>JAHLJS010000006.1:29562195-29983163 GCA_038502445.1 Eremochloa ophiuroides | reverse complement strand
GCCTAATTAAGTTACTACCTCCATCCATATATATTTCACTAAATTCATGAAGAATATTATTAACATTCATGACTCTAAGTTGATATGCTAAGAAATATATTACATGATAAATCTAATTATAGTTATTGAGAATATAAATAATAATATTCAATGTTTTTTAAAATTGAGATATAATACATTGAGAGAAGGCTATAATTGTATCATTTTTTTAGTGTGGAGAGATTACGACACTATTTTGTGGCTGCCTCCTAGGCAGAGAAATAACCAAACAAACATCTTTAGACTGGGAAAGTCGTACATATTGGTAATAATACTCAGCGTGAGAGCTCTCATAATTAAGGGCCTATTTGTTTGGGCTTACTGAGAGCTTTTAAACCTTTGCTATTTTGAGCTTTTGAATTTTTGTCTTATCAGAGTTGTTTGGCTTTTGAAAAGTGCCAAAAACTAATAGTATAAGTAGCAAAAAGCGCAAAACAACCCCCGTTCCAAAAGGTATGCAAGTCAATTTAGCTTTTTAGTAAGTAAAGTTTCATTAACTTAGATTGTGACAAAATAAGTGAAATTAATTTGACCAATTTTACAAACCAATTGCAATATAAATTAATCAAAATTATTCCGATTCGAGAAGTTTAAACTGAAAGAATAGAATAGCAAATACTCTGTACTGAGTTAACGTGTCAAGGTTACTTTAGTTGACTGCACCATGTTATTAAACTGATTCGATTTTTTTAGGTCGGCGTCTCATATTAGTGCCATGTTACACTAAATTCTGACAATGATAGTATCACTATAGATTGTAATAAATAACCGACAGTAATAACAAATTATCACCATCTGTCTCGATGTAACCTGTAGTGATACCAGATAAGGAATGACAATGTGGGCCAAGTTGGGGTTGCCACATTTGATGCCCCATCACTCCAAGATGTGAGCCGTCGCAGTATAAGACCAGTCTCAATGCTATATTTCATTGTATTGTTTTCAATACTACTCTAGAAAACTGAAATATGAAACAATCTTTTCTTTAATAGAATAGTTCCATTTCACTACTTTTATAGACTTGTTGTAACATTTAATTATTGTATTTAAGGGTCCCTTTGGCAGAGCTCTGAGTACCAGTTTCACCCCCAGTTTCGCGGAGCCTTGCCAAATACCAAACGCATATGGATTCTGGTTGGAGGTGATTAGAATCATTTCTGCATTTACACTACGACGTGGGTGCTAAAAAAAATCGCTCTGCACCGCTTCCTGCTATTCCCCATTCATTTACCATAGGAATCCACTTTACTCTCCACCAAAATCACTCATTTGAAGAATCAAGAAGTGAAGCTCTACCAAAATAGCCCTAAGTGAGCACATGCATGGAGGCGGGGTGCACAAGATATATGCAATGAAACTCCCCTCAACGAGAGTGTCATGCGGTTTCCAATTTGTGGCCATATAACGTTCTTATTGTCTCGACTCCTCAAATCATGCAAAGATTATATTTTTATTGATGTGTCGTTCTATTTAATGTGTATAAAACTCATGACATGCGTGTTAAGACTAGTCTAAGCACATTTCAGTTGTCATCGTTGAAGACGCGCAACGGAGAGAGTTAGAATAGATTTATTGTGATGGAAAAAGGACGAGGACAAACAAACATCGGAGAAGGTGCAACAGAACCGCCTAAATCACGTGGCCCACAGACACCTGTCATCGTCACTAATGACCTATGACAACCGGGCCCGTGTTTTAGATGACTTAGGCGGCCCTGCCGGGCTACATAAGCACCCGTCTTTCCGATAGGATCCTATTGCGAAGCCATTACAGGATTACAACATTTCATAATAAAATTCATCAGAGTCAAGTGCGGAAGATTAGTAGTACTTATATTACAAAATAGTTGTTCAAATAGAATTCAGATATAGTTATTACAGACCATACTTAAATAGAGTAGCAGTATAGTGGAACCATAATACAACATACATAGATAGGTAGAAACTCGGACCCTGCCCACGGGTCCACTTCACTCGTCCTTGCTTCCTTCTTGAACAAGGGTCACACAGCAGGGAGCGATACAGACCTCTGCCTGCCAACTTCCTGCAACATGGGTTAACTAACCCTGAGTACTGTGGTACTTCACAAGACTTACCCGACTAAAGTGAAAGATTAGACTCAGGAATGCAGGCTGAGGGGAGTCAAGGTAAGGCTTGAGCAAGAGTCAAGAATTTTGCAGAAAAGCATTACTATCCTAACTCAATATTTTATCTCAATATTATATTAATCATATCCAGTTCTCACATTCATTCTCATACATCACATGCTTTCCATTTCTTAAACATTCTCATATTCAATCTAGTTCCGAACCACTTTTCGGGGTAGGGCAGTGGATCAAGGCTCCATTGACCGAGGAGCAACGTCGATTCGAATGCAGAAAATACCCAGTTGGAGATCCCTATCCACAATGCATATGTAGCACCTAAGCTTGCATATGCCAACCCCGTCTACCACGACTTTTCTATCCCTGAACCGATCCTGCGCCACCCGAGAGCACAGTACTCCTCTCGTCTCCGGGCACGCCGGCCACGAGGGTACACGCTACTCTCGCCATCTCTCCACTCCCAGTGCGTGGTCGTCGGTTCAAGCAATAGAGCCACCGGAGATAGGGCTTTTCGTAGTATGTGGCTAGTTGCAAAGTCTCGATCCAGCAAGCCTACAACGAACGGTCCCTATTTCCTTCCCGTCGGCAACCATGCATTGGGACTCTAACCCAAGTACAAAGTTACCCAACAGTTTTTAAATTTCATGCCTGCCGGATGATAAGACATGGGGAACGCCGCCCCATGTGCATAGCACCCGAGCGAAACATTTCTTTTATCAACCGGTTCCAAACTATTCCAAAGGCGACAATACATTGGGACTCTAGCCCAAGTGCAAGTCGATCAACGGATGACAAGTTCTTCACTAATTCTCATATTTAATTCATAACATATCATCATAGCACAGAAAGTAGCATTTTATGCAAAGCTAGTATTTATTTAGCGGGGCTAAGCATTTTGCAATCCTTTTATTTTAAATCAGGTTCGGGAATGATATCAAGGTAGGTCATGCAGCAAATTAGGTGACAGTCAACTCCTATCAACCTAATGCAATAATTTAACTCAAGGTGATAAAAAATTTTAAATCACAAGGAGGGGCTAATGCACCGGGGCTTGCCTTGGATTGCGAAGAGTGTCGAGTCAGGTCAGTCCCGCAAATGTCCAACTCTTGGACAACCTCGGGAAGTACCTCCTCAGTAGTCACCTCAACTTTCACGTCTTCGTTCACGGGCGCTACACGTATGTAATGATGCATGCTTAATAAGATGCCATATGAAATGACAATGCAAAAATTCAACAATAAATAATGTCTAACTTGAGCACAACTATACTTATAACCTATTCATAACAAATTCTAGATTAAGGTGCTCTAGGTCATTAGGGTGTTTGACCTAGAACTACATTCAATCCAAAAATTCACATCAAACCCTAGTCACCAATCTTTCCTATTTATTTCATTAATCATTTAATCAATCATATAATTAATAATTAATTAAACTATTTCTATTTAATACCAAACTTCACCAATTGTTAACTCTGGGGCCTAAACAATAGCAAAATAAATTTCATGATTTTTAGAATTACAGTGAATTAATTAAAATTGCCTAAAGTTGCATTTTTGATTTAATATGCTGATTTTTAACTACTTCAGAAAGTGCTCAAAACATGTACTTAACATTTTTATTAAATCTTACACATAACAGAGAGTCTACACAAATATTTTCATGATTTTTGGGACAACACATTAATTCCTGTAAAAATAGCAAGTTTCTGCACTATTCACAAGAAAAACAAATCAGAAACCTTTTACAAATTCACTGGAAAAAAAGAAAAACGATTTCGACCCCGGTCGGCCCAAGATTGCCGACCGGCCCAAACTCCCGCCCGCACTCTCTGCTCTCTCCCGCACTGGACTGGACCGGCCCATTAAGACACAGCCGGCCCAGCCAGCTCACGCTCCACACATGGGCGCTGACGGGTGGGTCCTCCTTGTCAGCTCCACCTTCCTCCTCCCTCACGCTGACGGCCGACGCGACAGCAACTCGCCACCGGCGCGGCCGTGCCGATGAGAATGACCCCAGCGAGGGTAACACTCCGATGAACTTCCCACTCACAACCGCACCCCATCTACGGACTCCGCCCCTCTACTAGACCTCCCGAGCTAACTCGGTCGTGGCCATGGCGGGTGCGGCCACGGCGGCCCCGGCGGCGCCGGCGTTGCGGCCAGGCCAAGGGCCAAACGATCTAAACGATCACTCCAGAGGCACAAGGAGGCTCACCAAGCACTGCTGCCCACGCTAGAAGAGGTCGAACAGAATCTAGAACACGTGGCGACGTCGAAGGCGATCCCGGCGGCTACTCCGATGACAAGGTCGACGTTCTGACGTCGACAGAGCTTCGCCACGAAAACCAACGCAAGCATAAGAACCACCGCATCAAGGTGAACTCAAAACGACAACGAAAACTCAGAGAAACTCACTGAGTCGGTCTGGCCACGACAAACAGATCACGGCGGCTTTTTTGCCGGCGCCGAAGAAGACGACTTCGCGCGACCGACTCCGACGACGAGAAGACCCAAGGACGGGCTCTGCAGGAGCGCAAGGAGGTGGCGAAGCTCTCGGCGAGGTGGAGAGGCTGGAGGCAGTATGTGGGTGGCGAATTTTGCCGCGGACCATGGTGAGCTCGACGGCGGCCGAGGGGAGAAGAAGCGAAAGGAGCGGTGCTCTTCTACTTAAGGCGACCGAGGGGGATGGATAAGGGCGAGCGAGGTCCGGGGTCCCCCCTGAGACTACCGCGCGGCGGTGCCCGGGGCCCGGCCAGTCGGACGGCGCCGGCGCACGGCCCGCGCACGCACGCACGGTGCAATGAGTAATGTAGGGGTCCCCTTCCCGGTCTACTGTAGCTAATGCCCTAAAGGTCAACCCCTAAAACCACTCAATACACCCTATTCCAAGTGGAAACAGAGAAAACACCCAAAATAAAATATGTGCCAAATTTTATGATCAACACTTTTGCTTTTGTACCATGTCCAATTTCGGCCTGGATTTGAATTTACTGAAAAGGTGAAAGTTCCCAAATTTAAATTTTAAACTGATTTTTCAAATTACTTTTAAATGTTCTTGTAACAGAACCGCCTTAATAATATGGCCCTCAGGCACCTTTCAAAGTCACTAATGACTTCTGACAGTTGGACCCATGTTCCAAATGATTAAAGCAGCTCTGCCGGGCTACATCAGTACCCGTATTCCGACAGGATCTCCATTGCGATGCCATTACAGAGTTACAACATTTCATAATAAAATACATCAGAGTAAATGCGGAAGATTTAATAGAACTTAGATTACAAAACGAGTTCAAATAGTAATTAAGTGCAGTTATTACAGACCATCTTGAAATAGTAGCAGTAGCATGGAACAACGGTACAACATAAATAGATAAATAGATACACGAACCCAGCCCACGGATTCTGTCTTTACTCCTCACCACTCTCCTCCTGGATCACGGTGGCACAACAAGGACCAAGGCAGACTTCGGGCTGCGACCCTCCTGCAACGGGGTTAACAAACCCTGAGTACGGGGTACTCCGCAAGACTTACCCGACAAAGTAAAAATATTTGACTCTTGGAATGCAAGGTTATAGGTAAGGCTAGCAGAGATAGGGATTTAGCAGAAAAGCATTACTAATCTATCATAATATTTTATTTCACTTAAATTCAATATTATCATAATTCATTCTTTATCCTCTCTCTAAACATTGATTCTTTATTCTCAAACATCCTACTCTTAGAACCACTTTTCGGTGTAGGGGTGAGGATCATGTCTCCATAACCGAGGAGCACGTCGATTCGAATCAAGTAAAGTAGACCCAGCTGGGGTTCCTATCCACACTGTATATGCAGCACGCCGGCATACATATACCAACCCGTCATCTCAGCTTTTCTATCCCGGAACCGGTCCTGCGCCACCCGAGAAAACGGTACACCTCCAATCCGGGACTCTAACCCACGAGGGTACTCACTATTCTCGCCATCTCTCCACTCCCAGTGCGTGGTTGTCGGTTCCAGCAATAGAGCGACCGGACTCTAGGCTTTCCGTAATGGTATGTGGCTAGTCTGTTCATCATGATCACAACAGGCCGACAACGAACGGTCCCTACTGCTTTCCGCCGGAAACCATGCATTGGGACTCTAACCCAAATACCCTGGAGTCCGCTCGGTTTTCAAATCCCTTTTCCGTTGGTGACGAAAGTTGGGACTCTACCCAAACAATTGGCCAACCACCCGGAAAACCCATCCATAATGATGATAGTGAACCGGCCAAAGTACCCCAATCATCATACATGGACATATATACCCTTCACTTGATATTTCTTCATAATGATCCTCAAGTTAAAATAGTATTTTGCAATTCTATTATTTAAGCATGACTAAGCATTTTGCAATACATTTGAAAATCATTAGGTTATCTTGGTAATGGTAGTCAAGGGTGATAAATGCATCAATTGTTTTCATCACACAACTCCTATCAACTTAATGCAATAGTTTAACTCAAGTGATAAAGCATTTGTAAATAGAGGGTTAAATGCACCGGGGCTTGCCTTGCAGAGCAAACAGAACTGGGGCAGGAGTGGCACAGGCTTCAGGCTCAGGAGCTCCTTCCACTGCCTCCTCTTCAGACACCTCGAGCTTCACCTCCTCAGACACGGGAACTACACGGGTGCAATATTGCATGTATGAATGCGATGCAAAAAGTAAACATGTGCGGAAAAGGAAGCTAACCCTAGCACAACACATCATGACTTCACAACGGTGTCCTAGGTCTTAAATGGGTTGACCTAGAACCACATTTAATCCAAAATCACTTAACACTCCTAAATTCTAATTCTAATTGAATTTTTATTATTTAATAAACCAACATAATGCAATTACAGAAGCAAACTAATTTATTTTGGGACCAAACTTTGCCAACAGTTAGATCTTTACTAGTAACAGTACCAATTAAATTTTTGTGATTTTTGGAATTACCTAGAATTAATTAAAAATGTGCAAAGGCCCACTTTTCATTTTATTTAGTGATTTTTAACCACTACAGAATGTACCCAAACATGACAAACAATATTTTTATAAAATTCTACACTACATATATAGCATGTGTAAATTATTTCACAATTCTTGGTTGCACAGAATTAATCATGCAAAAATAATAAAACAGGCTACTATTCAAACCAAATTAAAATAGAAAAAACATTTGAAACCCCCGGGAAATAACAAAAGCGCAACCGGCCCGATACGGCCCACTCCGAGCAGGCCGGCCCAGCAACACCTGGGCTCCTCTTCTCTTCTTCCCCGGACGCTGACAGGCGGGGCCGGCCTGTCAGGTCCTTCTCCCTCCTCCGACCGAGCGCACCGCGCGCGAGGCGCACGCGGGCTGGCACGACCCTCGCTGCCGGCGAGCCGACGGCGACGCGGACACGACCTACGGCTACCCTACGACCTAGCGGTCACCCTAGTACACCTATCCCCGATCCTAGCCGCCTCCGACGGGATCTATCCCGTCCATGGCGGACGCCAAGGCTCGGCGAGCATGCGCCGGCCGCCCGAGACCGGTAAAAGATGAAAGGAGAGCATGGGGAGGATCGGTAGCTCACCCCGGGGCTAGTGAAGTCTACGGATGGGGCTGAAACGGGCTAGAGAAGTGAGGTTGACGGCGGCGGCGGACGAAGTGACTCGGCTCCGGCGGTGACGGCTCGTTCCGACGAACCTAGACCACCATAAAACCAACCGACGCGCACATGAGAACTAGAACAACACAAAGAAGCTGGAACACGAGGATCTAGGGACTAAAGCTCACCCGAGATGCTTGGCACGCGATCGACCTTGCGGCGGCGCTCCGGCGAACGCACGCGCGCGGCGACGACCACCCTGGAACACACAAAGCATTAGAGAGAGCCCCGAGAGCACCAAAGGATGCGCAAGGAACCACTCTACTAACCGGCGAGATGGAGAGGATGGAGGCCAACGGAGGGCGACGAATTTCTCCGCGAACCGTGGCGAACTCGACGGCGACCGGCGGAGAGAACTGAGCTGGGAGAGGGTGCTCGGGGGGGTTAAATAGCGGGGAACCCGGTCGGGCAGGACGGGTAGGGGTCTGGCTCCCTGCTACGCGTGCAACGGACAACGGCCCGGCACCGGCGGACGTGCTGCGCTGCCGCGCACGCCGGCGACGTGCGCGCCGCGCGGGTACACTGAGAGGTGGCAGATGAACAGTACTCGGGTACAGTACCTGATGCAATGTAATTCGTCCAAATTGATCATGTAGATGGCCGAATCTGAGGGAGTGGTCAAAAGGAGATTTGTAGATCTTTAAGTACTGAACAACTTTTGTTTTGGGACCAATTCAAAATTCGGTCAGGATTTGAAAATATTCAAAAGGGGGTAAAAGGTGGTTTTAAATTTCAAACTGTAATTTCAAAATTACTTTTGATTTTTCTGAAGAACTTGAAAATTGGTCAAAATAGAAGTTGTACATCTCATTGAGGCCAACAACTTTTATTTAGGGAGTTTTGTCATATTCTCAATAATTTTTGAAATATAGTTTTAAATTCAAATTTTGAAACACTGTTTTGAGCTTAATTCAATTATTTTCAACATAACTTCGAAATCACCCAAAATAGAAGTTGTTCTACATTAAAAACTCTACAACCTTTGTTAAGGAACCTTCCTCATATTTGATCAAATTTTAAAAGTACACTTAAGGGCCTTGATTATGGTTTAGAGGTAATTAAGGAGGTCACAAGAAATAACAAGGAAATTAGGGTTTTTAGGACACTCATCCAGTTCTAGTCAATCAAACACCCTATTATTCTAAATGGCAAACAAATGCACATAATGGTATGATGACATGGCAGTTTAAATAATCAGTAATACCAGAGGTATTACAGCCTTCCCCCCTAAAAGAAATCTCGTCCCGAGATTAGGTAGACAACATTGTTTTTACACAAAGTAGAGGAAAAGAAAATGTAACAGTACATTCAATACACACCCAGAGGCAAAAAAAAACACTAGGCGGGGAGAAGTTACATTTATAGGGTAGCATAGAACTCAGGGAACTTTTCTGCCAGAAAATCCTCTGACTCCCAGGTGGCTTCATCCTCAGATTGCTGACTCCACTGTACTTTGTACCACCTGGTTGAGGTCCTGCGGGTAACACGATCTTTGATGTCAAGGATTCGGACTGGGTACTCAGAGGTTGTCATATCTGGCTCTAACTGAACCCCTTCCACTTCAACTACTTGATCTGGTACTCGCAGACACTGTTTCAACTGTGACACATGGAACACGTTGTGCACTTCTGACATATGTTCTGGCAGCTGTAACCTGTAGGCTACTTTCCCCACACGTTCGATGACCTCAAAGGGTCCAACGAAACGTGGGGCTAGCTTGCCTTTAACTCCAAAACGGCTCACTCCTTTCATTGGTGACACTTTTAGGTACACAAAATCTCCCACTTTAAACTCTAGCGGTCGTCGCCGCTTATCAGCGTAACTTTTCTGCCTAGACTGTGCTATCTTTAAGTTCTCTTGTATCACTCGAACCTTGTCTTCAGCCTCTTTTACCAGATCTACCCCATAGTACCATCTTTCTCCTGGTTCGGACCAATTCAAAGGTGTGCGACATCTTCTACCATACACGGCCTCGAATGGAGCCATTTGGATGCTTTCTTGATAGCTGTTGTTATATGAGAATTCGGCCAAGGCCAAACACTCGTCCCACTTGTCCGGGTAATTCAACGCGCAAGCTCTCAACATGTCTTCCAATACTTGATTGACTCTCTCAGTCTGCCCATCAGTTTGCGGATAATACGCGGTACTATGCAACAGTTTGGTACCCATTGACTTATGAAAGGCTTGCCAGAAATTTGATAGGAACTGGGTTCCTCTATCGGAAACAATGGTCCTTGGTACACCATGCAACTTCATAAAATTCTCAATGTAGAGCTTTGCATACATAGATGCCCTGTACTTTTTCTTGACAGACAGAAAATGAGCTTGTTTTGTCAGACGATCCACAATGACCCAGATGGAATCAAAGCCTCGAGCTGTATTGGGCAATCCCACAATGAAATCCATACTGATATCTTCCCACTTCCATGCTGGTACTGGCAGTGGTTGGAGTTCTCCACCAGGTCTCATGTGAATGGCTTTAACTTTCTGACATGTGTCACACCTTGCCACATACTGAGCAATTTCAATCTTCATCTTGGTCCACCAGAATTTTTGCCTCAAGTCCTGATACATCTTATTGCTTCCTGGATGAATAGAGAATTTTGTGGAGTGGGCTTCATCGAGGATCGCTTGACGTAAATCAGGAATCTTGGGGACAACCAATCGATCCTTGAACCATACCACACCATCGTCATCAACCCTGAAACAGTCGGCCTTGCCGGCTTGGATCTTTTCTTTGATATGCCTGATCCCTTTACTTTTCTTCTGAGCGGCAATGATCTGTTCTCGGATCGAAGTTTCAATTCTAATGTTGGCTATGCTGCCCTGTGGCACCATCTCAATACCCAATTCTTCCAACTCATGACATAAGGTCAGCGCATATGACTTTACATTTAAACAATTGCAGTGAACCTTGCGACTGAGTGCATCGGCGACTACATTCGCCTTGCCAGGGTGGTAGTGTACCTCAATGTCATAGTCTTTGATCAACTCGAGCCATCTTCTTTGCCTCATATTTAGTTCTTCTTGAGTGAAAATATATTTCAGACTCTTGTGATCAGTGTAAATGTTGCAGGTACTTCCCAACAAATAATGACGCCATATCTTCAGTGCATGAACAACGGCTGCCAACTCTAGGTCATGGGTGGGGTAATTTTCTTCATGACGCTTGAGCTGCCGCGAAGCATAGGCGATGACACGGCCCTCTTGCATCAGCACACAGCCAAGACCAGTTCCCGAAGCATCACAATAGACATCAAACGGCTTCTCTATATCTGGCTGAGCTAACACCGGTGCAGTAGTCAACAACTCTTTCAACTTTTGGAAAGCTTCTTCACATTCTGGCGACCAGACAAACTTCACTTGATTCTTTAGCAAGTTGGTTATCGGCTTAGATATCCGGGAGAAATCCGGGATAAAGCGACGATAGTAACCTGCCATGCCCATGAAACTGCGGACCTGATGTACCGTAGTGGGTGGCTTCCAGTTCAGAATTTCTTCAACTTTGCTTGGATCCACGGACACTCCCTCAGCAGACAGAATGTGACCAAGGAATGGAACTCGGTCCAACCAAAACTCACACTTGCTAAACTTGGCATAAAGTTGGTGCTCTCTTAGGCGGGTTAGGACAATACGGAGGTGGTTAGCATGTTCCTCGGGGGTTTTGGAGTAGACAAGGATATCGTCAATGAAAACGACTACAAATTTGTCAAGCTCAGGCATGAACACGGAATTCATTAGGTACATGAAGTAGGCAGGTGCATTGGTTAGGCCAAAAGACATTACTAGGTATTCGTATAGGCCATATCTGGTGGTGAAAGCTGTTTTAGGGATATCTTGA
The DNA here is from genome assembly GCA_038502445.1 of Eremochloa ophiuroides. NCBI lineage: Eukaryota > Viridiplantae > Streptophyta > Magnoliopsida > Poales > Poaceae > Eremochloa > Eremochloa ophiuroides. The sequence goes on along the minus strand of JAHLJS010000006.1, from coordinate 29,971,519 downwards.
GGACGGATTTTTATTTGGTGGTACCCCGATCGAAGATCAATCTTTGAAAAGACCTTAGCCCCAGATAACTGGTCAAATAGAAGGTCGATGCGGGGTAATGGGTATTTATTTTTGATGGTGACCTCGTTAAGAGGACGATAATCAATGCACAGCCTGAGAGACTTATCCTTCTTTTTCATGAAAATAGCAGGACAACCCCAAGGTGATGAGCTAGGTCTGATAAAACCCTTGTCCAACAATTCTTGCAACTGAACTTTCAACTCTGCCAGTTCCTTTGGTGGCATCCGGTACGCCCTACGAGATATAGGAGCCGTACCAGGCTTAAGCTCTATGGCAAACTCAACATCACGGTCCGGAGGTAACCCAGGTAACTCCTCTGGAAAGACATCCGGAAACTCACAAACCACTGGAATGTTATGGATTTCCAGGACTGAGGTGGCATTAACTTGCTTCACATTTCTCAAAGGTAAGGGAAGTTGGATGAGAAGTTTGGACTGACTATCAGGTATGTTAACTTTGATTGTCCTATTCAGCACATCAATCACAGCCTTGTGCTGATACATCCAATTCATCCCCAAAATGGCATCTATGTCCTGATCCTTTAGCACTATCATAGTGGTCGGGAACTTACGCCCTCCCAATTCTATGGGTACCCGAAATACCACTTCCTTAGTACTGATACGCCCCCCGGGCGATTGTATGATAAAATTTTCATTAACCTCCCCAATTTGAATGTCATGCTTGACGACAAAATTACGGTTGATGAATGAATGTGATGCACCAGAATCAAAGAGTGTAATTGCAGGGTTACCAGCGATAGGGAACCTACCGAGCATGACGGGCTCTCCTTCCGGGATATCAGCGATCTGGGTGTAGTACACCTGGCCAGCCTTCTTGACCACCTTGCCCTTCTGGGCCTGCTGCTGCTGTCCACGGTGCTGTCCCTGCTGCTGCTGCTGCTGTCCACCAGCGCCCTTCTGTGCATTCTGATTGGACTGTTTGGGGAAAGGGCAATTGCGGGACCAGTGTCCCATCTGACCACAGTTGTAACATGGTTGATTGTAGGCGAACTGCGGTGAGGTGACACGAACGCCAGGGGCATTCGGCTGAGTGGTGTTTTGCTGGTTTGAGGTGTGGGAGGTAGCGGCGGTACGCACAACTACCTGCTGCTGTGGGTACTGTGGGCGGTTGTGGTGGGTGGGATGGTAGATGATTTTCTGGCGCTTTTGGCTGCCAGAGAAAACAGCTTTCTTCTTCTTCTTCTCTCCCTGAAGTTGGCGGTCACTTTCTTCAAAAGCGAGCGCGCTGTCAACAGCTTCATGATAGGTACAGTGGCGGTTGTTGGATAAGCTGCGCTGGATCTTGTAGTTCAAGCCTCTGACAAAGCAGCTCCTCTTCTTACCATCAGTATTCACGTACTCTGGGGCATACAGAGACAATTGGTTGAACTTGGTCACGTACTCCATCACAGTGGAGTCCCCCTGCCGCAATGCCAGAAACTGGTCGAGCTTCATTCTCATTATCCCTTCAGGGATGTAGTGGGCACGGAATGCAGTGCGAAACTCTGCCCAGGTAAGCTGGTGTCCTGCGGGCTGTGCTGCCAGGAGATTAGCATACCAGGCACTTGCGGGACCACGCAGCTGCTGTGCTGCGAACTGTGGCTTCTGGATTTCGGTGCAATGGATCAAACCAAACTTCTGCTCCATGGTACGGAGCCAGTCATCCGCCTCAAGCGGCTCATCCGCCTTGGTGAACACCGGTGGACGGGTGTCGGTGAAGTCCACATAGGTAGTTTCCTGGTTCCCATTATTGCGCCCACGGCGCTCTCCACGCTGACCCTGATTCTGAGCGAAAGCATTCGCCGCATTAGCAAGTGCGATAATGGCATCAGCGAGGCTTGGTGGCACGGGTGGTGCCTCAGGAAGACCGTCCTCTCCCTGGTTGCTGGACTGACCACGGGTCTGAACCATCTGTGATTTGCACACTTAACTCAGAACTTGGACTTGACATTACTAAATAGAAACGGAGTAACAGCACAAACTAAAAATTATAACAACACAAGAAACATAGTCTTAGCGACATACAGCACATAGATCCCCAACCACAACTAAAGTTCTAAGGCTCATAAACTACGACATAGAGATACAAGCAACTGCCAATGCTGCAGCACGGGCAACTAGTCGTCGATGACCACGATCTCCTCCTCGACGTCGTCCTCCACCATCTGGTCCTCAGGCTCTGCTGGGTCCTCGGCGAGTGGTACGGGCTCGAAGTAGCCCAACTCCTCGGACTCGCTCTCCTCGTCCTCAGGCCCGACAACCACGCCACCCTCCGGGTCCTCCTCACGGGGAACCAAGATAGGGTTAAGCAGGTTGTTAAGCCTGTGCACCTCTTCATGCAGGGTGTTGATGTACGCCTGCATGTTGCCATTGTGGGCTTCCACCCACTCCACACGCCCAAGGGCGGCCTGCTCGCGCCCCAAGGCCTCGTCTCTCTGCTGGACTGCCGCCTGCTCACGCTCCAGCGCTGCCGCCTCCCGCTCCATGGCCGCCTGCACCTCGGCCTCGACCTGGTGAATCTCTCGGTGCAGGTCGCGGTTGGTGCGCACATCCCTGTAGTGGTTACGCACAGCTCGGTCAAAGTCCTCCTCCATCAGTCTCGCCTCGGCCTTGAGTGCCCTGATCTCCTCTTTGAGTTCCCTGCGGCTGCGACGGCGGCTGCCTGAGCCCTCGCCCTCCTCATGACTAGGAGCGAGCTGGTGACGAGGAATGCCACGCGGTCCCACCATCTTGCGTGCGGACAGCTTCGTGCGAGCCAGCTGGACAAAGTGAGGGTAAGACAAGATAGAACAGGCTAGCATGAACAGGTTGGTAAATCCTATCCCAAAACCCAAAATTAGGGAGGAAGTTATTAACATGTGAATCAACATGATGCATGATTCGTTCTTACGCAAATTTTAAATCAATGCAGGTAAATAAATATTAATAACATACTTCAGACATAGGGCTTAACAATAATAATAGTAATAATATTGTTCCACATGCCACCCTACTCCTAGTACAGAGTAAGACAAGAAAAGCAGTTTTGGACTCAAAATAGTTAATTTAAATTTTAGATCCAAAATATTTTGAAGTTTTCGAAAACAACTCCGTAATGATTTAGCAATAGATCGCTTTGATACCACTTGTAACAGAACCGCCTTAATAATATGGCCCTCAGGCACCTTTCAAAGTCACTAATGACTTCTGACAGTTGGACCCATGTTCCAAATGATTAAAGCAGCTCTGCCGGGCTACATCAGTACCCGTATTCCGACAGGATCTCCATTGCGATGCCATTACAGAGTTACAACATTTCATAATAAAATACATCAGAGTAAATGCGGAAGATTTAATAGAACTTAGATTACAAAACGAGTTCAAATAGTAATTAAGTGCAGTTATTACAGACCATCTTGAAATAGTAGCAGTAGCATGGAACAACGGTACAACATAAATAGATAAATAGATACACGAACCCAGCCCACGGATTCTGTCTTTACTCCTCACCACTCTCCTCCTGGATCACGGTGGCACAACAAGGACCAAGGCAGACTTCGGGCTGCGACCCTCCTGCAACGGGGTTAACAAACCCTGAGTACGGGGTACTCCGCAAGACTTACCCGACAAAGTAAAAATATTTGACTCTTGGAATGCAAGGTTATAGGTAAGGCTAGCAGAGATAGGGATTTAGCAGAAAAGCATTACTAATCTATCATAATATTTTATTTCACTTAAATTCAATATTATCATAATTCATTCTTTATCCTCTCTCTAAACATTGATTCTTTATTCTCAAACATCCTACTCTTAGAACCACTTTTCGGTGTAGGGGTGAGGATCATGTCTCCATAACCGAGGAGCACGTCGATTCGAATCAAGTAAAGTAGACCCAGCTGGGGTTCCTATCCACACTGTATATGCAGCACGCCGGCATACATATACCAACCCGTCATCTCAGCTTTTCTATCCCGGAACCGGTCCTGCGCCACCCGAGAAAACGGTACACCTCCAATCCGGGACTCTAACCCACGAGGGTACTCACTATTCTCGCCATCTCTCCACTCCCAGTGCGTGGTTGTCGGTTCCAGCAATAGAGCGACCGGACTCTAGGCTTTCCGTAATGGTATGTGGCTAGTCTGTTCATCATGATCACAACAGGCCGACAACGAACGGTCCCTACTGCTTTCCGCCGGAAACCATGCATTGGGACTCTAACCCAAATACCCTGGAGTCCGCTCGGTTTTCAAATCCCTTTTCCGTTGGTGACGAAAGTTGGGACTCTACCCAAACAATTGGCCAACCACCCGGAAAACCCATCCATAATGATGATAGTGAACCGGCCAAAGTACCCCAATCATCATACATGGACATATATACCCTTCACTTGATATTTCTTCATAATGATCCTCAAGTTAAAATAGTATTTTGCAATTCTATTATTTAAGCATGACTAAGCATTTTGCAATACATTTGAAAATCATTAGGTTATCTTGGTAATGGTAGTCAAGGGTGATAAATGCATCAATTGTTTTCATCACACAACTCCTATCAACTTAATGCAATAGTTTAACTCAAGTGATAAAGCATTTGTAAATAGAGGGTTAAATGCACCGGGGCTTGCCTTGCAGAGCAAACAGAACTGGGGCAGGAGTGGCACAGGCTTCAGGCTCAGGAGCTCCTTCCACTGCCTCCTCTTCAGACACCTCGAGCTTCACCTCCTCAGACACGGGAACTACACGGGTGCAATATTGCATGTATGAATGCGATGCAAAAAGTAAACATGTGCGGAAAAGGAAGCTAACCCTAGCACAACACATCATGACTTCACAACGGTGTCCTAGGTCTTAAATGGGTTGACCTAGAACCACATTTAATCCAAAATCACTTAACACTCCTAAATTCTAATTCTAATTGAATTTTTATTATTTAATAAACCAACATAATGCAATTACAGAAGCAAACTAATTTATTTTGGGACCAAACTTTGCCAACAGTTAGATCTTTACTAGTAACAGTACCAATTAAATTTTTGTGATTTTTGGAATTACCTAGAATTAATTAAAAATGTGCAAAGGCCCACTTTTCATTTTATTTAGTGATTTTTAACCACTACAGAATGTACCCAAACATGACAAACAATATTTTTATAAAATTCTACACTACATATATAGCATGTGTAAATTATTTCACAATTCTTGGTTGCACAGAATTAATCATGCAAAAATAATAAAACAGGCTACTATTCAAACCAAATTAAAATAGAAAAAACATTTGAAACCCCCGGGAAATAACAAAAGCGCAACCGGCCCGATACGGCCCACTCCGAGCAGGCCGGCCCAGCAACACCTGGGCTCCTCTTCTCTTCTTCCCCGGACGCTGACAGGCGGGGCCGGCCTGTCAGGTCCTTCTCCCTCCTCCGACCGAGCGCACCGCGCGCGAGGCGCACGCGGGCTGGCACGACCCTCGCTGCCGGCGAGCCGACGGCGACGCGGACACGACCTACGGCTACCCTACGACCTAGCGGTCACCCTAGTACACCTATCCCCGATCCTAGCCGCCTCCGACGGGATCTATCCCGTCCATGGCGGACGCCAAGGCTCGGCGAGCATGCGCCGGCCGCCCGAGACCGGTAAAAGATGAAAGGAGAGCATGGGGAGGATCGGTAGCTCACCCCGGGGCTAGTGAAGTCTACGGATGGGGCTGAAACGGGCTAGAGAAGTGAGGTTGACGGCGGCGGCGGACGAAGTGACTCGGCTCCGGCGGTGACGGCTCGTTCCGACGAACCTAGACCACCATAAAACCAACCGACGCGCACATGAGAACTAGAACAACACAAAGAAGCTGGAACACGAGGATCTAGGGACTAAAGCTCACCCGAGATGCTTGGCACGCGATCGACCTTGCGGCGGCGCTCCGGCGAACGCACGCGCGCGGCGACGACCACCCTGGAACACACAAAGCATTAGAGAGAGCCCCGAGAGCACCAAAGGATGCGCAAGGAACCACTCTACTAACCGGCGAGATGGAGAGGATGGAGGCCAACGGAGGGCGACGAATTTCTCCGCGAACCGTGGCGAACTCGACGGCGACCGGCGGAGAGAACTGAGCTGGGAGAGGGTGCTCGGGGGGGTTAAATAGCGGGGAACCCGGTCGGGCAGGACGGGTAGGGGTCTGGCTCCCTGCTGCGCGTGCAACGGACAACGGCCCGGCACCGGCGGACGTGCTGCGCTGCCGCGCACGCCGGCGACGTGCGCGCCGCGCGGGTACACTGAGAGGTGGCAGATGAACAGTACTCGGGTACAGTACCTGATGCAATGTAATTCGTCCAAATTGATCATGTAGATGGCCGAATCTGAGGGAGTGGTCAAAAGGAGATTTGTAGATCTTTAAGTACTGAACAACTTTTGTTTTGGGACCAATTCAAAATTCGGTCAGGATTTGAAAATATTCAAAAGGGGGTAAAAGGTGGTTTTAAATTTCAAACTGTAATTTCAAAATTACTTTTGATTTTTCTGAAGAACTTGAAAATTGGTCAAAATAGAAGTTGTACATCTCATTGAGGCCAACAACTTTTATTTAGGGAGTTTTGTCATATTCTCAATAATTTTTGAAATATAGTTTTAAATTCAAATTTTGAAACACTGTTTTGAGCTTAATTCAATTATTTTCAACATAACTTCGAAATCACCCAAAATAGAAGTTGTTCTACATTAAAAACTCTACAACCTTTGTTAAGGAACCTTCCTCATATTTGATCAAATTTTAAAAGTACACTTAAGGGCCTTGATTATGGTTTAGAGGTAATTAAGGAGGTCACAAGAAATAACAAGGAAATTAGGGTTTTTAGGACACTCATCCAGTTCTAGTCAATCAAACACCCTATTATTCTAAATGGCAAACAAATGCACATAATGGTATGATGACATGGCAGTTTAAATAATCAGTAATACCAGAGGTATTACAGTTCTCAACAACTTGAGAAATGGCCAAAATAAAAGTTGTTCTACTCAAAGAGTTCTACAACTCTTATGAAGGAAGTTTGATCAGATTCTTAATATTTTTGAAATTGAAGTTTCAAATTTAAATTCCAACATAGTAATTAGGGTTTAATTCAAATTTCTATTTAAGAACTTCAAAATCTCCCAAAATAAAAATTGTTCCATTTTAAAAGATCTATAACTTTTATTTAGACACTTTCACCGGATTCCATGTAATTTTTGAATTAGGGTTTTTGGGTCAAGGTTTAGGGTTTAATTTGGTTTTCTTTTTATTTTTGCTAAATACATTTATTTATACAATCAATCAACCAAATCACTCTATATTTCCCTAAGCACAAGCATAGGCAAGAATAAACTCATCTTATTTAATGCATGGTAGTTAAGTTGATGCGGGATGCTTTACAGCTAAATATGATGACATGTCAGGTTTTAATTAACCGTAACACCAGAGGTGTTACAGAAGGCGATCCCAAATCCTTTTTCACGAGTGTTCACTCGATTCTTGTTGAGCGAACGATCCGACAAGCCGACAGGTGCATACGGATTTGGATCACGGAGGAAGCCTAAGTTGAGCCAACGAGCCTATGAGCGGACGCGCGTGCATATGTGTATGGACCAAGCTGCATGCAGTCTGACGTCACTTTTGGAAAAACAAAATATTTATTTTAAATTGCTATAACTTCCAAATCATGAATCCGATTTTAATTTAGTCTCCATCGGTGTATTCTATGTGACGAGACGAATAAAACTAGACCTTATTTTTATATTTTTTTGATGAATTTTATTCTAATAATATAGAGAAAAGTCTATTTTTGGCCATCAAACTTTTGCCCAAGTCCAAGAATGACCATCAAACTACGAAACCACACATCTTTGACCATTTATTTCCTAAAACTGGACACAAAAGGCCATGGACGGCAGTCCACCTGGTTTTGACGCCACAGCAAGCTGGTTTTGACACCACATACACATGACATTCATAATTCACAAGCTGATATGTTAAAATAAAGCCATCAGTCTAGCATTACACATCACGATCCTAGTTTAGATGGTAGCAACATGAACTTAAGCTAGCAGTCTGGCATTACACATGGGCATTACGCATGCTTAAATAGGCATCACCAGGTGCTGGCAGAGATAACATGGGGCCTCTGGCTGGTCTTCCAGTCAGGAGCTTCTTTGCAGGGGCTGGTCCTTGAGCATTCAAATGAACTTCAGCCTTCCCTGAGTTTATAGTGATTGACACACTTGAGCTAGCTTTGGAAAATGGCACATTGGAGTGTAGGTGCATAGTTGCTGAACCAGAAGGAGTTGTATCAATTTTGGCACTCGCAGTGGTCTTGGCCATTGTATTTGAACCTCCAGCCTTACAAGAAGAAATAAATCATTCAACGCATATATTTTGTGAGGATAAAAAATTAACAATAATGTAGCAGTGGTTTTGGAACCATACCTTGATTGTCCTTGTCCTTTTGTTCTGTGTACATGGAGCTACACTTGCTTTCCTCTTCATGGATGCAGCAGTGCTATGGTGAGGTGCACTTGATGAAGTTGCACCTTGTTCTCTTGGAACCTGAGCAGCATTTTGGGACTGTCCATTCCTTCTGTCACATGTGGACCTATTGTGACCAATTTGCTTGCATTTCGCACACCTGATAATTGTTCCAACCTTTGAGGCCTTTCCAGATTTTTGGTTCTCATGCGCTTCTCTCTTTCTTTCCTTCTTTGGCCTACCTGGCATCTTTACATATCCAGGAGCCTTCAGTGGTGTTTTCTCTGAAACAGGCCATGCATTCATTCCTTCCACAGGCAACAGACAATGATCTTATGTATTTTTGAACTGTTCCACTGAGTAGCAGCTAGCAATGAATGGTGACAGATCATTTGTCCTGAAGAAAATGCAAGATATGGCATGAGGACATGGCATTCCAGGCAATTGCCAATACCTACAGGAACACTCCTTTTTGTTCAGGTCCACCGTGAACCTGTTACTCCAGTGAACCACTTCGAATTGGTCTTGTCCATTACATATTGCATGGCAAACTCCAGATAAATTGATATATGCATTTAATTTTTTCAAGATATTTGGGCATATGACTGTGTTCCACCCATTTGATTTGGTCCTATTTTGATGAATCCTAACCATGACTTTTCTCCTAATTGTCTCAAGCATGGTAATAATTGGAAAGTATCTAGCTTCTACAATCCATTTGTTGAAAGATTCACACATATTGTTGTCAACTGAATCACAAAAAGAACCTAACCTGAACCAGGCACGGCTCCAGTGACGTGGATCGGTGTTCATTATAGCCTGAGCTCCAGCTTGTGTATCCTTTGCAAGTCTTGCCTTGGCTAGGTTGAACAATGTCACACAAGGGGCCTTTGTACAAGACCAAAATTTCTTCTGCCGCTCCTTCTTTTTGAACTTTTTTCTCCAATTGGCATATATATGTCTAACACAATTTCTGTGCTCAGCATTTGGAGCCCATTTTCGTACTGCATTCAAAATTCCCTTTTGCTAATCTGATATGAAAACCCATCCAGTCCCACCATACACCTCTAAATCTCTAAACAAAAGATCACAAAACCAATCCCAACTATCATTGTTTTCTTTCTCCACCACAACCCATGCAATAGGATACATCTGGCTGTTTGCATCTCTGCCAATTGCACATAGCAGCTCACCATTTGTAGCTCCCTTGAAGAAGCACCCATCCAGCCCAACAACTTGTCTACATCCTGCCTTAAACCCTTTCTTCAAAGCATCAAGACATATGTACATCCTCTGGAAAATGTCTGTATTACCTTGTCTTTTTACAATAACTGTGCTTCCAGGATTACTTCTCAATAACTCTAGCTGGTAATTGTACAAGAGTAGATACTGACCCTTTGTAGCATCTAATGCTTTCTGCATAACCATGGACTTGGCCCTCTTAAGCTTACTAGCACTCACATCAGCAAACATATCCTCTTGCACAGTTGCTTTCATTGAGTCAAGACCCCAAGCAGGGTTGGCAATTATCATCTTCTCATACTTGGCAGCAATTTTGCCAGCTGTGACCAATCTATTATCCCTTCTGGGTGGACATGTATGCTCAGCATTGTAACTAGATATCTGCCAACTGCTACTCCTAGAATGTTCAGAAGCCATGCATCTCCATTTACATGTGGACCAGTCACATACTGCAATCATTCGTGATGCCTCATTCTTGTAGAATTTGATAAGCCTTCTCTCAACTAGACCATGCTTGATACATGCCTTCTTGAATTGTTTCTTTCCACTAAACTTCATTCCAACCTCAAACTTAGGAATTGGCTCCTTCTTATTAAATCTTGGACAGTTACTAATAAATTTATGAATATCCCCATCACTCAACTCTTCTACTGAATCCTCATCTTCACTGCTGCCATCATATGGGGTCAAATTTCGCTCGTCTTCTGTCTCATACAGATTTGGCACCTCTTTGGGACTATCCAATATGACTTCATCTAAATTAGTTACCTGTCCAGCCTTTAACCTCCTTTTAAACTCTCTGAACTTGGTCTGAATTTCTACAGCCTCATCATCATCCTCAGAAGAACATTCATCTCCAGGTAAGTACTCACTGTCATTGCTATCCCAAGACATTGGATCAACTATTTGCTTGCATTTGTCTTTTCTTGCATTTTCCCATCCCTCACCACTTAGAACAATGGCTGCTCCTCTATTACCACTTGGAACAATGGCTGCACCTAAAAATTCATTATCAGCATGCACATGCTGAGTATCCTCTTCTATCTCAGGTCCTTCATCATCCAATTCCTCCTGCACTTCCTCCTCTTCATATTCACTGCCTTCTTCACCTTCATTTTCTTCGAAAATAATAGGCTCTTCAACATAGATTTCAGCTACCTCTCCATCCCCAATGGTACTTGCTACCTCTAAGTAGTCTTTGTCGTCTAGAAGCAGCCTCAGACCATTGTCGAGCTCTTTCCCAGGAGGAAGCCAATGCAAAAGAGCCCTTTCACTTACATTGCAGTGGTCCTTTAGGTGACCAATAATCTCAGGCAGGGACACTTTATTCCTATCTATGAAGGAAACCTCCATCCGGGCTCCAATGTACTGCACTTGTCTTCCCGCTCTTATGAATTCTCCATTGAAATGGAACCGGACTAGAAGATGATCAAATGGATCCATCCGTAGGACACTTTTCACATGCCTGTATAACAAACAAGTTTGTGGCCGCATTAAATAATGAATTAAGGTATTTTAATCACAACTGGGTACTAAACTATGCAACGGTGGTACACCTCTCACCATCTACTTGGTTAAACAACGCTAGCACATCGATTCAATTCAAAAATAGGTTGGATGGACAAACTTACCAACACAGGGTGTGTATACGAAGTCGCTCCGCCACATGCACTGCGAGCTGTTGCCTGCGCTTTCTTCCGTTGAGAGGCTCGCTGCTGCTTCGCCGAAACAAGCCGCTGCCATTTTCACCACGCTTGCGTGCGCCGCTGCTCCGTTGGAACAGGCCGCTGTCACAGCGCCACGCTCGCGTGCGCCGCCGGCCGCCGCTGCGCCGCCCCCAAACCCTAGCGCGAGTGGACGGCCGCCTCGTTTCTTATTTCCTCTCTGTGGACAGTCGCGGGGGAGAGGATTACTGGGATAGGGACGGACACAGGTGTGGCCAAGCCCGGTCAAAACCAGCTAATGGCCTTTTGTGTCCGGTTTTAGGAAATAAATGGTCAAAGATGTATGGTTTTGTAGTTCGATGGTCATTCTTGGACTTGGGCAAAAGTTTGATGGCCAAAAATGACTTTTCTCAATAATATATTATGTGTACTAATTTACACAAGTTTCATTGAATAGCTTATCTACATAACTTACATCTGATAACTTTTATACACGAATTGTGTTTCATAACCTTTGTGTTTTTTAAGTTTTAGTATAAGTTCTATATTAATCGGTTACTTTCGCATGTTAATAACTTTTGTGTCCGCGAGTTCTTGTATAAGTTATAAGTTAGCTCGTTTCTTTGTATTTAGTAACTTTTGTAAATAAGTAGTGTTTCATAACTATTATGTTTTCAAGTTTTAGCATAAGTTAAAAATTATATATTATAAGTTAATGTTATAAGTTATATATTATAAATTATACATTTAAGTTAGTAATATAAGTTTTTATCTAAATAAAATTCTTCGAAACATATGTAAATGGGGTCTAGTTTTATTCGTCTCGTCGTGTAAAATATATATATGCAGATAAAATTTGAAATAGATACACCATTTAAAAGTTATAATAGTTTAAAATAAATGTTCGGAAAGAAAAATTAGCGGCCTACTTTGGATTCGGCTCCCGATCATAAAGTGGAGTTGCAGGCTGCAGACCATCCAAAAAGATAAAATAGTGAGAATCAGTATTTGCCTACAAAGGAAAGAGATGGATTGGTCGGATGATTCGCTCGATTTAAATCGAGTGAGCGTTCGCTAATCAGTGGCTCCGGAAAGCAACCAGAGTAGAGGCACGGCCGAGTCCGCAGCTGGCGTACACGATCAGAAACTCGGAACAAACCAGGAAGGAACGTAGCGCAAATTGACTTTGCCTCTGAACGGTGAATGCAAGTCATCGACGCGGCACATGGTGCCATGCATGCCAGCTAGCTGCCACTTGCTCGTACCACTCATCAGTAGCAATAACTTGTAGCCGTTGTCGTTGTTTATGTGAGACACCGTACGATGCAGAACTAATTACAGTACTAGACGAGACTCGAAGCTACTGTACTCCTATTTCCTTTTTTTTTTCCCCTTCCACACTCGAAGGCGACGGGCAATTAGGCTCAAAAAATAAAAAAAAAAGGGGCAGCGGGCAATGGCCATGGCGTTCCTCACTCTGTCACTCATGAAATGCGTGTTGGGTGGTTGCACCGTGAAACGGAGACCGGCACACGCAGGATGCGCCGACCGCGCGCATTCCCGCATTTGCATTTGCATTTGCATTCCACCCCGCCCCTCCTTCTACCCCTTTCTCTCTCCTCTATAAACCCAACCACGGGAACGGAACCCAAGAGGCTCCCCTTCGCCATAGCAGCCAGCAGAGCACCAAACCCCACACGCGCAAAAGCAGAGCACAGCACAGGCCTCTTTCCCCTCCCCTGCCCCTCTCCTCCTCCTCCATCCCCCATCCCCATCCACCGCCGCCGCCGCCGATGGCGAAGCCGGCGCGCGCGCTCCTGCTCCCGCTCCTCATGCTCCTGGCGCTGGCGGCGCTGGCCCGTGCGTCCGCGTCGTCGGGCGACGTGCCGGCGGCGGCGGCGTCCCTGGGCTGGGACCTCGGCGTGGTGGGCGCGGGGGAGGACGAGGAGTTCGGCTTCCCCGGCGGCGACTCCGTGGCGCGCCGGGTGCTGCAGACCGGCGGCTACCTCAGCTACGGCGCGCTGCGCAGGGACAACGTGCCCTGCTCCGTCCGGGGCGCCTCCTACTACAACTGCCGCCCCGGCGGCCAGGCCAACCCCTACTCGCGCGGCTGCTCCGCCATCACGCGCTGCCGCGGCTGATCTCGACGCCGTCCACCGAGAGGAACAGGAGGTTCATATCCATTAATCCCACGCCTTATTGTCGTTGTTGTTCATTGTTGAGACAGAAAACAAAACAAAACAAAACAAAAAATTGTTCGTCTCCCTCCCTGCCCGCTTTATTAATCAATTATTAGTACCTGTATGGCGTTTCATTTTAACGAGAATGATTGGTGGTGGTTGTCGGTTATGATGGGTTGTTGGCGCCCACCACGCGATTCCAGCCGGATTAGACTCTCCCTCGCTCCCTCTGGTCCTGTAAATTCCATGATTCGTGAGCAACTGCTGTATAAACTACAAAACTGATGATGATGATGATGTTGATTTCTTTTCCCCGTGCATGAACCAGTGTGATTGTGATTGTAATTAAGCTAGCCACACGGATCCGAGTCGCAACAACCAGCTCCATGATTTCATTCTTCTTTTTCTTGCAGTATATACTGCTAGCGTATAGCGGCGATTCTTCGCTTGGTCTGCTGCAAGTTGCGATTCTTCTGTTAGACCTTTGCCCAGTTGCCCTGCTTGCGTGCCTGCCAATTTTGCTTTGGTGCCGGGCCGCTGCCGGCCCTCAGCCATAGATCGTGCCTCGGAGGAAGCGAGGTCAACTAGCTAGAGTTTTCTCTATTAATTAATAAAATATTCGAGGCGGTTCGAAACGGGCAGAAGAATAGAAGAACAGTTCTTGGACCTAGCATTGCTGTTTCTTCCTTTCTTTCCTCTCTACTCGATGTCATATACAAGTTTTATTGTTCATGACAAACCCCAATGATTTTGCAAACATATCATCCGATCAGAACATCATTTTTTTTTCTCTAAAGAACAAAATATTCTAAGTTCGGTGCATGATTTGGTTTCCATTGCTATTTACTTCTACTTCCTCCGATCCTATGAGCTGTGACAAGACAATACCGGTGGGCAACCAACCTTCTGCCTCTAGTGGGTCGTTGTACAGCTGTTTCAGTTCATACGAAGCTAACTAGTAGTCTAGTAGTAGCTGCTACTTGTATGGCAATTGGCAAATGCACGGGATGGAGAATTATTGCCTGTTCATTGCCCACCAAACGACATCCGCGTAATGGAGAATATCACGAGGACAGGACGGCATGACGCTATTTGGGGTGTCTCCTCTTCCCTTCCCTGATCCGTCGATTCGTCGTCCTTGCTGCTTCCCGCCGTTGATTCGCTCCACATGGGCGGTGGCGCATTCAATATAATACTTAATGAAAATCTCGGTGAGGACGAATTCAAAAACCCTCTGTCACGAAATCGGTTTCCCCTTAGTCATACTCACACATAAAATAATCAACCACCGCTGCTACTTCTTGTTCATGTGCCCATAAAATATATTGGCTGACAGCTGGGATTAACGAGTAGATACTCAAACCACTCCCACACCAGTCCGGTGGCATGATTAGCAGCAGTCCTGACGAAACGGTAAGCGATAAACGCAGCCGGCTGGCATGATTAGTTCGAGAGAAAGAGAAGAATCCGCTTTCCTTGTCCGCGTTCAGTCAGGCACCAATTAGGCAGTAGGATAGTGGATTTGCTTTACTGACAGCTGAGCACGGAGGCGTGAGCCTATTGGCCACCCAGCAGCAGGAAGCAAAGCGCAGTTCATAAAAAGCGTGGGCAATGGAAAGCTCAGTCACCGACACCGTGTCGCAGGTACAGTATACTATAGGAGAAGTAGGACCGTTGCAGCCCTGTCTCGTTTGAAAAAAAAAAGAGGACTCCGCTGTCAGGGTTTCTGCCCGGAGATTAGCAACTGATGGGGGCTGAGGCCCGTTTAGATCCCAGTTGCAGTTGCAATTCTACACTGTAGCACGTTCGTTTGTATTTGACAACTTTTGTCCAATCATAGCCCAAGTAGGATTAAAAGATTCGTCTCGTGATGTACATGCAAAAAGTACAAACATGCAAACATTTCGTCTACATTTAATGCTCCATGCATGTGCCGCAACGTTGATGTGACTAGTTACAGTTACAATTTGCACTGGATCTAAACAAGGCCTTACGGTCGTTAGCACAGACGGTTTTTACAATATGGACCGACCATGGCGTGCGATGCATCGTCACCATGAATGGATGGGCGTTGGCGACTGCAACTTGCAGAAATTGGGCATGCACAGCAATGGCATAGCATAGTGGTGGTTGGGAACTACTACCCCTGCTACGGTTACCGTCCGTAGCACTCTTGGTTGCCCGGCACGGTTTGGTTGGTCCCCTGTCGTTTTCATTTCATGCCCGCCCGATCATCCTCACACCCCCCATCTCCGCTGTTGCATGTGGAACAATGGAATACGAATACTGATGACTCTTCATAGGATGGTGGTTAGTTGCGGGCTTTATGGCTGTCTGGTGTCTGCCATTCGTCTTCCAGGGACTGCCTCTTTGATCTTTGCCTTTACACTTTCAGTTTCAGCTACCTGCACCTGCACCTGCTCGCCGCCCGCGGCGATGATGGCACTCTTGTCAGTTTCAGGTCCCTGACCCTCATCCACCGGCAGTCCGGCACGAACCACTGAATCTAGGCGCACGCCACGGGTACATGTCATGCGTCCCATCATCGAGAGCACGCTTGGTTCGGTGACTGCAGCAGCCAACGAGGGACTCAAGAACCCCCAAAGGGCGTTTGTTTCAGTTAGTTCAGTCAAATGGTCCCCTTTGTGCCCATTAAGGCAATTGAGATTGAGCCACATGCTAGTAAGCGTCTAAAACTGTCTAGGAAACAAGACAATGAGCAGCTTGTGCATTAATTGGTCTTGCTGCTTGCATTGGGTTCCTCTAAATATGTCGATCCTTGAAGTTTCATCAAGCAAACAATCTGCCATCTCCTGTCACCCTGCACGGTTACATAGTCAGCATAGTCATGATGAACCCATGGTTCTAGAGGTTCCAAATTCAGAAACACGACAACTCTTGTACTCCAACAGATGAGTATAGTTGTTACCGGTTGCTTTGATAACTAAGGGGGCACGCAACTGATCTCATTTCCATCCGATTTTTGTTTTCAGCTCTGCAAGACACAAGGTCACTTCCTAGGTCACGCCTCTAAATTTTGATATTAATTGTTATCCGTTTATGTAAGTAGAAACATATTCCGCGCATTGTCACGGAAATTATGGATGATTTTAGAATAAAATTACTTATACAAAGGAATAAGAGATAAACATTTATAAACTAATATTAATGAATGACGCGACACACTGACGTGGACAACTAAATGCATGTTAATGAATGATGTGCCTTGATGACACATAAATCATAATTGGGAATGCTAGTTGACTATAAATGCATCTAATTGTGGACTAGTAAGGTGGATAGCTTGCATATTGAGATTGAAATTTAGTAGGGTTTTGCTTTATAAGAGTACAAGATATTGAAATTTGAGGTCATTTGGTACAATGGTTCAGTTATGGCTGTTTTAGGTCAACCTCCTTCGGTGCTGGATAGAAGTGTTGCTTGTATGATTAAACTCTTCTTCTCAATACAATGATACACAAATCTTCTGCATATTCGAGAGAACAAAAAGCCAGCAATGGAGTTGGTGGCATCAAGTGATGTGTATGACCACGCTGCTGCTTCAGTGGAGGATGTTGGACGGTGCCAGGATGGGACGCGCTTTAGGTTGCGTTTGGTTCGAAGATAAAAAAGAATTTGACAAGTCTATACTAGTTTTTTGAACTGAGATGGTCCGATATCTCTATTAGGTTGAGAGAATAGGGATGTTGAGTGAATACGCTCCTACTGCTGCCCACACATCCCCATTTGAGCGACCACAAGCTCGAGGAAGAAGGTGTTGCCACAACCTCGAGGAAGAGGTAGCTTGACGAAGAAGTAAGCCGAGCGAGACGAAGAAGAGACGGCACTGGTCGGAGACGACCCTTGTCCCCTCAATTTCGAGGGCTAGGGGTGCCCCAAATCCTGCATAATATTCCTCCTTGGAATGGATCGGTCCCTCATAGCCCCCAACTAAATGCATGTGAAACTTCTCGCAACTAAACATATCCTTAGTATCTTATTGGGTAGGCTTGTCATCGTTAGGTGGGCGTCGCAAGGGCCCAAATTTAGGATAGTAGGCCGCCCTCTACTAATTTCTTTTGTGTGTGTCAGGGGTGACAGGATGCTCATTAGTCAAACTTTTGTGATAATTTTAAATCTACTAGTATAGTATCTCAACAAAACATTGCATGCACAAAACTGTTCAAAAGTCTAAGCTCGGCCAAGCGTTCTCGAGTTTGGCAAGATGCTCCAACGTTCTCGAAAATCATGTGATGCACAAAGTGATCTAGGAAACATGCGTTAGTCTTTCTCGAAATGCACGAGTATAGTTTAGCAATCCCTTTCTCTGTTTTGCTTCCTCTGCAACTACAGATGTTTAGTTCAGCTCATTTTCTCCTAGAAACATGCCTTTGTCTTAACCTTCACGTGCTCTTGTAAAGAAAACACAATGTTTCTTTCTGCACCTAAAAGTTGAATGTTATATACTGTCCTAAAATGAAAAAAAAAAAAGGATCAGCTGTTTTACCTTCCTTGGCAACCCAATTAGCAACACACAAAACCGACTTCTGTTCCTCTTAATCCTCCCGACCATCCAAACTACCGTAAGCAACCTCATGCATATAAAACATCCGCCACACATTTGGCTACGGATTTTATTTCTCTCTCCTGTTCCTTAATTCCTCCACCAGGCGTTGGCTTCGGCCAAGGCTGATGATCCATTTTCTGACTATGGGCACCCTTCGTTCTGTTCTACTACTCGTCGTCACCACCCTCCTATTATTCTTCCCCTTGTCGTCATTGGCGCTGACCACCGACGACGAGGCGCCCGCCACCATTGCCCACCCGAATGACCACGTCCACATCGACATCGGCATCGACATCAAGATCAACAACCCGCGGCTCCTGGTGGCGCACAAGGCACTGCGCGCGCTGAAGCAGGCACTCTACTCCGACCCAAACAACTTCACGGGCAACTGGGTGGGCCCCGACGTGTGCGCCTACAACGGCGTGTGGTGCGTCCCGTCGCCGCACAACGCGTCGGAGAGCGCCGTGGCGTCGCTGGACATGAACGCCGCCGACGTGGCGGGGCACCTGCCCAGGGAGATCGGGCTGATGGCGGACCTCGCCGTGCTCCACCTCAACTCCAACCGCTTCTGCGGGGTCATCCCGGAGGAGATCAGGGGCATGGCGGAGCTCTACGAGCTCGACGTCAGCAACAACCGCCTCGTCGGGCCGTTCCCCGCCGCGGTGCTCGGCGTCCCCAAGCTGAGCTACCTCGACATCCGGTTCAACGACTTCGACGGCCCGATCCCGCCGGAGCTCTTCCTGAGGCCCTACGACGCCATCTTCCTCAATAACAACCGGTTCACCGCCGGCATCCCGGAGACCATCGGCAAGACGAAGGCGACGGTGGTCGTACTCGCCAACAACCGGCTCGGCGGATGCGTCCCCCGGAGCATCGACGAGGCCGCCGCCACGCTCGACCAGTTCGTCTTCATCAACAACAGCCTCGTCGGCTGCCTGCCTGCCGAGACGGGGCTCCTCGCCAACGCCACGGTGTTCGACGTGAGCGGCAACGCTCTCACGGGCTCGATCCCGGCGACGCTCGCCGGCTTGTCCAAGGTGGAGCAGCTGGACCTGTCGCGTAACATGTTTACCGGGGATGTGCCGAGTGACGTCTGCAAGCTGCCGGCGTTGGCGAACCTCTCGGTCTCGTACAACTTCTTCACGCACGAGGCCGCTGAGTGCACAGCGGACGGGAACACGGGCTTTCGTGACGATGCAAACTGCATGGGACAATCAAGACCCATGCAGAAGGGTGCAGAGGAGTGTACACCCGTCGTGAGCCAACCCGTAGACTGTACCAAGGTCCAACAATGTGGGTGGCCATCACCGCCGCCACCACCTAGAGCATCACCGCCGCCGCCGCCGATTATCATCCCACCAGTACGAGGAACCAAGTACCAGTCACCGCCGCCACCGCTTTTTCCAGGCTACTAATTAAAAGCAGATGAGAGCATGAATGCATGACGTGTACAGAATTTTGCAATTGTACGTTTCACTATTAATTTAGAGCATATAGGAGAAATCGGATGTAATTTGAACCCATACTTTTCCAAATTGAGGGTGCCCATATAGTCTTTCTTAAAATCGTGACATTGTTTTCGCTTACTTTAGCATTCCACTCTGCCTATTACATGAAAACGACTACTGGATCCCTCAACCGCTACATGGAAGCATTTCAAATTCAATCATCCGAGTTGCTAAAGCATAAAAAAAATTATCCACTCATCATTTCTTCGGTCCTTGAAATGTAAGCCTACTACAGAAAATATTTTTAGGAACGGCATGCTACAACTAGATACAAATACAAGTGAATGTGTGGTGTGGTGGCAGAGGAGGTGCCATGCAAGAGAGAGAGGTTGTGAGTTTAAATCTCGGTCTTGACACTTAAATGTTGCACATTATGGTAGTCTTAGGCCTTCTTGGCTATAATAAAAATATTTTTTTCTTCATATTTTTATTACACTCTAAATGATTTTTTAAAAAAATTAAAATTATTTTTAGAGACGGTTGAATTATAAAAACCGTCTCTAAAAATCGATTTTTAAGATGCGGTTTTAAAGCCATCTCTGAAAATACCTCATTTTTACAATCGCTGACATAGTAGCGGTTTTCTTAACCATTTTTGAGGATAACTTTTGACCGCTCCTTAAAATGCTTTTCTGTACTAATAAAATGTCTTTGAATTACACTCTAAATGATTTTTAAAAAAAATTTAAATTATTTTTAGAGACAATTGAATTATAAAAACCGCCTCTGAAAATCGATTTTTAGAGGCGATTTTAAAGTCGCCTCTGAAAATAACTCATTTTTACAATCGCTGGCATAGTAGCGCTTTTCTTAACCATTTCTGGGGATAACTTTTGACCGCTCCTTAAAAAGCTTTTCCGTACTAATAAAATGTTTTAAAATTTAAAACGATGAGAGAGTATCTAAAAGCGCCACTGTTGAAAGCATGGGTGTGCAAGGTAGCATGAGAGACGTAAAAGATATAGCTAACACTTCCACGACAACCAAAATAAGCAAACAATTGGCGCCTGCTCTATATACTGATGTCTGATGTTGTGATGGGCATTTGATGAGTCTACACGTGTCAATTAGACTTTGGAACTTTTTGCCATGAATCAACGTACTCCCTCCGTCTCAAAAAGACTATCGTTTTAGATTTTTCAGAAACTATGTTTGATCGTTCGTCTTATTTAAAATTTTATACAAAATACAAAATCAATTAATAATTATTAAAATATCTCTAATGATAAACCAAATTATAATAAAATAAATGATATTAATATAAAATTTTTAAATAAGACTAATAGTTAAATGTGATGCTTGAAAGGTTTAAAACGACAGTCTTTGCGGACGGAGGGAGCATCTGATTTGGCTAGTTCTCGATGTCGCTCGATGTCATAGTCTTTCGGGACATGCACCTCCTTCCCGTTCTAGCTTGTTGGGGTCGTTGCCACCTGCTTCTCGAGCTTCATCGTCCATGCTCAAACTTGCATGCCACCTTTCTTCGCTATATATAGCTCACCAGGTGAATCGAGGCCAGTGGCGGCGCTTGAATCGAGGCTCCTCACATCAAGAAGACGATGGGGCTAGGAGTGACAGTTCCTACATTGGCCGGCGGCCTGAAGTTTCCTTCAAGGGTCCTAAGAATTTGCTTCTTCTACTTGCTCCCGGGAGTCTGTACTCGGCTTCAGATCTGGCGAAATTGGCGATAGAGAAGGCAAAGGACATCACCCGCAGCCGCAGCTCACAGCGCTAGAATAGCACGAATCCTCCGCCACCGCGTTGCGGGAGTGCCGTTGGTTCAACGCTGCTGCCTTGCTATGGCTGGTATGGGAGCCGGATCACCTGCTCTCCCAAAACTCTCCTCCACTTCAGAGAAACAGAGGTGGATGCAACAGATGTAGTTTTTTTTTGCCCTTAATACTCGCATGTATGTGCCCTTAGATCTGCTTGCACATATCACCAAGCAGATCCAAGGGCACATGTAGTGGGAGCATATGCCCTTAAAAGCATATTTAACTTTCTCAGGATGTAACCTGTCGTCGGTCAGGAGGCAAGGGTCCCTTCTTTACTTAGTTTAATTAGTGTCAGTCATCTTTTACTTAGGCACCGTTTAGATGCATTATTTCTTGAAATTTTGAGCGAGGAATCTTTTACAATAAGTGTCTAATTATGGCTTAAGTAGGTTTAAAAGATTCGTCTCGTAATTTATATGCAAACTGTGCAAACAAACAAAAATTTTTTATCTATATTTAATGCTCCATGTATGTACCGATATATTTGATACGATAGGAATCTTAGAATTTTTGAAGTTGATCTAAATAGCGCGTGGCACTATAACTGGCGAAGATCCATTAGTTTCATGGGTGAGTGCTCAAATAAACTTTTGGCGTGGTCTTAGTTGACGGCGCCCGTGAGAACCGTCCATGTCCATCGCCGCACATCGAGCGGCTACAACAATCTTCTGAAATTCTGAAAGCGACCGATGCCATCATACCAAGAGCGGTGACCTTTGCCGGTTTTATTCTTGCTCCGTCTCTGCCTGTACAGCAGCGGCCTGCCAGCTCTGAGCCTCACCCCGGCTCCTCGGCGCCTAACGTTAGTCCTCAGGTGAGATCTGCATGCGCCTCTGTGTTTCCTTCGCCTTTTACGGTTGCCTGCGATGCCGTATCATGTGATTCCTCTCCATTCATTTCCGCCTCGGGGCTGGTTCTGTTGTCCTTGAGTTTCTTGGATTATGGGTTCCAAACGACGAGTCCAGTCCTTGCGAATCGGTTTTGGTGCCTGCCAGGGTTACGGCTGCTGAGTCAAATCGATCTCACCGGGATTGCGGAGTAGTTCCAGGCATATGGTGTCGAATTTGGGTGGGGAGGTGCGGAATTTCAGGTTATTCTTTGGCTGGGTGTTCTAAAGGATATTCCCCACATCAATAGGGAGGGAAGTTCTCCTTTTGGGGAGATTTTGGCATTCTAATCAATGAATGTAAGATGGTATGGTTAGTTTTGATGACGATGCGGTTTCTACATTGGGGTTCTCCAGAATCTGAATTTCCTCGTACGAAAGCAAATGGAGTAATCAAGGGATGTCGGGATAGTTAGCTTGTATGAGTAAACTATTTATATGAATGCCATGGGAACATAGGTCTTGGTGCAAGGGTGCAAACGTTACCTCAACTTTTTTAGATGATGGAATAAACAAAAGAATAGTGCTCAAGGTGAGTAAGCGCTACAATAATCCAACCTCTCTTCCATTTTGTTAACTGATAAATCCTGCACTAATTGAATTCTTAACTGGGGGCATAGGCATATTTTTCTTTTCTTAGATAATGAAAAGAAATATCTAGATGTCGTAAGTAGATGTTACTGCTATGTGGTTATTGCTGCCTGAGAGTCAATCAAATTGTGCTTTGCAGTTTTGTTGGATGCTTGACTAAAAACCTATTAATACGAGTCCCACATGTCAAGACAGACCTTTTTAGGAAACATAAGAGACAATGATTGTCATATAATGGCATTGGCATCAATAACAGTTGGCTTTCTATATCGGTATTGGCAGCAAAAACACTGTTAGATTTGCCCTTGATTGAGGTACCCCTTCAAAGGTCAAGATGTTGTGGCGCACTGTACGCAGTATGGATGTAATAATGCATTGTTCGAGTTTCCTTCTTCCGAAAATGCATCAACCTGTCAACAAACCAGTCAAGAACTATGCTTTAGTTGTTCTAAACCAGCAACTTCCACGATTCATGCCTCGACTCTGGGATCATGGTAACTAGACATAGCTCATTATCTTTGCCTTTTATATTTTTGTAGGAAAGTATCCTTAAAACACCTTTGCATTTTGATGTAGAACAGCAAACTTGAGGATCTGCGCTGATGGAGGAGCTAATCATATTTTTGATGAGATGTATCAGATGACCAATGATGAAGACAAAAAAAGCACCCGAAATAAGTAAAGTTTTTTCTCCACCATTCCATACTGAAGTGCTTATTGATTTTCAACATTCTTAGGATCTTATTATAATAGGAACTGCCATATATTGCCATTCTTATCAATGTTAAAAAAACTTATGATTGTCATTTACTCCGAGATAGTTTTTTTCACTGGATAGTTATGCCTTATGCAAAAATAGCTAGCATGGATTAGTATCTTATAGGTTTGATGGTGAGTTGTGATGGTTGGATTGGATTTTGTTTCTTAAACAGTTGAGTTTCATTGGGTTTGCTTAAGTTGTGGGCCACTATCGTGAGGCAGGTTAAGTTCTTTCTAGATCTCATTGAACATTTATCCAGAAAAAAAGAAGGATACCATAGGTTCCCTTGTCCCAGTGAATCAGAATCAAGGTTATCAAGGCGTCGCCTAAGCGTCGCTTAGGTGTCGCTTAGGCGCCAAGGCGCTGCATGCACGACGCCATAGCAGACGCCTCGCCTTAGATTCCACACCGGTGAGCGGGAGAGCGGGAGGGAGAGAGTGGGCGCGCATAATCAGAAGCTGCAGCTCACCCGCGCTGACAGGAGAAGTTCAACCGCCCGCCGTCGAGCCGTGCGGCTGCCTGTGCGGGCCGCTCCTCTAATCCGCGCTGGCCTGCAGCATCCTGCCTCTGTTCCTCTTCCTCCATCGACGAGAGAGAGGGGGGGCGGAGGCTTTGGCGGAAGCAGAGGCGGAACGGGAGGGAAGACACCGAGGCGGAGGCAGCGCGTTGCGGCGGCGGCGGCCTCGATGCAGGAGACATGAAGAGTTGAAGACACGCTAGGGCTACGAGGGTGAGGGCTCATGGGCTGCCTGGTGCACGTGGGCTGGGCCACATATCACTTCTTACTCCTCCTCCTTTCTTTTTCTTTTCTTTTTTCCTTTATTATTATCATCTATATACTGCTATGAGCTGCTGTTTTAAATTTTTCTTTAATTGGTAAGGCGTCGCCTTGCCTTACTCCTTACTCGCTTAGGCGTAAGGCGGTAGTCAGTCGCCTCGCCTCGCCTTACCGCCTTAATAACCTTGATCAGAATGACTATGTGGTGGGGAGGGGACCTGTGTGGGGGTTGTTGCAGAATAGTTAAAAAGAAGGATATTTTTTTTCTCGAAAAACGCAGAAGAGCTGCGCTTCATTAAATTGAGAAGAAAAGAAGGATATATGTGAGGAGATACCCTTGCTCTTGCTTGAAGACTTCAATCTATATGCTAAGTGCTTAAGCATTATATGCAGTACACCCCAAGCATTTTTAAATACATTTTTCATGTCGAATACACATATGTCCTACTATCCAAGTGCTTTTAGATGATTGCAGATCCATCACTAATGAGGCACAGAGGTTGAATTCTTTTATTAGAGAAGCTAGAGATATATATAGATCGTGATTGTAATCCTACTTCCTACTTCCTACATCTTTATTTTCTGGTAACTGGTTATAGCAGAAAATGAACTTTGATTGTTAGTGTTTATTTTCTGGAAGTCTGTATGTCAGAACTCTTGTTTATTCTAGCATACATGATTTGCTTTTCATACTTTGATATCATTTTAATATGGGTTCATATACTAAACTGTTTATATATGATTGTTTTCTGCTCTCCCCTGTGAAACAGGAAAAGAAGAATTTTATGATTCATCTTACCTAATATCATAATTAATTGATATTATTCAGGTATGTTCCAGAAATAATTGAGGGGGACATGGATTCTATAAGACCTGAAGTAAAACTCTTCTACTCCAGTCAGGTTCTTTTACTTGCACTTTCTTTTTCTGCATTGTTTACCCTATCATCCTAGCCAGGTTTCTGCATTGCAATCAGTTCATACTGGATGTTAAGTTAGTTGTGACTCCCATAAGAATTACACATGCAGTAGTACTATAACAGTAATGTTGATGGCATCTTATTTGGAAACAAAATACTAATCCTTAACTTCTGAAGGAGCCCAGGGTCATTGTGAATGACTGACTCTTCAATAAAATTTCTATATTAACTGCAGAAATTTCAAATCTTATGAATGGAAGCTTGTTTTATCATTATGTACACCTTAGGATCCTCTGTGTGGTCCTATCTGACTATAGTCAGCACTCAGGATGGATCCTGGCTTGGTGATACTGCAGGAAATGTCATTTTTTTTTATTATGTCAACAAACTTTCTGTTTTCTAGTTACTATGTTCAAACAAATAAATGATTTTATGCTTTCTATCAATTGCATACTTGAATGAAATGAGCTGCAAAATGTCTGTTTGAAATAATAAAATACTGCATTAACGAAAACATGGCCTCTCTTTGTATTACTCTAGTCTCCATACATATGAACTTTACCTGAAGTGTTTAACAATCAACTGAACTTTTAAGGTGAACATTGACTAGATTTTAGATTTTACTAAATGTTGAAGAATACTGCACACAGACTTTATTCATTCATTGAAGTGGCTGGCTATTGGTCAGCTATTGATTATATAATTTGGCATCAAAATTTTAAGACCAAGTATTCACATATCGTTCTATGTAGAATTCGAATCTATTACCAGTGGATTAATTATACTGTAAGGTCTTGTTTGGATGCATGTGTATTACTTCAATCGACATGTGTGGACTGGATCGGCATGGTACTTAGTTTAATTCCACTCCACTCCATTTCAACACATGTGGATTGAGATAGATACATGTGCATCCAAACAAGGCCTAAATGTTATCAGGATGTCATGGTTTTGGTAAACTCCTATTTTCAGGGATCCAAAATTTCTGATAAGTCACATAACCAGGAGACAACAGATCTACACAAATGTATTTCTCGTATCCATCATCGTACGCCTGATCATGAAAGACCCAATGTAAGTAGCAATCATATTGTTTGGTTTTGATACTTCTCTTGTTTCTTTTTCCTACTTGTTGATATCTTCTATCAATATTAGACTCACATCTGTACAAAATTCATTGGCAATGGAACTTACTTTTTCCATCAAATACTGTAGCTCTGTGTGCTTGTTACTGGAGCACTAGGTGGAAGGTTTGATCATGAGGCAGCAAATATCAATGTTCTGTATCTGTTTTCGGACATGAGGATTGTCCTCCTGTCAGATGATTGCTTGATTCGACTTCTTCCGAGAACACATCGCCATGAGCTTTATATTGAGTCGTCTGTTGAAGGACCCCATTGTGGGCTTTTTCCTGTTGGAGCACCATCAACAAGAACCACAACTACTGGCCTGAAATGGAATCTAAGTAAATTTCTTTGTGCTCTGTTGGTCATAAACTTGTGGAAGTTCTGGATTGAACTGCCCGGATTACTGGACTTATCTAACGAATCAAATTAATGTATATTGTGTGGAAACACTGAAGATTTAATGGACGAAATAAAATGAAGTACATATATTATCAAGTTTATTCTTGAAATATTAATCTAGTGCAAAATGAAATACTCTTTGCTGACATTTACATAAGCAATTTAATTCCATAAGGATCAGTTTCCCTCTCAGTTTTCATGGGGGATGTATATGAACAAAATAGGATTTTTCTTTGTTTCATGTAAATTTAGACCACTAAGATCAAAGGCAGTATTGATTCTTTTCCCTGCTTCCAGGTGATTCAAAGATGAGATTTGGGAGCATGATAAGCACATCCAACATTGTGCAGTCGGAGAAGGTAACTGTAGAATCTGATGCAGATCTTTTATGGACAATTTCTCTGCGAAATCTGACATAAACAATTCCTAGTTAGTTATCCTTTTTCCTTCTCTTTCCTGTCAAGTGGCAACTAAGCTCTTATACAGCCGTTTTTGTGTTTGAGTTGTGTTTCTGGTAAATAAATACCGTCTGATGACTAATTGATGAAGTGTTATCATCAGATAGGATGTCTAGCACGATCTTGAACTGCTGATGAATTATGTGAATAACACAAGCAGGCATGATGGTTATATCCTCTCTAGTTGTATAACTGTATTGTTGTAAGGGGATTTCTTGTATAAAAAGAGTTCTTAACAGTTGACACTGTTTGGTTGGATTTTGTTATGATAAGAGCATCTCTAAAAGTTTTCCATATTTTTTTTCTAAACCATGGTGTTTGCCAACTTCTTAAGTAAGTTTGGGGGAGGACAACTTCAAAAGTATGTCTATTTAACTTCCCAAATATTAAGATATGGACGACAAACTTGGAGTCGTCGGTGGTGTCGTCCTCCAGGTACACCATCTCTATGTTTCTTTTTAGCATCTACACCATCTCTATGTTTATTCAAGAGGAGATGAACAAGATGAGAGAGAAGTAGGGGGGGCCTGATAGTAGCTAGCTGACTGGACATCATTGGCATGACTGCATGTGTATCTGGGATCGAGGGTTGCCGCAGGATACGGTGGCGCAGCTGACGAGGCCTCTCATGAACCAGGCTGAATACATGTGTGTTGGGCCTGTGAGCCTTTTGTTGTTGGGTCTGGCCCGTGTACTTAGCCATATAGGTCCTAAGTGTGTCTGGGGAAGGGATTGAACAGAACGGAACCTTCGTCTTCTTCCTTCCGTCAAGAGCCCTTCCTGCTGCTGCTGTTCTTGCTACCTACCTCTGTTCCTTGCTATTCCCAGTCTAAATTCCCTCTGTTCTTCTCAAATTGTATCTTCAAACTCTTGTAATTGCTATTCAGTTCATAACAAGGCCTGCCACGGTGAAGCTGCAGCAGCAAGCATCCAACAGCGAGCGCTGTGAGTGTTGGGGAAGGAACTGTGTAGGGATGGATCGATCGGGACTCCAAGCATTGCAAGTGGCACAGCCTCACTGCCGGGGGCTCCAACACCGACCCCATTGCCCATCTCAACGACGCGCTGTTGGCAAGGCTTGGATGAAGGTTTATCTGAACCCTAGGCCTAGGGGCTTACAGTGAAGAACAAGGTCCGCATGAAGACCCTAGACTATAGCGCGAAGGATGGCACACGTGAAATTATCGCAGGAAGGAGAAGCTGCGGCGAAGTTTGGATGCGTGTGATCGTTTATATGCACAAATATATGCTTGGAGGAGGCCGGTTTGCAAATGCTAAAATATGAAAAAGAGATATGAGGTATTCTTTGAGATGTTTTTTTTCCTAAAAAAAAAATGGGAAAGGACATTGGTACTTTTAAAGATGCTCTAAGTCTAGCAATTAGGTACAATGCTATATACTACTCTCTCTGTTCTAAACTATAAAATGTTTTGGATTTTCTATATCCATTGCTTTTGATATGTATCTAGACATATGTATCTCTTAAGTGCATAATACAAAC
The DNA here is from genome assembly GCA_038502445.1 of Eremochloa ophiuroides. Taxonomy (NCBI): domain Eukaryota; kingdom Viridiplantae; phylum Streptophyta; class Magnoliopsida; order Poales; family Poaceae; genus Eremochloa; species Eremochloa ophiuroides. The sequence continues at coordinate 29,942,633 of JAHLJS010000006.1, read as the reverse complement.
TGTGTCTAAAAGCCCAAAATGCCTTTATAATTGGAATTATGCTTAATTGCATATGATTGAATTTGATTTCGAGAAATTTTACGGTGTCAGGAAATTATAATATTCGTCCGTTGATCCCAATCAAAGGGTTAATAAGTTACAGGTACCTAGCAGGAAAAATTAAGTTGAGGGCTAGTACTAAAATTTTGTGGACAAAGAACTAGTTAGGAAAAATAAAGAAAAGGTAAACTTTTCATTTTTGAAAACCCTAGCAAGAGAAGCTGCTGAGCAAATCTATTAGAAGGGAGGAAAAAACAATTCTTAACAATAAAAACATAATAACACCACACACTATAGAAAAGAAGGAAACCAAGAAAACTGTTACCGTTGCAATTATTGGGCAAAGGTTGAAAGCCTAAGTTTGGTTTTGGTTAATTGATGAAACCTAGTTTGCTAATGGTTGCTCTAAGTGTTTCATGAGTTCAATTAACAAACATCAAGATGGAGCAAGGTGACTAGGTCGGTGAAGGCCACAAGTGGGGGGCTATGACGGCGTCCATGCAAACGTTGTAAGTCCGTCATCAAGTGGGGATCAAGCGCTTCTCATTTAGAGTTTGGCCAGGAGCTTAAGGCAAGGGTATATCTTGTAGGAACTCTTTGTTTTTGGTAATCAAGACTTTTTATAGAGAGTGATCACGTTTAAGATAGACAGTCGTACTATTAAGAGGAGAACTCGTTCGTGAAATATGGTTGTCAAAGTGACGTTAGATGATTATACTTGTTGCATATGCATATAGATGCTAGTGAGTACTAACAAACCCTTTGGAAAAGTGATTGTGAAAACGCTAACATACATGCACATGGGGTTGTACACTTGGTGTTGCTAGCACATTTGCCAAAAGAGGTCAAGTTTGTGAGGTAGAGGGTTTGGGTTCTCTATGGAAAAGCGATTTTCGATAGTGTCTCTTGCACCAGACGTTGGTGATCTCGTGGCGTCATGTCCGGTAACTTCAAAGGAGCGTCTCGTGGTTGGCGAACTGAAAGGAGCCATTGGAAGCAGCAGACGCTGAAGAGCGTTCGGTGGCCTTACACCGGATGCGTCCAGTGAGTTGTTGAGCTCTCTGGACCCTCTCTTGAATTTCACCAAACGCGGGCGGCAGGGCGTCTGGTGGAATGTTGTGTGCGTCCGGTGCAAACTAATTGAGCAGTAACGGCTAGTCGACCGTTCGAATTCGATGGATGACGTTTGAATGGGTCAATGCGTGGCAGCGATCCGTGCACCAGATGTTGTGGCACCGACGCTGGAGCATCCGGTGGGTGCGTCCAGTGCCCTCGTAAACTGTGTAGCGGTTGAATCATTGAGAGGGGGTGTAAATAGAGGAGTGGCTGGCTTGGGGTGTCTCTGTTGGCCATTTTTTCATTAAGATAGCAAGCTAGTGAGCCACTTCATTTCTCTCTCACTTATCATACTTGATTGTGAGATCATTTGGTGAGATTGGAGAGCATCAAGTGCATTGCATGAGTGTGTTCATCTAGAGGTACTTGATGATTGGATTTCACAGTGGGTTTCTTGTTTCTTTTGGAGTTTGTCGACTCCTAGACGACTTGGAGCTATGAGGATCGTTGAGGGAGTTGGTGATTGTCTCCGCCTCCCATCGTTGAAGTTGTAAGGGGTTCTTGAGCCTTCCCTGCGGGAGTTCACGAATTGGCTACTCTAGTGAATTGCTCGTAGCTTTGTGGATCTCCATCTTGTGTTGGTTGTGCGACTCCCTTGAGTGAGATTGGCGTGTGATGCCAACTAGCGTGTGAACCTCCTAGTGGGTGTATCGCTACAACGAGGAGTAGCTTGCCGGGAAGCAAGTGAACATTGGTAAAAAAATCTTTGTGTCAATCTCTTATTGAGGATTTCTTGTATGTTGTGCTTGATTGATTTAATTGGTTCATCTACTCTTCACCGGTCGTATAAAGCTCACTACTTCTCTTTTACTTTCTGCATTTATCTTGTGTGTTGAGGTAGAACTTGTAGTTTGCTTACTTAGGGTAGAATAGAAATAGTGACATAGGCTCTTGGTGTGTAATTAGAGACAATAGCTTAGAATTGGTTAGGTGGGTTGTAACACTTTGGTAGGCTGGCGTAAAATTCACCGCTTATTTGACTAACCACTTGTTTTAAGTGTTGCTTGTAGATACTTTTATAGGCCATTCACCCCCTAGCCATTAGGACCTTTCACCAATGTCCTGGGTGGCCGCTACAACGTGCATCTATATTGCTGTCAGCATTCTCCGTTGGGGTCAGCGCCCTTCCACGTTCCATGGGACTATCCATCATGCGTGCCACTAGTACACATGTCCTCATCCACCTCCGTGCGTGCCACCAACATACCTCCTTGCGATGATGCATCCATGCAAGCAGGCTTGCACTTGTATCTCAAGAATTGCCATCAGCTAGACCTCTGGTAGCCATAGGTCTTTGGCCGACACAAGAAATTACAACAACTATATACCTGAGAGGTGGGAGCATCAAGGAGACATTGAAAAATTATCAAAAAATAAGTTATCTCCATTTTTGTTCCTCTTCCTCTCGATACCTTGAGCTTCTTCTTCTTTTGATTGTCGATACCCTATCACAATAAATCTTTCTACCAAGTTGCCAGCTACCAAGTTGCTAATAAGTGATATCAGAGCCTTCGATTGTCGGTACCCTACCACCATAAATCCTTCTACCAAGCTCTTTTTTTGATGAACTCAGTAAGCTCTTCGACAAGCAGGTAGCAATGTTTCCGTCAAAAAAAAAAGCAGGAAGCAAAGTGGGGTTGGCGATTTGCTGATTTGGACACAGCATGGTATCAGTGGTTGGCCTCTCAGGATGCGCTGTGGCAGAGAGGTTTACATAATAAGAGAAGATTAGTGCTTCAGTTTTGGCTAACTCACTACACAAATGATGGAAATATTTGAAGTTAGCACATGTGCACGAGGTCATGCCCGGTTGTGCAACACATTACACTAACTGTGCGAGTGGGGGTGTGAGCGCTAGACAACGCCGAATAGGGGCATCGGATGGGACACTGACACTATTCATGCATATAACGATGACCAGGACAGTGAGAAGCACACGAGCGCAGGGGCATCAGGCCCCTGGCTTTGGTCAAACGATCCGCATTGGACCCATGTCTGATGAGATTTGGCCTCTCTAGACTTCTCTGGATAGCGTTAGCAGCCTCGGACAATGTAGTCGACCATTTTAGCACCAACGATCATATTCAAATGCTGGGACACATGGAAGCTTGGAGTGCATTGGACCGAGGTGTTAGACTAGTCCAGCGGTCTTGCCTGAGTGGCATAATAGCTAGTGGAGCCTTGGGGCTCTATTTAAGGGCTTTGGCTGGCTTGTGGAAGTCTCTCTTGGCACTTTGACATATTGTTCATCCTCTTGAGCTGAGCCAAACACCTTGTTCTCATCTAGTTATCTTTGCTTCATCCGAATTGAGAATGAGAGTGACCTAATGCATTTGCATTGACTAGAGGCATCTAGTGTCACTAGAAATCATATTTGTTGTGGCATTTCTTGTTACTCGTGGTGGTTTCTGCCACCAAAATGGCTTGGAGCAATAGTGGATTGTTGAGCAGCTTCGGTGAATTGTTGTTGGCTTATACTTCTTTTGTTTCCTTATCTTCTAACATATCAACATGGCTACTAGTGTCTTGCTTAGGGTATTGATCATTCAGACCATTTCTTTTCCTATGGCCAAGTCTGCCTTGCATCTTGTTGAACGGTATCAAATATACTAGCAAACAATGTTAGTCTAAATGTCCCCAATGTTGTGGGTGTGTAATTTTAGAAATCAGTGTTTACTTCAATTGGTTAGATTTAAGGATGATTTGTGATCATCCTTCTGTACCTGGTTAGATGCCTTTAGCTAACTCCCTGTGTAGTTCCTAAACTCTGTTCCCATTTAATTAATTAAGACTCGCAACTGTAGGGACCTCCCCACAGTATATATATATATATATATACTCCTCCAGGTGGGATGTGATTGTGTGATCCACCCTCTTGGCTGCGCACGCCCCTAGCCTAGGGTGAGACCATGGCTCCCGCTTGGTCCATCTTAGTGACACGTATTTAGGCATGCGTGGCAACAATTTTAGCACAATACCAAATTAAAATATTTCAAATTTAATAACCAATTAATATGATAGATATGACATTAAATAAATATCTTTAACTTTGTCTTCAGATACATTTTTTTATAATATACTTATTTGATATCAAAAGTATTAATATTTTTTCATGTATATTAAGTTAAATGTTAGGCACTTCAACTGTGAATGCACATAGGATTTTGTTCTTTTTCAGGACACATGCATGCCAGTCATACGATTCAAAAGATCGAAAATGACCTTTGTTCATTTGCCATTGTCACCGTGCATGGTCTCCGCATATTGCTAATGGAAAATAATCTGGATGCATAACAGTGGGTGACGTGTGGCCACACGGGATGGCAAGCCATTCAATATACGTACAATACAATACGCCACACACACGTCGGTCACGCTCACATCGCCGTCCCGTCCCGCTGCTTGCATTGAGCTTTTGGCGCCAGAGGTTGAGTTGGGATCTGTCTGAAAACCCCACCTTGCAATCGTCACGGCTGACACCATCACCGCCGTCGGGGCCACGAAGAAGTTTGGACGTATCGCTCACGATTATGATGTCATTAGACAACTTGAAAACCCGTGTAGTAATGTTGTTTTGTATTCGTACGCTAGTGATGACGATTGTGTCATGCATCAAGATCTAGCCGCACATCCCAGTGACAGTGGCCATGTTCACCATCATGTCATAAATAATGCGTCTCGTGCGGTCCGCGGTCAGATTCGGTCATTCGGTCGTCCTCTACACAAGTGATTAAAGCTGAAAACCAATTAAAATAAACGCCTGATGCTGATTTCTTGTGAGATGAAAATACTGCAGAATCAGAACCGCTAATAAATAAGCGGTTTTAAGATTTAGGGAAAAGAACCTATATTCAGTAGGCGATATTATGCGCCAATCACATCCTGAGAGCGATAAGCTGATCGCTGATCGGTTGGTTGGATCATATGTACGGTTCCCTCTTTTGTCAGCCACCTGCTGCACGTGGTCGTCAGAGGTGTCATTATATTTCTTCAAAGTAGTTCAATAGGAAGCTTCAGCTGAATTTAACCCTTCGTGTCAATTACTGAGGCCACAAGTTTATTTATTGCATATTTAGTCGTTTTCATTTTTTTAAAAACAACTTTGACTAAATATATATAAAAATATTATTTATGGTATATAATTAATATTATGAAATAGATATATATTTAAATCTATTTTTTTAATAAATTTATTTGAAGATATTGATGTTGCACATATTTTTTATATAAATCGAGTCAAATTTTTAGTACGGAAACCAACAACAACGGTTAATTAAGGACACAGAGAGTACACCACAAGGGCATGCCGTTATTAAGGGAAAAAACGTGTTCATCAAAACAACATGAGCTTACACTACATTACTCCTAGCAGAGTTTTTCAGTTAAAAATAAAGTAGAGAGCAAGCGTGTGAAACCAAATGAACACCAATGGATCCATGGAGGACCATGGACCACCATGGAGCCAAATCTAGCACGACTGGAAGCGGATCCAGACAACGAGCAGCTGTGATGAGGCCGCCTTTCGCTGCTTCCACACCCGATTGTGATTGGGAGATATTATTGTCGGTTCTAGCATCTACCCGATATTGATAACATGAAGGTTAGTGATGGGTAAGGCTAGGTACATTGGTCTTAAGACGATTTAATAGACAATATGCAAAATTGTCTTATACTAACTCATAATTTCTTAATTTATTCATAGAATAAAGTAAAGTTGTGAGTTCAATGCAATACATTGGTCTTAAGACGATTTAATAGACAATATGCAAAATTGTCTTATACTAACTCACAATTTCTTAATTTATTCACAGAATAAAGTAAAGTTGTGAGTTCAATGCAACAACAAAAACTCATATAATTGGTTAATAGTTGTTTGATAGCCCTAAATTTTGGCTCACAAGGTGATCATTCTACTGGCGTTTTTGTGAACCGCCAATGCTAGGGGCCAGTAAAAATCTAGCGGTTACTTGTGAACCGCCAGTACAAATCGATTTGTACTGACGGTTCACTTAAGAAACCGCCAGTAAAAATAATTTTCTGAAAATCGTGCTTTAAAAATAGCAAAACAAAAAAAATAAAATATGGAAAGGGACCCATCGGTCAGCGCCCGCCCGTAAAATTCGCGTGTTACATGGCCGTGGGGGTTCGAACCCAGCGACCTCTCTCTTATGCGCGAGCTCCTCTAACCACTCCACCTATCAGTCACTTGTGTCTTAGTTGAATTAGATTCGTCATATATTGTTACGAAACCGATAGAAAATTGACTGTTTGAGGTCCTTAAACGAAGTCAAATGAAAAAGTTGTCAACTACAAAGTTGCATAACTTTTCAAGATCTACAACTTTTATGTTGAGAGTTTCTCCATCCGAGGTCGTTTACAAAATTTGAATTTCAAATTTGATAAATTCAAACGTATTTTTGGTTTCATAATTTTTTGAGATCTACAACTTTTATTTAGACAGTTTTTTCATATGAGCTCATTTGCAAAACTCAAAAAATTAAAATTTAGATTATTTCTACAGGCGGGTCACTTAAGGAACCGCCATTAAAAATCGATTTATAGTGGCGGTTTCCTTAAGTGACCCGCCTGTAAAAATAGTGCTGATTTCTAGTGGCGGACGTCAAATAAAACCGCCTAGTAAAAAAAATATGGCGCCACTGTAGAGCTCCTGTGTACTAGTGGATTGTTTTGTGAAAACAACGATCTTTCTCTCTCTCTTTCTTCCACATTAGCAAAAAAAAAAAATCTTTATTAACACTACACATGAGACGTAGTGGATACGAAACCGCTGACCTGTAGCAATATACTTGCCTTAAGTGGATTCAAGCGATAATGATTCATTATCGTTATTACATGTAAATAGAGGTTACTATCTACTATTTGACATATGATATTTTAAATGTATAAGATATATTTCACATTATTTGATAATGAATATATTATAATTAGAAAATCATACCTGCACAACATGTAGAGATTAAGTCATTACAAATCAAAGGCCATACATTATAATTACGGATGATTGTCTTACTACTATAAAACATGTGGAGCACACCCACTATTACCGTGGGCGGATGTATAGTAGCGGTCTAAGTTTTTTTTTTTTTGACTTAGTGGCTGTTTAGTTGACAAACTTTGGGTGAAAAGTGCACTGTAGCACGCGGGGAATCTTCTCCAATAAATGTCTAATTATGACCTAAGTAGACTCAAAAGATTCGTCTCGAGAAAGTCAGGTAAAAAGTACAAACATGCATGAGCTGCTACTTCATTTAATGCTCCATGCATACGTAAAAGGACAATTGATGTGACGAGGAATAGTGCCAGATTTTGACAACTAGCGGTCTAAGTTGGATCAACCACCTATCACTGACGTGACAATGGTGGCCCTTGTTTAGCCCCTGCAAATGTTTATAGACATAGAAGAGAGAAAAGGAGTGCCTCTAGAGGTTGAAGATGACTTGAGCTCCTCCTCTAGCTATGAATATTTGGGTCCCCTATAAATATCTCCGATTGTATACCAAGCACATCATTTAATAAGTAAATAACATATAAATTAGTGTACTATCTTTTCCTTCACAAGTTCGTACGGTCTACCAAAGATTGAACACTAGTATATATTTGCATATGGCCTAGGATCCAAGGCAAAATCAAATGACCCTGTAAATCCTACTTATGGTAGCATCTATAGTGGCGGCTTCCTGCTCTATTTATATATAGTTCAAAGAAAAATCTATGTGAATTGAGCCTTTAACCTGTAGTATAGTACCAGTAGTATCATAATTGCTTCACAGAATGATCTACAATGGCGTGTAAGCTACATGAAACATATGTAAAATTATGATATATGAAACATATGAGTATTTTGAATTAATAAAAATATGAGATCCATGAATGGAAACATAATAAATATATATTCTGAGTACCATATTAAACTTTACCATGTCATTTATGTTGTGTTGAATAATCATTTCACTTTTTATTGTAGCTACATCTGAATTACCCTCACGTAAAACTTGTAATCGAATGGATGAAAAGTCTGATATAAAGTGTCATTTATTATCAACAAGCTTAGACAATGTCGGTGTCTGAATGAATTTAGTTAGACTTCTATACGAGTGGGCACTACTTCTATAGTCCTATGTGAAAACATGCAGGTACGACCGGAAAAGTTTAGTTGGAAGATTCCTTGAGATGCCATATAGGACCTTAACTTGAGATCACATAATAGTGCATTTCGCTATCCTAATTAAGCTGTGACCTGTCGTCCATCCATCCCCCAACTTTACTTCTGTCCTCTTTTCGTCACTGCATACTGATGCATTGTCGTTCAACACGTGCGCCGGCGACTTCGCAGGTCTGTAAATTGTATACTCCATCTTATGAAAAGGAGTTGCCTTGGGACTCGTGCTAGTAAACCTTTCCTGTATTTGATTTGATTTATAAAAGATATTAACAACATTTGAATCTTGTTGACGCCGAGAGCGTTCCGAATCAACATACCAGCAGGGCTTTGGACGCCCAGGCTGGCGCCAACCGAAGAACACAACAAGAATCATACTTAGTGGTGAAAACCAGCAAAGGGTAGCCAACGTACATGCATGACGATGAACAGGCTAATTTTAAGCAAACTAGCAAAGAAACCGTCGAAACTCTCGTCTGGGAGGGACAAGGACATCGCCGGGTTGCCTAGGTCGGCCAGTAAGCCTAGGACTGCCATCCTTGGTCATCGGATCAAGAGATGAATATCATATTAGGGTTAGGGTAGAGAAAGAAACGGTAAAATAGAGAGTTGTAGACTGATTTTGTGTCGATTGGATAGATGGGATCTCAATCGGCCATAATCCTCTCATATATATAAAGGGGGTGGTCTTATTTCAGTAGTAAACCTCTCCAAGTCTTATTTGCCAAGTTTCCATGAGTTTTGAACAGTTCGGATCGGAATACAGAAGGTCAAATTCGAACAAGGTCTTTTATTAGGTTTGTCGGAAGTTATGGCGCTTTACGGAACTTCCGACTTAGGTCGAAAGTTGAGTCGGGACTTCCGATTCAAGGGTCGCAAGTTAGGTCGAAACTTCTAACATGACAACATATTTCTGAGGGTGTAACTCTTTCATCCGAACACCAAATGAGGCAAACAATATATGTTTTTTTTGACCAACTCGACAAGACGAACGTGATGGTGAAGTCCATTTTACATTTTGATAACTTCATAACATGAGGCATTTTGGTTGTCAACATATACCCCTTGTTTTCAAGTGAATAAAAGCATGAACCTGAAAACACAGAATACAAAACCAAATAGCAACGATACCCACCTCATCGGTGACTCAGTGGCTAAGGGCGATGTATGTATCAGCCATTTCTGTTCTAAAGGCGATATATGTATCAACCATTGTTTGGAGATCACTTAGGCTTTTTGCCAAACACTTGAAAAGCACCTTTTCAAACACCTTCTGTTGATTGCTCTTGGGAGACTTTCACCTTGCAATATCTCTAGCATATAAGAATTACCGAATTTGACTTTGATCACTTTAGTATTGGGGCCACATAAATATCTCAATATAGGAGACCACCAATCATCCAAATTGGTCCCACAATATTGGGAGTCACATTGGACTGATGTTGGCGCGAAATCTGGTCCACGCTCAGCACACCAGCGAAGCCGGAATGGTCTTGTGGAGCACGGAGCGAACAGACCCAGCTAGCTTCGACAATCGGCGTGGATGAGCACCGATGATTCCAAGCGTGCCAGTCAATTTGACCTGCAATCGACAAGGGAGAAAATGGGTTGATCAGTAACACAATGCGGAACCACTGGTGTGTCCCGAGTGGTTCCGAATATCCGGTAACACAATTCCCTAGTGTTGAAAAGAGAGAGATATGTTTTCAAGGAGCAAAAGAGTAAAATTAGGATTAGCCACCACAAACATTCATTACCAGCTCACACACTTGCACATCTTGATTCAATTGTATGACTTAGTTTCCTTTGGATCCATTATTTGACTTTACAACATATTCATTGCGAGTATGTATGAGCTGTCTCCTTACCCATGAGCTCCACATAAGCCATTAGTTATAGGGTGAGAGACAGAAGGCATGCATTCCTATTGCCTTGGTAAGGATCCACAAATACCACATATTGAGAGACTTGAGAGAGTCATGCAAAGGAAACTCTGAGTTTTATTTTAAAAACTTGCAAAAGCTCTAGGATAAGAGTTGAACAACAGAGCTTGAGACATAGTGCTTAACTTAGACATATCCTTCAATTGCCCAAGATTCAAGAGAAAGTTACAAGCTCCATGGTTAAAGGTAATAAAGGTAAGTCTGAAGATTAGCCTGGTCTACTCTAATCCTTGAGTACTTCTTGGTATAAAGCTAAATACTTGTGAGGGGTAGCTATAACTTATAATATCTGCTAAAGTTTGGCTTTGCTAAGGGACTAGCAAAGGTTAAACTTGGGGGAGCTTGTTGACGGTAATTATTGTATGATTTTACCCATCAACTAAATATGAAATAAGGATATAAATGCAAACACTACCATAGAATAGGGCTTTAACTAACATAATTCTACAGTTTTGGTGAATCAGTGTTTTGCAGGGGGGTTATCCAGAAAAGAACCAAGGGAGGCCCACATGTCGGATTAAAATAACGAATTCCACCGTGAAAGGAGATCAAGAATATTCCAGAGAACACCAGAGACACGCCTGACGAAGCGGGCTCACTTGGCAGTGGGAGAGGGTCGACCGACCCACTGCCAGGGTCGGCCGACCTGTTCAGAATCTCCAATCTGCATGCGTTTCGACGTGGACCCATATCCCGAAATTTCACGTAATCTCAACCGCCCGTCAAAGTCAGTTTGATTTAAGGGCTACGGTTCATCCCAACGGCCTATATATGAACCCCCAGACCCCCCAGGGTTTCATATCAATTCAGTCATCAATCAGTTCAACCTAGTTGTAGAGAGCCAGAAACCCTAAAATTATTAGAGCTTCACCATCTAGAGCATAGCTACATAGGTTAGAAGTAGAAGGAGGCAAGTTCTACTCGAGTTCCTGAATCTGTCTGGAGCTAGAAGGCTTCCCGGAGCCATTTTAAGCTCTCTCTTGTATCTTAAACCACTTTTGAGTTCTTGAGATAAAGTTGATTGACATTGTTCTACTATTGGTTATGTTCTCAATTATGCTATTCATTGCTTATCTAGATTGTATACTTTGCATAGTTAGGATGCATTCATATTCATACATAGGTTTGTATAGCGCTCATTCATTGATATCATGGGTGGGTGATTAACAGCATGTAAGCATGGTGCTTAGATGTGGTTTGTCTGCAAATGCGCCTTATATTTTGGGTTCTGTGGTAGATCACGGATGTGACACTCCCGTTGAGTCTTTTGTAGTCCACACTCCGAATGTAGGGAGAGTAGGAAGTTATTATTACTTTAGAAGGCTAGCTATGATCTTGATCTTCCTTAGTAATATTCCCTTAAGTATGAATATGAAGTGTCTTCGCCATGATTGCTAGTATAATTGCACCAATCTAATATGTCTTTGATATTATAGTTAGAATGACTTAGGATATCCTTATGCTTCAACCTAATCCATGCTAGTGCCTAGATAGGAAGTGCTCTAAGTGATCATTATTATATACTGATTGATTGGATTGATCATTATGCTTATCATATATATCATTATTATTGTGACATAACCCATGTTCTGAGAATATGGGTCATGCATGGTTATCTTCATATTTGCATATGCATATGACATCTATCTATCTATCTATCTATCTATCTATCTACTTACATCCCATTTATTGCCAACCGTTCCCAGTGGTAAAATATAAATGACAACTCGGAATACTCCTGCGTAAAATGCTACAATGGTATAATTAATCTGTGCGCTTGCAGATACTTTGAACTTAATATTTTATATCCTCTTTGGTCACTTGCATTCATAATAACTGCTTAGTATTAATCTGGGTAGTTTCCATTCATGTCTCTGATATTCATGCTAGGGATGACAACTTAGTTATTGTAAGAGATATAGGTTTAAAAGAGGTGGTTAAGTAAGTGACACTTAATTAATACCAACACCTTCTGACCCGGATCCTTTGGAACAAGTAGTAATAGCTAATTAGGAAAAGCTAGTCCAACCAGATAATGAAGAAGAATCTGAATCATTTATAGAGGAAGAGGCTCCAGACAATAACTCATACCACCTGGACAAGTTAGAAGAACCAACTAGGACACCTATTGAGCTTAAACCTCTACCGGATGGGCTTAAGTATGTTTTTCTAAACAATAACCCTTAAACCCCTGTCATAATTAGCCATAAATTATCCGCAGAAGAAGTTGAGAGGCTTACCATTGTCTTAGAAAAGTATCATTCTGTCTTTAGCTATTCCCTACAAGATCTAAAAAGCATTAGTCCAACTCTCTGTACTCATCGAATCCCAATAAAATCTGATGCAATCCCATCTCTGAGCCCCAAAGAAGACTCAATAATGCCATGCATGAGGTTGTCAAGAAGGAAGTTTTGAAACTTCTGCATGCAGGCATTATTTATCCAGTCCCTTATAGTGAATAGTTGAGCCCTATGTAAGTAGTTTCTAAGTAAGGCGGAATGAACATCATTAAAAATGATAAGAATGAACTCATACCTCAACGCACAGTTACGGGGTGGAGAATGTGCATAGACTATAGGAAGCTCAGCAAGGCCACTAAAAAGATCACTTCCCGCTTCCTTTCATTGATGATATGTTAGAGAGATTGGACAAATATTTATTCTTTTGCTTTCTGAATAGATATTCAGGATATCATCAAATCCCAATTCATCCTGATGACCAAAGTAAAACAACCTTCACATGCCCGTATGGAACATATGCTTACATGCGCATGTCCTTTGGGCTTTGCAATGCACCTGCATCATTTCAACATTGCATGATGTCCATTTTCTCCGTCATGATCGAACAAATCATGGAAGTTTTCATGGATGACTTTTCTGTCTATGAAAAATCATTCGATGACTGCCTAGAAAATCTAGACAACGTCCTACAGCGCTGTGAAAAAAAAAACACTTAGTACTCAATTGGGAAAAGTGACACTTCATGGTACGAGAGGGGATTGTCTTAGGCCATCGATATCGGAGCGTGGGATAGAAGTGGACAAATCTAAGATCAGCGTGATTGAGCAACTTCCACCACCCACGAATGTGCAAAGGAGTAAGAAGCTTCCTAGGCCATGTAGGTTTTTATAGGAGGTTTATCAAGGATTTTTTGCAGATAGCTTGACCTTTGACTAGCCTTCTAGCTAAAGACATCCCTTTCAATTTTGATGATAAATGTCTTCAATCCTTTCACATTTTAAAGAAAGCTCTAGTTTTGGCCCCAATCATATAACCCCCTGATTAGAACCTGCCTTTTGAAATCATGTGCGATGCTAGTGACTTTGCTGTGGGAGCCGTCCTTGGTCAAACTAAGGAGAAAAGCATTATGCTATCTCCTACTGCTAGGAAGACCTTGACAGGGCCCCAGCTTAACTATGCAACCACAGAAAAGGAGCTTTTAGCTGTTGTCTTTGCAATAGACAAGTTTAGATCTTACTTGGTTAGAGCTAAGGTGGTCGTCTACACCGACCATTCTTCTTTGAAATACCTTTTCACCAAGAAAGACGCTAAACCCCGCTTGATCCGTTGGATCTTACATCCTTCAAGAGTTTGATCTAAAAATCAGGGACAAGAAGGGAGTAGAAAATTCCATAGCAGACCTGTCACACCCCATAATTTCTATTTTGGGATGTGACTAGTGTTAACACCAAATTTTGGGCTAGGGAGCCGATAGCCGATACCAGAGGAAGATAGCCGATCTCGGAAGTAGATTCCGTCCAGCGGAAGGAAGGGAAATAGCCGATTGCACGGTGAATCGGTTATCGGGCCAAGGCGATAGGAGGCGTGCAGCGTCGGTATTAATGACGTCATCCAGAGTCCGCGCCGCCAAGATGCGATCACGATCGGAGTCCGTTATGGAAAGGGAAGGTGGGACTCCAAGTTACCTTAGATATAGGATAGTTTGTTAGTTTCCTTATCTATTGATGAGTTGTAATTCAACTAGGACTCTATCTACGCTCAGGGTATAAATATAAGCCCTCAGCCATTGTAAAAATAATCAACAACATTAATACAACACAACTTTCGGCTCCGGCCAACAAACCCTAGAGTCAGTCGAGTCCGGCGAGTTACTTCATCCAGGCTGGGTGTCATCCGGTGGACGCAGGCTTGCTTGTAAGTATCGTCAACCCCCTGTTAAACTATGTCTTTTTAGCGTCATCCGGTGGACGTGGAAGCATGGTGGACCAGGGTCTTTGCTAAGCTCTGTTTCTTTGGCGTCATCCGGTGGACGTGGGAAGCACAGTGAGTCAAGGATGATTCACGCTGGTTTACCCGATCAATCTGTGTTAACCGTCATCCGGTGGATGAGATGCAGATTAGGACGGTTTTCACGCGCGGATTAGTTATCGATTCGTGTTTGTTTGCTTGATTAATCTATTAGTTAATGTCATCCGGTAGACAGGCTATACATTGAGATAGTTTGCACGCATGGATTAGTTATCGGCTCTAGCTAAATATGGCAATTTAGTTAGATTCATTAAGTTATCAAGATGTTATTTGTTGTTTATTGTTTATTTATCAATATAACATCTCTTTGCCCGATCAAGATTGATAGATTTGGCTTTATATTTATTTGAATCTGATCGTCGTTTATGTTTTCTTATGCTTATTTTACCATGATGATCGGTTCCATGCTTACATCGGCTAATTCCCTGTCAATCTTGTTCGTTACATGTTGTGCGTTCGGTGCTAGCTGAGACATAAGTGGTTCTGAGGTTATCTAAGTCTTATTTTCGTGTCCTTATTTAAGTTAAACTGAGCGTCATCCGGTGGAACAGGTTTAACCTAAACAATTTTTCACTAGATTAGACTTGCTTTAATTTGAAGTCTGTTTATGGCTACGCTAGCATTCGTTCGTGCTTCATGGACCCTGCATCGGTTAAAGAGCCGATTCAGTTATGCTTTCACGAATAGATCGTGTATATAGACTTATTTGGATATCAAACGATCTAGCTTTGTTTGCTAGGTTTGTTGAAACCCGCTGGCCGTTAGACCAGGTGAACGCAAACTTGGTGAACTTAGCGAAGAGGATTTACTAAAGCCGCCGGGCCTTCTAGACCAGCTTTAGCCGATCTCTACTTGTTTGATGCACAGATCAGATCTGTACACATGATCTATTTTCTTTTATACACATTAATTGAATTAGATCGGCTAGCACGTTATTGTCTTCATATGAGTATCCTAATAGCCGTTTTACTTCATTATTATACTATCAGGTTCATAACATGACGGAATCGGCTTTCTAATTGATCTCCGATTATACTGGCTCTTTGAGCCGTACAGTTGGAACTATCTGGACTGATTATATTTGTTTCCTTGTCAATTGTAGGTCAAATTGACTGGCACGCTTGGGTGTTACCGACGCTCTCAGACCGGGTTCGAAGCTAGCTGGATCTGCGAGAGCTCTACTGCCTTCAAGGGTCGTTTCCGGCTTCGTTGGTGTGTTGGGCTTAGGGAACCACTTTTTGCGCCAACACACTTTTTGGCACTCTCGATGGGACCATTCACTAAAGACCATGGCAAAGGGGAAGACCGCGGTAGACGGCTCCTCCAAGGATGACGGTGTCCTCAGGGTCATGATCGAAGATCTCAACGAGGAGGACGCGGCAGTGCTGAACAAGATCGTTGAAGAATTCGCTGATGCCTGCCTGCTTTCATTCAACAAGCAGCATGATGGCTCCATAGTGAAGAAGAATGCATTCCCAAGGTGGATCATGGACGGCCATTCTGATAAATCTGAAGAGGAGCGCAAGGCCAACCTCAAACAGATGCTGGAAGAAGCGACCTAGGAGGCCGCCTATTCAGCAGTCGGCCACCACCACAAATCCTTCCTGTAAACGTTCTATAACATCATGAAGACCGTTCTCAAGCGGTAGGATTGGGAGTCTCTGGGTCCAGTTTACTTCAACATACCCGCGGAAGACGCAGATCCAAAAGCAGCGGCAGGGACCTCCAATTCCTCACCGCAACAGCCGAGCCAGCCGAAAGCGCCAGTACAAGGTGCCACGGCGGCCGGTTCGGCTAAAAAATAGCAGCTTCTCCCAGATTATACAAAGATCATACTCCTAGAGGAGCTCGCCGCTTTCATGCAGGCCACCGGGCAGACGGTGAACTCAATGAACTCATCAGCGGTGAACCCGGCGGCCAGAAATACGCCGGCGGCAGACACGGCCAACCCAACTCCTGGATACCATGAGGGGATTACATATCAAGACCTTCAGGCAGCGCCGCATCCGTGGTACGCCCAGACGTCCAACAATCAGCTGCTGGAGCAGATGAGTGCCATGCTCCGTGATATGTTCGGTTTGCAGCCGAAGACCGGGACTGGAATCAAGTATAGACGTCCTTACCCCGAGTGGTACGACCGAAGTGACGTTGCCGCCCAGGTATCGCTTGCCTGACTTCTCCAAGTTCAGTGGGCAGGACGACATCACCACCAGGGAACACATCAGCCGTTACCTGACCTAGCTCGGCGAAGCTTCATATGAGGTAGCTCACTAGGGTCTGGCTCTTTCCGCTATCACTAACAGGGCCGGAGTTTAGCTGGTTCGCGTCCATGGAGCCTGGCTCGATTCAAGGTTGGGAAGATCTAGAGACCAAGTTCCATAATTACTTCTTCTCTGGCACCGGGGAGAAAGACA
Source organism: Eremochloa ophiuroides (assembly GCA_038502445.1). Lineage (NCBI taxonomy): Eukaryota > Viridiplantae > Streptophyta > Magnoliopsida > Poales > Poaceae > Eremochloa > Eremochloa ophiuroides. The sequence goes on along the minus strand of JAHLJS010000006.1, from coordinate 29,925,673 downwards.
TCACAGATCTCACCAACATGCGCCAAAAGCCGAATGAACTTGGATCGGCTTTCATCAGGCGATTCAGGGAGACCAGGAACATGTGTTACTCTTTGAACCTGAACGACAAGCAGCTCGCCAAGATAGTGGTCAGTGGGCTGCTCCCACACGTCCAAGAAAAGCTGGTGGGCACCAACTTCAACAGCATCAGCGAGGTGATGCAGAGGGTGGCCGCATTAGAGCAGCAGGCCCAGAGCTTCAAGAAGGAATCGAAATACAAGCAGTCGGCTTATGTCTGTAATTCCGACTCTGAGGATGGGGAGAACGAAGAAGTGGCTGCTGTTGAGCTCAAATGGGGTACAAAGCCCATGGCCGTGCCGAAAGGTTGGAGCGCGGAGGATCAATACGACTTTGACACGCGCAAGCTGGACAAGCTCTTCGACCTGTTAGTCAGCGCAGGCCACATCGCCTTCCCGGCCGATTACGTCAAGCCGTCTCCTGAAGATTTGCCGGGGAGACCGTTCTGCCAGTACTACGGCCTCACCTCACACTCCACAAACAACTGCCGTAATTTCAAAGCAGCAATCCAGAATGCCATTAGGCGCGGCCTGTTGAAATTTGAGGCCCCTCCCAAGGGGAAGATGAAGATCGACAAATTCTCCATTCCCGAAGGGGCAGAACATGGTCCAGATCGCAAACCCCCCCGACCAGATTAAAGGTGTTGACCTCCGAACGGGCCAAGAAGAACTCCTCGGTTGATACTGATGCATAGATCACAGCTAAGGAGCTGACGCTGATCAAAGAAAGGAGGGAGCAGAACCAGAAGCAGCCGGAGAAGGGAGAGTCCAGCGGCACCAAGAGCAGGAGGCCCACGCACCAGCACCTCCTGAATAAGTGGCGGCGACAGAAAGAGAAGGACCATCAGAGGCAGCTGCAGTGCGAAGAGGAGGAGTACCGCAGGTGGCTCCGCGAGGAAGAAGAGGCGCGCTATCACGAAGAAATGGCTCGCCACCGGGAAGTTGAGGAGGATCACTGGCATTGCCCATTCTTCCGACACTGCTGGAACGAAGGCTTGAGACTGCCAACGCTGCGCAACTGTCCAGAGTGCAGCGATCAGTACCGAGAGTACAGGCAGTCTCAGGTCAACCGCCGGTCCATGCACCAGAGGCTAGGGAGCCCCCATAGCCCGCGGGATTGGCGTGAAAAAAGGGACCTGCGCGATCTGCTTGATGAGGCGGTGGTTGAACGCCGACAGCCGGTTTGGTAGGAGAACCAGTGGTGCCCGGGAGATCTGACTAGAAGCCAAAGGCGCCGGGTGCAGTGGCTCAGGAACAGGGAGCTCCAGGCTAAGGGGCACGCCAAGCAGGTAGTGGCGCGAAAAGCCTTCACAAAGTAATGGAAAAACTGTAGCCGATGCACAGATGGTGTTTGTACTACCTGCAGAGTTCAGAGCCAGGAAGTACGATACCGATTCCGACTCAGACGACTCAGGCTCAGAAGGAGTGGCCAAGCTAGTGCTCGCACAGCAAGCTACTTTTGATAAGCCGGCCAAGAATCGACATCTGAAGGCCCTCTATCTCAAAGGTTATGTCTACGGCATGCCCGTGACGAAGATGCTGGTGGACGGCGCCGCCACTGTCAATCTCATGCCCTACACCACATTCCACAAGCTAGGCAAGGGTCCCGACGATCTGATAGAAACCGATCTGATGCTCAAGGATTTCGGGGGCAATTCTTCCAACACTCGGGGGCAATCAACGTCGAGCTGACAGTGGGGAAGAAGACACGGCTTACCACCTTTTTCGTGATCGACAGTAAGGGTGCCTACAGCTTGCTGCTCGGACGCGACCGGATTCATGTCAACTGCTGCGTGCCATCCACCATGCATCAGTGTCTCATTCAGTGGCATGGCGATGAGGTCGAAGTGGTTCCGGCCGATGACTCGGTCAGCGTGGCGACGGCGGATGCCACATACTGGGAAGCTGGGGATCATGATTGTTTCTCCGGCAAGGTTTGGGAAGGAGGCTCCATCAAGGTCAGCGATGAGAGTCAACAGCCGATCAGGGCAATCGGGTCTGAGTCTTTTTATTAAATGGAGAACCCGATCGACGGCACAGAGGGTAAGTTGGGGCAGGGATTCACGTCGGCCGACAAGCTCGAAGAAGTAGATGTTGGACCCGGCGACAGGCCCAGGCCGATGTTTATTGCCGCCAACCTAGACCCGGATTTCAGGCAGGAGCTGATTCAACTGCTGAAGGAGTACAAAGATTGCTTCGCCTGGGAATATTATAAGATGCCTGGATTGGACAAATCTATTGTTGAGCATAGGCTACCTATCAAGCCAGGGTTTCAGGCCACACAAGCAGCCTCCATGTCGGTTCAGGGAGGACGCTATGCCCGACATTAAGGCCGAAATCACGAGGCTGTTAGAAGCCAAGTTCATTCGAGCTTGCCGATATGCCGAATGGATATCGAACATCGTCCCTGTGTACAAGAAGAATGGTAAATTGTGAGTCTGCATTGACTTCAGGGATTTAAATAGAGCTACACCGATGGATGGCTACCCTATGCCAATAGCCGATATGCTGGTAGACTCGGCCGCTGGGCACCAGGTTATTAGTTTCATGGACGGCAATGCTGGCTATAATCAAATTTTTATGGCTGATAAAGACATCCCGAAGACTGCCTTCAGGTGCCCTGGCGCGCTTGGTTTGTTTGAATGGGTGGTCATGATGTTTGGTTTGAAGAATGCCGGTGCAACTTATCAGAGAGCTATGAATTACATATTTCACAAGTTGATCAGCAAAATCGTTGAAATCTATATAGATGACGTGGTGGTGAAATCCAAGAGCTATAAAGATCACCTGGCCGATCTGAGGGCCACTCTGGAGTGCACAAGGAGACATGGTTTGAAGATGAATCCTAACAAGTGTGCGTTCGGCGTGTCGGCTGGCGAATTTCTGGGATTCATGGTCCACCGCAAGGGGATAGAGATCGGCAGCAAGAGCAAGAAGGCGATCGATGAACTTGTACCTCCAACCAACAAAAAGGAATTGCAATCTTTGCTTGGTAAGATTAACTTTATCAGAAGGTTCATCGCCTACTTATCAGAGAAGGTGCTGCCATTCTCGCCATTGTTGAAGCTCAAGAATGATCAAGAGTTCAAATGGGGTGACGTGCAACAGAAGGCTTTTGACGAAATCAGAGAATACATGGAAACTCCACCTGTCTTAGTACCGCCACGGACAAGGAAGCCTTTTAAGTTGTATGTGACAGCCGAAAGCCATACTACTGGATCGGCCCTTTTTCAAGAGTTTGAAGGGAAAGAGAGAGCAGTTTTCTACCTGAGCAGGCAGCTCCTTGACCCTGAGACAAGATATACGCCGACCGAGAAATTGTGCTTGTGCCTATTCTATTCATGCACCAAGTTGAGGCACTACCTGCTTGCCTCGGAGTGTGTGGTGGTGTCCAGGGAGGATGTCATCAAACACATGCTTTCGATGCCAATTTTAAATGGTCGGATCGGCAAATGGATTCTGGCGCTCTCAGAGTTTGACTTGAGGTTCGAATCGGCTAAGACAGTTAAAGGCCAGGCGATAGCCGATTTCATCACACAGTATCACAGAGGATCGGCTAATGTAGCGGATATAGCGCCATGGACTATGTTCTTCGACGGCTCTTCGTGCAAGCAAGGTGGTGGCACCGGAGTAGTGCTCATCTCGCCGCGTGGTGTGCGCTTTGAGTATGCTTTCCAGATCGGGCCGATTGTCACAAACAATCAGGCTGAATATGGAGCCGCGTGGAAAGGTTTTCAGCTTTTGCGTGAAGCAGAGCTTAGCAAGGACCCTGGTCCGCCATGCATCCACTTCCACCGGATGACGTTAAAAAGACATAGTTTAACAGGGGGTTGACGATACCTACAAGCAAGCCTGCGTCCACCGGATGACACCCAGCCTGAATGAAGTAACTCGCCGAACTCGACTGACTCTAGGGTTTGTTGGCCGGAGCCGAAAGTTGTGTTGTATTGATGTTGTTGTCTTTTTACAATGGCTGAGGGCTTATATTTATACCCTGAGCGTAGATAGAGTCCTAGTCGAATTACAACTCATCAATAGATAAGGAAACTAACAAACTATCCTATATCTAAGGTAACTTGGAGTCCCACCTTCCCTTTCATAACGGACTCCGATCGTGATCGCATCTTGGTGGCGCAGACCCTGGATGACGTCATCAATACCGACGCTGCACGCCTCCTGTCACCTTGGCCCGATAACCGATTCATCGTGCAATCGGCTATTTTCCTTCCTTCCGCTGGACGGAAGCTGCTTCTGAGATCGGCTATCTTCCTCTGGTATCGGCTATCGGCTCCCAGCCCAAAATTTGGTGCTAACACATGCCCCCCAATTTTGGAATAAACTGCTTTATTCCGAAATTAGCGCTTGAGCCTTCAAATAGTCAAACTGCAGCTTCCCCCTCGGCGCTCCAAACTTTCGCACCAAAACAAAACCCTAAACCGTCACAACTTCCGCCACAGGCTTCTATCCGCCGCCGTCAGCTTCGATTCGCCGCCGTCAGCTTTGATTCGCCGCCGTCAAGTCATCCCCGAGCTAATGGCGAATCCTTCCAAGGTCCCTGAGGTATCAATTTCATCGATCCGCCCCCTGATTTGTGAATCCCTCTTCAACCTCACTGAGTACGAGTTTCAAATCCAGGTGCTGAGGAATGATATTCTGATTCCGCTGAAGGACATTCCCGGCACCTACTACCTGGGTCCAATGGGCGATCCGGTCCCCAAAGATTTCATTGTTCAAGAAACCAACCAGTTCCCATTCCGATGTTCCATGATGGGCGCCTCTTCTTGAGCCAAATCCTTCAGAAACTGGCCAAGCGTACCTACTGGATGGGGGAACTGGTTCCGCCGCGTCGCGGCGAAGAAACACGCGGACTGGGAGATGCGCCATCTGAGCGAATGTCTTGACCTATCATTATCAGAGATGGCAAGGAATGAGCCGCTCCTAATAGCCGCCAGTCATTTTTGGTCCAACTCCTTGAATGCTTTCGTGTTCGGAGACGGTCCAAAAACCATTACCCTAGGCGATATCCATATGCTCACCGGGCTTCAGATCACTGGAACATATGACTTCTGGGATCTCTGCTCCAGTGGCAAGAAGGACCCGTACTTTCCTGAAGCTGGACACATACAAAGGGTGGAGTGGCTATGTTCAACACCACCAGAAAACCTCCTCTTCCGTCAGCGAGAAAGAACACGTCGCATTTTTGACCATGTGGCTTGAGAGATTCGTGTTCTATGGCGCCACTGCCGGACCAGCATACCCTTATCGGGTCTTAGCAGAGAAACTGACTCAAGGGCACTCTATCCCCCTGAGCAAACTCCTGTTGGGTGTAGCATACAGGCTTATGAACCGGGTGTTCAATTCCTTGATTATAGGTGAAGAAGTACAATGCATAACAGGCCCTTGGTGGCTAGTACAGTTTTGGCTCAACCTGTATCTGCATAAGCTGGTAAGAACACAACTCTAGGGCCTCAACTTTTCATCCACCGAGTACTCAGAGAAGGAGGATCTACAAACCAGAGGCTGTCAAAGTTTTGGTGAACCTGCTTCTGCCATAACCATCTCAATTTCAAAGGGCAACATGCTGGAAACATTATACAGGGGCTTGGGACCAAATGTTACTACCTGGTTCCGCTATGAAGATGAAGATGAATTTCCAGCGCCCTCCAGCTTCAAGTTCAACAACGGGTGCTCTGATGATGAGGCTATCAGCATCTTGAATGCAATCATAAAACCCTGTGCCTTGCCAGTAGATTTCGAACACCTTCGGAGCGCGAGCGGCAAGCCAACTAGCTATCCCTCTTATGAATTTTACCACCCAAATATAGCGGCAAGACAGCTAGGCTTTGGCCAATTGCCCCCTCGGCTCCCTTTCTTGAATACCGTGAAACCCAGGGAGAACATTACAGAGCACCTTCAGGCTGGCAGAATTTTTCAACTCGGAGCAAACCTGCCCACATTCTCGCCGAAGCCGTGGAATCAAATCTGCATCACCCATCAGAGTTTTGATGACTGGTGGCAGTGATGGCACGCTCACTTGTTCTGCCAGACTGTCCATGACAAATGCAGAGCCCTGGACTCAAACTTCCAATCTCCCCGAGCAGTAAGTGTTCTCAGCCGATTCCAGTAAAAACGGCTTTAGTCAAACATTGTTACTTAACAGATGTTTCTCACAGGACCCATCATCCAATCCACCAGAGCGAGTGGAATACTATCCTCCTTATCCGACAGCGAGGCTAGGCTCTCGAGCACCGACGCTGTGACAACTAATGCTAGGCCCTGCTGTACTGACGCCCCCTTCTGCTTCAAAATGGCCAGCTGCATCTCAGCTTCAAAAGCAAGCACCCAAGAAACGCCGTTCAATAAGAAAAGTTCAGGTATCCAGAAGTAGCATCTTCCTTTTCTGCAGTATGCTCCGATCCCTAAATTGGATTTTTACCAGGTGAAACCCCAACCAATTCAAGACACCTTGGGAGAGAAACAGGCCGAAGAACCAACAGAATCCACCGGCCATGAGGAGTCAGCTGCTCAAGAAGAAGGGATCCAGGAAGAAGGAGCCAAAACTCAGGTACTACTCGTTAGGCTTTTCTTTCCTCGACGCAAATGCCCCGATTGACCAAATCTTCTTTTCAAAAATACAGCCGAACAGCCCTTCCGACGAAGTCTGGGCAAACCTTGAAGAAGAGGAATTGCCCCCTGAGAGGAATCCAGGTAAGTCCTATTCGGCTGTTAGCAATTATTCTTGCTTCTATACTGCTCTTACTTCTAGTTTGCAGAAACCCAACCGCCCAAGGTATTTGTCGATTCACAACTAGTCATCAACCAATTGTTCGGCCTGTATTAGTGTAAAGACGAAATACTCAGAGGCTATTATGATCAGTGCCAGGCTCTCATCAAGAAGTTCATGACGGTATCTCTTTGTCACATCCCCAGGGCCCAGAACCAGGAAGCTAATCGGCTGGCGCAGAACGCGTCGGGTTACCGGCCGATGCAGGAGATTTGTAACAGCGAGCAATCAGCTGATGACTAGAGGGGCGAGATAGCAGGTTACCTGGCAAATCCTTCACAACGAGTCAATAGAAAACTAAGGTACAACGCCACCAAGTATGTTTTGTTGGATGGTCAGTTGTATTACAAGACTGTTGAAGGAGTGCTGCTCAAATGCCTGGGGACAGAGGAATCAGTGAAGCTGATGAGCAAGGTACACGATGGAGTCTGTGGTGCACATCAATCGGCTCACAAGATGAAGTGGATCATCAGGAGGACTGGTTACTATTGGCCTACGATGCTGGAAGATTGTTTCAAATATTATAAAGGGTGTCAAGAATGCCAGAAGTTCGGAAATATACAAAAGTCTCCAGCCTCTGCTTTGAATCTTTTAATCAAGCCATGGCCGTTTAGAGGATTGGGTATTGATCTAATCGGCCAAATCTACCCACCATCGAGCAATGGTCACAAATGGATCCTGGTGGTGACTGATTACTTCACCAAGTGGGTAGAAGCCATTCCTTTGAGGAACACCACTTCAGCTGACGTGATCGAATTTGTAAAGGAGCACATTATTTACAGGTTTGGCATACCTCAGCCGATCACAACTGATCAGGGGACAATGTTCACTTCAGAGGAGTTTATGACCTTTGCCGACGACATGGGCATCAAGATTTATAATTCATCGTCGTATTATGCCCAAGCCAACGGACAAGCAGAAGCCTCCAATAAAATTTTGATCAAGGTCATCAAGAAAAAGATTGAGCAGAACCCCAGAAAATGGTATTTGCATCTGAGCGAGGCGCTATGGGCATATCGCATGGCACAGCATGGATCGATCAAAGCTTCACCTTATGAGCTTGTCTATGGACACGCTGCTGTTTTGCCATGGGAGATTCAATCTGAGACACGGCGCGTCACGTTGCAAAACAAGCTTACAGCCGGTGAATACAAAGACATTATGATGGACAGTTTAGAAGATTTGCACTGTCATCGGCTTAGGGCTTTGGAATACATTGAACGGAACAAGGTACGGGTGGCCAAGTATTACAACACTAAGGTAAGAAGCAAGAACTTCACGGAATCAGAGCTAGTATGGAAAGTCATTCTGCCTATTGGTACAAAAGATAGCCGATTCGGTAAATGGTAGCCAAACTGGGAAGGCCCGTATCGTGTGGTTGAATGCGCCCCGGGTAATGCTTACATCCTTGAAGATTTAGAAGGACGGAGACTCGCCAGAGCCATCAACGGGAAGCATCTGAAGAAATACTACCCTAGCATCCCAGTTGGGGGGTGATAGCCAATTCATGTGAATCTGGCTCTAACAGCCAATGCCGTGCAACCGGGTCGCCTTCAGGACAAAAATGGCCGACATCGTAGTAATGAGTCGCCCTTAGCACAAAAATGAAATACCCTCGATGGGGTGTAACAGCCTATGCGATAAGCATCACCTTTAGAGCAAAAAATAAAAACAAAATATACAGCCTTGCAGATTGGATTGTTTCGGGCATAACGAGTTCAGAAATATCATATACATCAAAATGCCTAATACAATCTAGTTTGGATTATTGACGCCATTCCCGGATCACGTCCTCGGCGTCGATGGACACAGTGAGACCGTCGGCATGAGGAACTGAAAGCGACCATCAGCGTGCCGAACTCCTCCATGTCTTGGCCTGCCCGGATCCACGGTTCGACGTTCTCCAGCACGATGCCGGAGTTGATCTGGGCAGCGGCCAGAGCTCCCGCGGCACCATGACGGACGCCGCTCATCGCCACCTGGCGGACTGCGGTGGTGCACGTCCGCAAGCTGCTCCACCTGCGTTTAGCCCCACGCGCGGAGGACGTCTGTGACACTCGCCGTAGCCACGCGCAGTTCATGCAGCTGCGCCGTCAGGGCTGCATAAACAAGGAAGGTCAGTGCTGGAAAACGCGCCGTGCACGCCATTGGACAAAGCGAGAGATTACCTGCCATGGCGGCCTGCGACTCCGCGAGGTTGGCCCGCGCCTCCACCAAATCGATGCTGGCGGCAACGAGCGCGACGGCCTAGTCCTCATTCTCCTTATCCAGCCGACCGGCTTCTTTGGTAGCCTCGAAGTAGAGATTGCGGTACCGCACCATCTCATGGTGGAAGTGGCGGCCGTCGGCGGCGGTGTAGGAGTCGCGAGAACTCGAAGATTGATTCTGAGTTCGATTCTACTCCGGAGGTGGTGCTAGCGAGCCGGAGTGTGAGGGATGGTTCGGTTGTGGCGCCGTGCGACGCATCGAGGAACTGGCGCCGATCGGTGCACCGGAAGGCAGATGGAGCGGGGGACGTTGGCTGAAAGGAACCATCAGATCAGGCACCCAGATTTAGCCAGATTTAAAGATTGACGAAAAGGGCGAATAAGATACCTGGTATGGACTCCCCGTCCACTGACTTGCATCATACGCCTAATTGGAGCCCTTACAGGAGCAGAGGGCCCGGCGGCGTCACCAGCGGCGGGGGTTTCCGGGGCGGCCGTCCCAGTTGCAGGAACAGCGTCACCATCCGCCAGGGCTGCCCGAGGAAGATCAACACCGGGGGCAGGGGTGTTCAGGCCGGCTAAGGAGCCAGCAATGCCGCTGACGAGAGATGGCTGGTGACTGCGGAAACAGATCAAATCAGACAGAAACAGCAAGGAGATGGTAGGCTGACGGTTGAACTTACCCTAATGTCTGCTCGATTCGGGCAACGCTAGCCCAGATGCGACGGATGCTCCGTTCCATCTCATCGCCGTCGGCGGGCTCGGACGCCGGGCGCTTCCCACGGTCGCCATTGCGGGCCATGGTCGTGAAAGAAGATTGAGAGAGTGGAAGCGAAATAGATACAAGGAGGCGGCCGAAAGAGTTGGTCGGCGAGACGGATACGATGGTGTGTGAGAGTGCCTCAAGTCTGCCAACTATTTATAAGGACTAGCACGGGCACCGAGGCGGTTTCTTTGGGGAGCGAGACGACGTGCCAGGATTTTAGGTTGCGGTTAATCCGCGTTTCTTGAATCCGGAACAGTTACCAGATCAGGGAGACGAAGCGCCGCCATCAATGGTCGCACACTGATCGGCTTTTTGGGTCAGGCTGTTTAGCCGATCCTATTGTGAGTACCCACAAGCCGATTCGTAGTGAATCTGGCTGAGGGGTTAATTCTAAGGGAAAGCAGAACAAAGCCGATGCTAAGAAGCAGGCCTGAAAGCCGATTCGTATGTAGAACGGATCAGGCTGAGTAATCGATTCTAAGGTACAATGCAAGCCTGAGAGCCGATTCGCATGCGGAAACGTATCAGGCTAAATTGTCAAATTCAGGGTGAAACAGCATGAAGATAGTTGCAAATAGAAAAGAACATGCCAAGCAGTACACCCATCATGTTACAAAGTTAGTAAAGATCGAATTAGTTCTACTAATTCAGCACGGAGCGCGTGGCCAGCCTGCAGCAATTGTTGATCTCGGTTTTCAGTGAACTGCAACAGGTCTAGGCGTTGGCATGTCTTCCTGCCTGCAACGACCAAGCTGCTGATTTTCTTCTTTTTCTGGGAGAGCTCGATCGTGCTGGTGGAAATAGTGATTTCGCGCTCACTGATAGCCGACTCAACTGCTTCTAGTTCTTTTCTTAGCTGGTCTCATCTTGTTTTCAATGTCTCTAGTTCTGTTTCGGCTGTGCTGATTGAAGATTTGAGCAGCCTGGCTCGATCGGCTAATCCGGTGGCCTCTTGTCTGTTGACCGATTTGTTGCTCCTCAGCTGTTCAAGCTCTGCCTGGTTCCCATGAGCAGTGATAATCCCTGATGCTGTAACTTTAAGATTACCGAGTCTCTACAGGGATTTCAAGGCTGTCAGATTGGGTTGCTGCTGGACAAGTTCGATTATTTGATCAATCAGTCCGGGATTCGAGGTCAGAGCAACTAGATCATCCTCTAGATGGGGTAGAAGTGCACTCAACCGATTGTTGAAATCTGGCTCTGAAAGTTTCTCGGAGGAGGAGGCCAGTTCTTCTCTATCACAGAATTCTTCTATGTCGAATGAATAGCCGGGAGACGAAGGCTTCGGTACCTACAATACATACATTCTCTCATCAGAAAAGGTACAATATAGATTAATTGTTTTCTGGCAGAGACGGGATACCTGAATGAGGCCTGAGGGTTGTAGGGTTGATGCCGATGTTGCTTGTTCGACTAAGGCAGGTGTGTCTCTTGCGGCATGAGGATCCTCGGCTATCATTGCCTCGGACAGTTGGGTTTCTGCAAACTAGAAGTAAGGGCAGTATAGAAGTAAGAATAATTGCTAACAGCCGAATAGGAGTTACCTGGATTCCTCTCAGGGGGCAACTCCTCTTCTTCAAGGTTTGCCCAGACTTCGTCGGAAGGGCTGTTCGGCTGTATTTTTGAAAAGAAGATTTGGTCAATCGGGGCATTTGCGTCGAGGAAAGAAAAGCCTAACGAGTAGTACCTGAGTTTTGGCTCCTTCTTCCTGGATCCCTTCTTCTTGAGCAGCTGACTCCTCATGGCCGGTGGATTCTGTTGGTTCTTCGGCCTGTTTCTCTCCCAAGGTGTCTTGAATTGGTTGGGGTTTCACCTGGTAAAAAGCCAATTTAGGGATCGGAGCATACTGCAGAAAAGGAAGATGCTACTTCTGGATACCTGAACTTTTCTTATTGAACGTCGTTTCTTGGGTGCTTGCTTTTGAAGCTGACATGCAGCTGGCCATTTTGAAGCAGAAGGGGGCGTCAGTACAGCAGGGCCTAGCATTAGTTGTCGCAACATTGGTGCTCGAGAGCCTAGCCTCGCTGTCGGACAAGAAGGATAGTATTCCACTCGCTCTGGTGGATTGGATGATGGGTCCTGCGAGAAACATCTGTTAAGTAACAATGTTTGACTAAAGCCGTTTTTACTGGAATCGGCTGAGAACACTTACTGGTCGGGGAGATTGGAAGGTTGAGTCCAGGGCTCTGCATTTGTCGTGGACAGTCTGGCAGAACAAGTGAGCGTGCCATCACTGCCACCAGTCATCAAAACTCTGATGGGTGATGCAGATTTGATTCCACGGCTTCGGCGAGAATGTGGGCAGGTTTGCTCTGAGTTGAAAAATTCTGCCAGCCTGAAGGTGCTCTGTAATGTTCTCCCTGGGTTTCAAGGTATTCAAGAAAGGGAGCCGAGGGGGCAATTGGCCAAAGCCTAGCTGTCTTGCCGCTATATTTGGGTGGTAAAATTCATAAGAGGGATAGCTAGTTGGCTTGCCGATAAGGTGTTTGAAATCTACTGGCAAGGCACAGGGTTTTATGATTGCATTCAAGATGCTGATAGCCTCATCATCAGAGCACCCGTTGTTGAACTTGAAGATGGTGGGCGCTGGAAATTTATCTTCATCTTCATAGAGGAACCAGGTAGTAACATTTGGTCCCAAGCCCCTGTATAATGTTTCCAGCATGTTGCCCTTTGAAGTTGAGATGGTTATGGCAGAAGCAGCTTCACCAAAACTTTGACGGCCTCTGGTTTTTGGATCCTCCTCCTCTGAGTACTCGGTGGATGGAAAGTTGAGGCCTTGGAGTTGTGTTCTTACCAGCTTATGCAGATACAGGTTGAGCCATAATTGTACTAGCCACCAAGGGCCTGTTATGCATTGTACTTCTTCACCTATAATCAAGGAACTGAACACCCGGTTCATAAGCCTGTATGCTGCACCCAACAGGAGTTTGCCCAGGGGGATGGAGTGCCCTTGAGTCAGTTTCTCTGCTAAGACCCGATAAGGGTATGCTGGTCCGGCAGTGGTGCCACAGAACACGAATCTCTCAAGCCACATGGTCAAAAATGCGACGTGTTCTTTCTCGCTAACGGAAGAGGAGGTTTTCTGGTGGTGCTGAACATAGCCACTCCACCCTTTGTATGTGTCCAGCTTCGGGAAGTACGGGTCCTTCTTGCCACTGGAGCAGAGATCCCAGAAGTCATATGATCCAGTGATCTGAATCCCGGTAAGCATATGGATATCGCCCAGGGTAATGGTTTTTGGACCGTCTCCGAACACGAAAGCATTCAAGGAGTTGGACCAAAAATGACTGGCGGCTATCAGGAGCGGCTCATTCTTTGCCATCTCTGATAATGATGGGTCAAGACATTGGCTCAGATGGCGCATCTCCCAGTTCGCGCGTTTCTTCACCGCGACGCGGCGGAACCAGTTCCTCCATCCAGCAGGTATGTTTGGCCAGTTTATGAAGGATTTGGCCCAAGAAGAGGCGCCCATCATGGAGCTTCGGAATGGGAACTGGTTGGTTTCTTGAACAATGAAAATCTTTGGGGACCGGATCGCCCATTGGACCCAGGTAGTAGGTGTCGGGAATGTCCTTCAGCGGAATTAGAATATCATTCCTCAGCACCTGGATTTGAAACTCGTACTCAGTGAGGTTGAAGAGGGATTCACAAATCAGGGGGCGGATCGATGAAATTGATACCTCAGGGACCTCGAAAAGAGTCGCCATTAGCTTGGGGATGACTTGACGGCGGTGAATCGAAGCTGACGGCGGCGGATTGAAGCCCGTGGCGGAAGTTGTGACGGTTTAGGGTTTCATTTTGGTGCGAAAGTTTGGAGCGCCGAGAGGGAAGCTGCAGTTTGACTATTTGAAGGCTCAAGCGCTAATTTCGGAATAAACCAGTTTATTCCTAAATTGGGGGGCATGTGTTAACACCAAATTTTGGGCTGGGAGCTGATAGCCGATACCAGAGGAAGATAGCCGATACCAGAGGAAGATAGCTGAACTCGGAAGCTGATTCCGTCCAGCGGAAGGAAGGGAAATAGATGATTGCACGGTGAATCGGTTATCGGGCCAAGGCGATAGGAGGCGTGCAACGTCGGTATTAATGACGTCATCCAGAGTCCGCGCCGCCAAGATGCGATCACGATCGGAGTCCATTATGGAAAGGGAAGGTGGAATTCCAAGTTACCTTAGATATAGGATAGTTTGTTAGTTTCCTTATCTATTGATGAGTTGTAATTCGACTAGAACTCTATCTACGCTTAGGGTACAAATATAAGCCCTCAGCCATTGTAAAAATAATCAACAACATCAATACAACACAACTTTCGGCTCCGGCCAACAAACCCTAGAGTCAGTCGAGTCCGGCGAGTTAGTTCATCCAGGCTGGGTGTCATCCGGTGGACGCAGGCTTGCTTGTAAGTATCGTCAACCCCCTGTTAAACTATGTCTTTTTAGTGTCATCCGGTGGACGTGGAAGCATGGCGGACCAGGGTCCTTGGTAAGCTCTGTTTCTTTGGCGTCATCCGGTGGACGTAGGAAGCACAGTGAGTCAAAGATGATTCATGCTGGTTTACCCGATCAATCTGTGTTAACCGTCATCCGGTGGATGAGATGCAGATTAGGACGGTTTTCACGCGCGGATTAGTTATCGATTCGTGTTTGTTTGCTTGATTAATCTATTAGTTAATGTCATCCGGTAGACAGGCTATAGATTGAGATAGTTTGCACGCATGGATTAGTTATCGGCTCTAGCTAAATATGGTAATTTAGTTAGATTCATTAAGTTATCAAGATGTTATTTGTTGTTTATTTATTTATTTATCAATATAACATCTCTTTGCCCGATCAAGATTGATAGATTTAGCTTTAGATTTATTTGAATCTGATCGTCGTTTATGTTTTCTTATGCTTATTTTACCATGATGATCGGTTCCATGCTTACATCGGCTAATTCCCTATCAATCTTGTTCGTTACATGTTGTGCGTTCGGTGCTAGCTGAGACATAAGTGGTTCTGAGGTTATCGTAAGTCTTATTTTCGTGTCCTTGTTTAAGTTAAACTGAGCGTCATCCGGTGGAACAGGTTTAACCTAAACAAGTTTTCACTAGATTAGACTTGCTTTAATTTGAAGTCTGTTTATGGCTACGTTAGCATTCGTTCGTGCTTCATGGACCCTGCATCGGCTAAAGAGCCGATTCAGTTATGCTTTCACGAATAGATCATGTATATAGACTTATTTGGATATCAAACGATCTAGCTTTGTTTGCTGGGTTTGTTGAAACCCGCTGGCCGTTAGACCAGGTGAACGCAAACTTGGTGAACTTAGCGAAGAGGATTTACTAAAGCCGCCAGCCTTCTAGACCAGCTTTAGCCGATCTCTACTTGTTTGATGCACAGATCAGATCTGTACACATGATCTATTTTCTTTTATACACATTAATTGAATTAGATCGGCTAGCACGTTATTGTCTTCATATGAGTATCCTAATAGCCGTTTTACTTCATTATTATACTATCGGTTTATAAAATGACAGAATCGGCTTTCTAGTCGATCTCCGATTATACTGGCTCTTTGAGCCGTACAGTTGGAACTATCTGGACTCACCAGTTAGCTCCGCCTTGGGTTACTGATTATATTTGTTTCCTTGTCAATTGCAGGTCAAATTGACTGGCACGCTTGGGTGTTACCGACACTCTTAGACCGAGTTCGAAGCTAGCTGGATCTGCGAGAGCTCTACTGCCTTCAAGGGTCGTTTCCGGCTTCGCTGGTGTGTTGGGCTTAGGGAACCACTTTTTGCGCCAACAACAAGAAAACACTTAAAACAAAACAAATGATTTTTACCATTTTCTAAAAATTCCAACATAGCTTAAGTTGTTGACATTCTGGATAATGGAAAATGTGAGTTTTCAAACATTTTGTGATCAATTTAAAGGTTTGTTGCATTCATGCCTCTGCATAGTGCTTTGTATGAAAAATAATTTTAAAAATTTTCAAAAACGCATATGGTTTTATTGGAATCAAATGTCTCAAGATCTTTGATCAAGTTTCCATCAATGATTAAATCCTTGGAACCATATACCTTGATTCTTGTTCCAAAAACCATGATGGACCTTCGAACTTTCATGTTGCCAAACAATCAAGCTCATGTTCTCTAAATCGCTAACTATTACCTTACTCTTTCTTTCTCCTATTATTTGAGCTCCTAATCCTTTTTGATATCGAGTCTTCTCCATATCCCAAATCTATGCTAGATGACAAATCATTGTATCTCATTTCTCTCATGCAACTCTATCATCACTTTGTTCAAGTCAAAACAATCACATGTTATGTACCCCTGTTAATCTCAGTTCCATCTTTCTTCTCGTTTCCTGACCTTTGGGCAATATATACATGGACTCTTTCTCCTCCACTCATTCTCCTCTTGGTCAAACCAAACATATTTTTGAACCATCCTTGAAAACCATACGGTCTTGGTCTCACCATTTTGGAACGCTAAATTTCCCGAAACCCTTATCGTGTCTCTACGAATTTAGCGGGCCGAGCTCAACACTATCATTCCATATTGTATTCTTGTTTTCATACAAGCACCTAAATCTATCCCATTAGTAAACCATATTCCCCATCTTTATTTCTATTGCTAATGGGTCAACCCAACTCATTCCGTCCTCCGACATCGCTTCGAACCGAATCCAGTTCAAACTTTGAGTTATCTTTCGCCGTGGGTCAAAGCCCAACCACCCTTCCCTCTTTTGTGGTTCAACATAGAGTCCAACCAGCCCTATACCTCTTCCTCTCACCTCTCCCACGTCACCCACCTAATGTCCTCTCCATCTTGCACAAAAATATCAACCAAGTCAAGAAAATATCAAGACAAGACCCTTTGCCTTCCAACCCTTTGGTCTCCCACCCTTTCCCCTTCAAGTATAACTCCCCCACAGCCCCCTCACGCCTCCCCCTTCAGTTCCCACGTCAAAAATAGAGGGGAGATGCCCCTGCAGCCCCTCCATCTCCCCCATGGCTGCCCCAACCATTCCTCAACCTTCCTCTCCTTCCCCTCCATGAAAACGAAGCAAATCGGTGATTGCAATCCATCTAGCTACCTTGATTCCCTTCCCAACCACCCTACAAGGATTTTGAGGTGTTCACCATCAACTCCTGCTGTCCATGGTGTGGTGATGTCTTCTACCACCATGGATGTCGCCCCGATCAACCGCATCGCGAGAAGGATGCACCGTTGAACCGCGTTGTCCTCACCGGCAATCGTTGATGAGTTTCCCCGCTCCACCCCACCAATACCCATGGTGAGAACCCTAAATCATGTCCCCCATCATGTTTTCATAGTGTTCTCTGAATATCAAGTACCCTTGTTGATGTTTGGTTGATTCCCAATGAAATATACATGTTGTATGTCTTGCTGTCCTGGCGGCCAGCAGCGCTGCTGTTTTTGGGCAGCGGCGTTCCTCGCTATTCCTTTGATCAAATCATCAAACCCTTTGGTGAAATTGTAGTTCATATCCTTGAACACGTCCCTACAAAATGGTTTCTTCATAGGAGTTGAGAATTTAGAGATATGGTCATCACCGTGCCGCTGTCCCTGCTGTCTGGACAGATTGGCATCTCTGAGTGCTTTCGGCGTTCCCCGCTAATCCGCTGACCAAATCATAAATCCCTTTGACCTACATGTTCATGAAATCCCTGCACATGATCCCACAAGTTTTTTTGTCTATGAAATCCATCACGGACGAGATATCGACACCAACGTGCCATGCACTCCAGCTGCCCAAACAGCAATCAACCTGTTATTGTCAGTGGCGTTCCCGTTGATACATAGAACCCTTTGATGAATCCTTTGGATAAGTTATCCTTTATATAGTTGCACACACCTCTGAAAAGTTTCATGGCTATATGATAAAGTATGAAAGATATATGCTCCTATCTTGTGGTCACTGTCCTGCTGTCCTGCTGTCCCGCAGCCGCACCACAGCGGGTTGGCACGAGCGTTCCCGTTGATTGACCACTCCGGTGATCAGCACCTTTGACCGTTGTGTGTATGATATACCTACACACATCCCTACAAGTCAGCTTCATCATATGAATAATGACACTTGAGTTATAATCATTGTCATGTCGCCGCCCTTGCCATGCCAAACAACCACATAGTCGCATCTTGCAATCATGTTCTCCTACCAACGGATGGTCAAAACGTCACCTCCTTTTGCCATAACCTCCCTCATGCAGTACCTAGAAACCCCACAAAATATATTTTCATTTGTATTTGTTATAACCATGCAATCTATCATCATATTTCCCGCTGTCCTCCACCGGTTACGCTTAACCGATGCACAAATCGACATAATCTTGTTGTCCTTCGATCTAGCATCCACGTCGGTGCATTTGTTGGTCATGATATGTTCTGAAGTAACCTATTCACTTATCCAAAATCGTTCCCTCATATTTCTAAGGAATATTCGGAACACAAGACATTTGTGTAACCTCTCTTCCCACCTTAAATCCATGGTCTCCATGCACTTGACATAATCTACATATCCCAACCACCACCACCATCTTTGCCATGTGCTGTCCTATAACCAGCGATAAATCTTGTTATCAATATCATATCATGTTATCCATTATTCAATCCCAGTCCTCCAATGGTGCCTAATAGCGTACCACCAATTTGCAAATTTGTTTATTCCTAAGTACATCTCTGATTGACATGCCGTCTTCATGTGACATGCCCTCACATATTGCATGGATATTTTCTATATTTTTGTCATCATTTACATCGTCGAGTTAGAACCATGAGCTTGTGATCAATAAAAACAGTTCTTCTATTCAGGTCATGCTTTATCAAATCTCCTAAATTGCATACTCACCACAAATAAACGTCTATCCTTGCTATCAACCTTAATATATCACTCTACCTTATTGATGGAAACATCATATCATAATTATCATATATTCCTAGGAGAATGCCACATGATGTATTTCAATTCAATCTTATTCTCTAATGTAGTCTATTCTAGTTTCTCTACCACACACTATAATACATATACAATCCTTTTTGTTATGTTAGATATGTTCTAGTCCAAATTCCAACTTAGTCATCTAATCTAATGCTTGCCACATATACCATTCAACTCTCACATCTTTTAATTGTGGTTCTTGTTTTGTTAAGATTTCGTGCTCGCACGATTATAGAACAAGCCATACGTTTTCAAAACCTTTGTAATTTATTGTTATAATGCTTGGTGTACTGTTTCTAGATTTGAATATGAAGCTTGTGTTGGTTGTTGCGATCGTTAGAAGAGAAGCTACGCAAGGATAATCCAGAAGGAAATATTGGAGAACTTGGAAAGCTTTTGGAGGCAAGTGTAACATGAGTTCCCTTGTTACCTAATAACCACTTAATCACCTGTTCATACGCATGTGTCTAATATAATAAACCCATAAGGATTTTTACCTAGAATATTGATATCTTGTATTCTTGTTGCCTATGGGGTTTTGCATATGGGTATAATTACTTAGTTTGCTATCACGAACTATAAAGATCTATAATATTGATTAATGATTTATGCAACTATGGATGAAAGATGCTTTTAAGTAACATGGACAGAAGAGGGCTGGAGCATTGGGCCTCTTTGGTCGCTCTAGTCTGCCCTCCATATGCATCTGAATCATAAAGCTGCCACCCAGGATTTACCGTACAACCATGAGGACTATATGGCTCTGGTCTTAGATGAGTAACTAGATCTTCTCTAGCTCGTCAGTAGTTACCCAAAGGCGCAAGAGGGGGAGCCTGGGTTCTAGAATGGGTTCCGAGCCTGTCGGGAATGTGTGCTGGGCTGCGGTCACTTGGTGTGCCATTCTTGAAGGGGGCCTCCATTCGCCTTGCTGCTTGAAACCTAGCGGCTACTACTTGTTAGAGTGACTAGTGAAAGGCTTCGTAGTGGTTCCCTGCCTACTCACCTTGGAAGTGATAAGAGGTTGGCCGCCTTGGGGCATATGGAAATTCACGACTCATGGTGAAAGTGTACACCTCTGCGCAGAATTTGATCAAACTGATATATCAGCCGTGCTCACGGACACGAGCGGCCTGTATCCTTTTCGAGACAGATGATTTTATGGATGGCTCGAGATGATGAAATGATATTGATGATAATTATTATAATCTCACTGGGGTGCTTAGCATAACTTAGTTACATAGGATCTTAATAAGTAAAATATGACCAACTAAAAGTGCTTACCGCAGTTCAGCCGTGTCAGCCTTTTTGAGCCTTGCATCCCCTCATGTTATACTTGCTGAGCATGGTGAGCTGGCGCTTGTGGTTTCACCAATAAAAATCCCGGATGGGTACCAGATGGTGGATAAAGTGAGGAGTTTCCAAAGGAGTTCCATGAGTACTAGGCGAGTGCTCCCCCAGTCAACCGTCCCTGTGGAGTATGGTGCCCCGAAGATAGAAGATGAAGACTAGTTTCCGTTATGCTTTCATATATTTGTAAGTCTTAATGTAAATATGTTTCGCTATATAATTTAAGCATTGCTTCTGATATTTACCATATTTGTCACTATATGTGTCGTGTGGACATCCTGGGCACGCATATAGTTAACGCTTGGTATTCTTCGGAAAACCGGGTGTTACAAGACCACTTGTCTTGTTTGCAAGGCCAAGACCATGACAACCTTCCTATAAATGACTTTATTCGCGATGACACCCTTTTAAGGGTGATGTATACCAATCCATGGTATGCCAACATCGTGAACTTTATAGTCACTGGCTATGTTCCGCCAGGAGAGAATTGGAAGAAGTTCCTTTACCTAAGCCAGACTCATTTATGGGATGACCCCTATCTCTATCGAGTCTGTGCTGATGGATTGCTTAGGAAATGTGTCCCTCTGGAAGAAGCAACTAAAATAAAAGAAAAGTGTCACTCCGTTGAATACAGAGGACACTAAGGAGCCTTTCAAACACATGCTAAAAATCTGGCAAAGTGGGTTTTTCTGGCTATCTATGTATGAAGATACAACGGACTTTATCCGAAGGTGTGCCCGATGCCAGAAACATGGCAACATCAGTACTCGAGATCCCATGCCATTTACAAACAATCTACAAGTAGAGTTGTTTGATGTCTGGGGAATAGATTACATGGGACCATTCCCTAAATCTAGTCATTTTGAATACGTCTTAGTGGCGGTGGACTATGTGTCTAAATGGGTAGAAGCCATGCCTTGCCCCTTAGTAGATGCCAAAAATGCCAAAAGAATATTTGAAGAAATCATCTTTCCTAGGTTTGGAGTCCCTAGATTAGTCATTAGCGATGGAGAATCACACTTCATAGATAAAAATTTTAGGAGCTATTTGACCAATCAAGGAATCCAACACCATGTGGCCACACCATATCATCCCCAAACTAGTGGCCAAGCAGAAACCTCTAATAAGCAAATAAAGAATATTTTACAAAAGACTGTAGAGAAAATGGGAAAGGGCTGGCCTCATAAGCTGCATGATGCTCTTTGGGCATATCGAACTGCCTATAAAACCCCAATAGGCATGTCCCCCTATCAATTGGTCTATGACAAGACTTGCCACCTTCCCGTAGAACTAGAGTTCAAGGCACATTGGGCCATCAAGAAATGGAACATGGATTTCGAGATGGCTGGACAAAATAGGAAGATGCAAATCTCTGAATTAGAAGAACGGAGAGAGAAAGCTTACCATAGTGCCAAGTTATATAAAGAAAGGACTAAAAGTTGGCATGACAAAAGAATCAAAAAGAAGGAGTTTCACCCAGGAGATAAGGTTTTACACTTTAACTCCCGAGTCCGTCTTTTTGGCCATGGGAAGCTACGAAGTAAATGGGAGGGACCATTTAAGGTCGTTGCGGTGTCACCTCGTGGTGCCGTCAGACTAGAAAGTGATGATGGCCAACTTTTCAAGGTGAATGGCCAACGTTTTAAAGTTTATCATGAGTTGGAAGAGGAAGGAGAGATAGATGTGGTGGAGCTCATAAACCCTGAGCACTACAAATATCTATTTTAATTAGAAGTATCCTTTTTGGCCCAATAAAAACCATGAAGAAAGCCTTCTAAGGGCCTTAGAGTCATCACCAGAGCACTTGAAGAGGCTAGGGTGGGTGAATCCCACCAGGGATAGGGCGCCCGACGCCTCTAAGGCGGCGCCCGCCCTCCTAATCGGCGAAAACAGTCGTCCTGTGACACGCGCTCGATGATCCACGCTTGGTGCAACATTCTTCCGCTCGAATTTCGAAAAGATTCGCCTGGAATAGTGCAGGGGGAGCTTATCTTTCCACAATGACCTTCTTCAAATATCCAACTCCATCTCCTTCACGACTTCACAACTCTCCAGCATCTAAAACCTATCTACAAGCCATGGCCTCCATCAAGCGCAAGAGCATGTCACCCAACATGCTCCGCATTCTCGTCGATGATAATGCACCCACCGACATCCTCGACGCAGTTCCACTCGCCGTAGCACCTCCACTATGCACCCCAATCGCATTCTAGTGCAACAAAGCCCGAAGTCCAGTGAGGGGGTGGCGGGCGCCCCATCACCAGGGTGGGCGCCCCCACCTTTCGGCTGCTGCGCTCTCCTGCGCTCCCAACACATTCCCCTGTGTCGGGAATGGCAGGGAAAAGGCTCCGCGGTGACCTGCACGCTCGTCCCACCACCGGAGAGTTCATTCCAAAGAAGGCTCTGACCTATCCCACGGAGAAGGATCTCCCTACGCCGACTCCTCTAGAGAAGGCAATGGTGTCGATTTCCAACCCTGATTCCTTGGCAGATAGCACTACCCTGCAGCACAACCCCTAATCCAAAATGACAGAAATACGCTGTCTCGGGTTGTCGCATGCCGGATGGCCACTATGAGAAGATAATGCATCGCCTTGCCGATTCCAGTGACTCCAAGACACAGGAGAGGTCGCTGTCCGCTCCTTCAGTTCACCGCCATCGCACCCCGCCACCAATCGGTGTGCCGGGAGAGATGAAGCATAGTGGAGGGAATGATGCCACCATGGAGGGCCTCATGGCCCAAGTGAAAAAGGTGAAGGCCGAGAACAAGGCCTTAGAAGACAAGCTGGCTGAGTATGAGATGTGGTACTTTGATATGGAGGATAAGTTCACCACGCTGCGCAAAGCAGTGCACCTCCAATATCAAGTGCTTCTACAAGGCAACGGGGCAGGAGGACCTCTATGAAGCCCTGTAGGACTAGATTAGGATCTCATAGGTGTTTGCATTTGATTTGATTTGTTTAATTATTCTTAATTCATTCACTTTAGCTCGATGTTATTTGAATTCAATCAGTTTCTGTATTAGCTCAAAATGAATAAAAAGCACCTATGATTATTTTACTCCATTTGCTTGTTGGTCCACTGGTGTTTTCCCACCAGTTGGGTCTTTATCATTTTACATTTTCCTTCCATGAATAAAGATTAGGAATACCAAAAGAGAAAGTGTGGGGGAAAGCACCAACACCACACCAATCTGCCGAAACAAGTGCCTAAGCAGCCTCAAAAGGTTGTAACGTGACTAAAGGACGCCACCCGAGGCCTTTTGGCCCGAGTAGTAGGGCGGGCGCTCCCTTCAACAGGGTGGCCGCCCGGCCTCTGGTGCCCAACAGGTTCAACTTCGCACATAGCGCAGGTATGACTCTTTCACAATTATTTTTGTCAGCTTATTTCGAGTTATTTCATCCATAAATGCCCTTTAAACATTAAAAACAAACTTGTCATATTATAATTAAAAAGTTATCCTAAACACCATGCCATACTTCGAAACATGACTTGTATAAGCTTTGTTCTTGTCAAATGCTTATGTCTTGTGATCTACTCTATTTAGTATGATCTTCCTAAGTTGTTGATTAGTGTGAAATAGTAATGACTAGTGTTGTCCATTCTTTACCTTGGAGAATATTTACTGAAAAAAGAATAAATTCATTACTCCTCATATGTCTTAAAATACCTACCAAGGCTAGAAAGAGTAGAGTAGGGAAACAGCCATATAGATCTTTTGATTATACTTTGAGTTTTGCCAAGCCTAATGATCTAAGTAGAGAGTTTTGTCATGTCTCAAAAACCAAGATTCCATACACCCCTGAGAGAACTTCCACATAAGAAGTATTCTTTCACTTCATGATTCCACCATTCCCCTATGCTTGATAGAAAAATTGCATGAAACTTCAATCTCAGGGACATGGCTAAAAAGAAAGAGCAAGTGCTCTGATGAAAAGAAAGAGCAAGTGCTCTGATAAAAAAAGAGACAGCCATGATCTCCTGAGAATTGAAAGAGGGATGGATCAAAGAGTGAAAGCATATTTTACACACACCACTACATATCTTGGTTAGAGAGCATGACTTAACCCTCTTAGGATCTTTCGTTTGGCTTAGCAAAATAAGTAAATTAAAGATGCTCATTTTACTCCACTCAACTTGAGCTCCACAAAGGCCTTAAGATAGATGTGAGTACTCATGAAAACCAGAAAGAAATATACACTATGAGTGAATGAGAGTCTCATATGAGGAGAAAATGAATCATATTTTCTTAGAAAAAAATTTAAGAAGCTCCAAGGTAAGATGGGACTCACTCGCTCATAGCCATTCCACTTCTCAACAGACGAAGTTATGATTTTTGCCACCGGAAAGATCATAAGTCTAGGATATGAGACTATAGAACAATGTTTATACTTGATCAAGTCTAGAAGAAAAGTATGAGTCTGCACTAAGCAAATTGCTCGGGACGAGCAAGAGTTTAGTGTGGGGGAGTTTGTTGACGGCTGCTAACACCTCAAAAAACCGTAAGCATAACAAGATACAAGTGACAAAATTCATGGAAAAGAGGCATATTATGTTTGAATTTTACTAGTGCAGGTGCAAAACAGGTGAAAATGGAGCAAACCAAGGCATATGTGAGCAGTAAAAGTGATGGGTGCCACGTAGGGGCCAAGTCATAGGGCGCCCGCCCCCCACTTGGTTCCATTTGCACCCTGCCACGTCATGGATCCGTGCCACATCCCACCAAACAAGTTGTGGCACGTTGGTTCATCATCAACGGCTTAGAAATAGCTCACTCGGATCCAGGAAGCCCTCTGGGGAGGGCGCCCGCCCTGTCCAGTTGGCTTGCCACGACCACAATCTGAGGGAAAGTCACCCAAGCACTTGAAGCCGTCCATCTAGTGTCAGATGTGCCAAGGATTCATGGGCCCACATGTCATCCCCTATGGGCCACAAACCGCCTCTCCAACCGGAAAACGACGTACCAACCGACTCCAAACTGACTTGGGAGCGTGATGGAGGGCCGTCGGATGCGAAAGGCGGTGGATCATAGGGCAGCCGCCCTACCCCCCCCCCCGGGCGCCCGCCGCCTCACTTGCTCCAAACCTGACTCCAAACCCCCTACAAGTACCCCAGGGTCCCTAAACACTATAAATAGGGGTCACTTGTTCACTTGTAAGGCAGGCTATGAAGCTTAAGTGAGACAGATACTTAGATACAAAAGATAGTCTCAAGTAGAATGTGTAGAATTCCTACACATTAGAGAGTGAGAGAGTCACTTCTCTGAAGAGAAGAGGAGGAGTCTGAGGAGGAGCCGGGCTTGTCGGCATCCTCTTCTTACCTCTGCACTTCTTTATGGTAATCAAATCCTCCTTTCTTATTTAATTATTGTTATACTTTAATTATTTGTTTGCTTGTCTCACTGCTTGGTTAGAGTGCTCTAGTTCTTTGATCTGAGTTAGAGTAGTAAGTTTATAGATTAAGTGCGGTGCTTAGGCTATATTCTCACCCGTGAGTGCGGCTAGGCCCACGGATAGTAGTGGTAGGTTCTAGGTGGTGACAGCCCTAGAATCCTCTGGATTCCACCACATTCGGCCTAGGTTAAAGGCGTAGAGCTGGTAGGTGTACAGGGCCCTAAACAGTCTTACCCTGGCTGAGTTTAGGACTTTGCACGCTCACAATAAACAAATCTTTGGTATATCATACAATTATCGGGACTACCATTTGGAACCTTCTCTTTCGACCCTATCCTTAGATCTAGCCTCCTATCACACACGTTCCCTGTGGATTCGATACCACCTAGGACTACTCCTAGGGAAAAGCTGCATCTGAACAACCGTGTGCTTGCGGTTATTTTCGTTTGCCACCCCAGGTGTCAACACCCATGACGTAAGCTAATGATTAGATCTATTAATTAAAGACTCTCAACACAACTTACTTTATTACTTGAGTGTGACCTGTACACAATCAAGATCTGAACTAACCGGCTAATGACAAACGGGTCTACTTACTTAAACATGATATACAATTAATGTTCATTTAAGCAAGATAGATTCAAAGGATTTGAGCCGACAACAAACAGATCAAGATTGGGCAATTGATGATGCTTAAAATAAATAAACAATTAATCATAAGCAACATCGGTAACTTAATAAATCTAACTAAATATGCCAATTTTAGTTAGAGCCGATAACTAACCCTCAATTCAATCCAAGCATTGCTTAGATCAAACGAGGATCGATAACTACTCGAATCTCTCTAGCAGTGGGGTACGAGGCAGAATCGTACAGGACCGAACATGATAAACACGAGCGTGACGGTACTTACAGCAAGCTTGGTGTCCGTCGGATGATACCCAACTCATCGAAGAACTCGCCGGATCTACGTTACTCCTACTCTTAGGGTTTTTGGCCGGAGGCCAGAAAAAAGGAACTGTTGTATTGATGTGAGTGTCCTGTTACAATGCGTTTGGGTTTATATTTATACCCAGCAGCTAGCAAGAAAATCTCAACTAAAAGGAAACCCTAGCTAAAATAAGAAAAATAATACAATTTCTTAATTCTAAGATAAACTGAAGCCCATCCTTCCCATTCATGTGGGCCCCCTTCTTGATCGCTCCACAGTTGGCGCGTCTACATGCTCCCACTTATACGTGCCAAGTACCCGATTGCCGCACACCTTGAGGACGTTAACACATATCCGATCCCTGTTTTCACATCCGCCAATAACACTCAATCCGGTTCCTTGATCGGCTAATCTGCACGCAACTAACCTCCTAGGTGCTATCCAATCTCATCGGACGATTCAACCGCACTGGGCAGAGGGTAACCGGCTAGGCCGGCTAGGGTAGCCGGCTTAGCCGACTGGGTCTGCTCAGAGGAACCAGCTGAACCGGATGAAGCATTTGGCTAGGCTAACTCGATGGCCTAGTCAATGGAACCAGCTACGCCGACTCCCAGAACCAGCTTAGCTAGTTCAGAACCACCTGCACAGGACAGATTCAAATTTTCGCGCATCGGCTTTTCTTTGACTTGAAAATTATGTCCACCGACGTCTTAGTCAGATGCTTGTTGAGTCAACATGTTAGCCTTATAATTTCCATGCCTTGGAATATGTCAAATTTGCAAATTGACATGAGAAGCAATAATATCAAGGAATATATCAAATTAAGCTTTGAGTGATCCTTCAAACATTTAAACTCATCATACGCTTGTTGTATTACCAGCGAGGAATCACCAAACGCTTCAACATGTTGCAGTCCATGGATTGCAATATGACCAAGCCGAATAAGGAAACTTCACATTCTGCTTGATTTTGGCATAAATGCAGTTTAACCGGCTTGAGGTCTCAAACAACACCGCTGTGAGAAATAATGATTTTGCCAAGACCCTGGCCTTATTTCCAAGCCAATTAATCATATTTTCACATCCATGAAGTAATTCCAAAATGCATATACCATGCCCCCGAGCTCTAAAACAAAGTAAATTTCATGGGGCTTTTCTAATAGCACGATGGCTGAAAGCATTCATAGCCTATGTTCTACGTTATGAGCGATAGCAAAGTATCGGTCGTATGAATTCATCCACAGAAAGTCAACGATGAGCATAATGATTTGGCAACCCACCATAGCCATACTAAGGATCAAAATAAGAAGCTGAGGGATGACCATGCATACCTTTGGATGAATACCACATAGGCATTGGTAGAGAACATGGATGATGCCATGACTAATAATTTTGATAATTCGGTGCAAATCTTCTTCTTTCTTTTCCTTCTATGCACCATTTGTTTGAGCATCACCCTTCAAAATTTGGATTCTTCCTTTTGGAACCCACGCCAAGCCTTTTTCTTTTAGCATTTTGGCACTAAGCCTTTGAATTTCTTTTCTTGCCACTTATTTTGGACAGCGGCAACTCTTTCTTGATCTTGGGCACTCTCACTTTGTTTTGCTCAGATTTAGCATCTACAATATTACTAGATGATGCTCCCACGTCATTCCTATCAATAACTGGATTTTTCAGCAAGGTAATCAACTTTTCAATAGTTGAATTCAAATCTGAACTATTATTCTTTCGTCCATCATACTTCCCACGGTAAACTTGCTTTACCATTTTCTTCTTTGGTTGAACCTCGGGCCGATTTTGATCAAAACGATCTTTATAAGATGACGATCTCTTCGAATACCTTGGAGCTGCATACTCTTTAGACTACTACATAAAATCTTTTAGGATGCATTTGCAATTTGTTTACCGAGGCGGACATGAAGGATAACCACCTTGATTAATGCCTGGCATTAAACATGGTGGTTACTTTTTATTAGCGGAGGCGGTTATAAAAAACCACCGTGAAAAATAGATTAATTGCGGTGATTATCCATAAAATATTTGCCTCAGTAAATATATATTAATCGAGGTGGGAATTCTAACGTTTACCGAGGCGGTTACTATAACTACAACCGCCCCGGTAAATTAGGACCAGCCCAAAAACCCAAGAGGCCCATTTCTAAGCTCAAATATATATACAGACTTAAGGTTCCCTCACTCCCCTCAGCCCCACTCCTCCCCGCGACATCTGCTTTAGAGCTGCACGGCTTTCTCCCTCCCTCGACTTGCCATCCCTGCGACATCTCCCAAGGCCTCCCTCCCCGCGGATCTCTCCCCCATGGTGGCCTCCTCCCCATGGCGCCCCTTCCCCGCGGCCGGTCTCTCCCCCATGGTGGCCCCCTCCTCCTCTGGCATGGCGGTGCCCCCTCCTCCTCCTCGTCTGGCATGGTGGCGGTGCTTCTCCCTCCTCCTCCGGCATGGCTGCGGCGCTCCCTCTTCCTCCGGCATGGCGGTGACCCCTCCTCCTCCTCCTCCTCCTCCGGTATGGCTGCACGGCACCCCTCCTCCTCCAGCATGGTTGCATGGCGCCCTCCACCTCCTCCGACATGGTGGTGCTCCCTCACTCCTCCTAACGGCCTCCACGATGGCGGATCCGAACCCGCCACTAGTGGATCTGGCAGCGGTGGCCTCACGTGGGTGGATCTAGTGGCAGTGGCCCACGACGACGGATTCGGCCTCGGTGATGGATCTGAGCCTCGATCCAAACCGGCCTTTTTCTTTTTTTGTCTTTTTTATTTTACTAATCGAGGCGAGCAACACACTTCCTTGGACAAGGTCACATTAATTGTGTCCTTCGATCTGAAGCGGTTGCAACAACTGCCTCAGTTGCCCGCCTCGGCTAAATATATTGTAGTAGTGTCACATTGTGGCCCAAAATATGGTGGAGTATGTGCCTATTGACCAACCCAGCCCCAAGAAGAATAATGATGAAAATTTGTGGGTTGTGGTTGTGGTCCATATGACATGGAAATTGGCTGCTAAAAAGAAGGATATGTTGTTGCTGCATGAGATCTATCTCTCTATCTCTTTGCCAATTCCACTCATGAGATTTGTGCTTTGGAAGTACTCTTGATGATTGGACCTTCTTTGGCAAATTAGTGACATTTTCTTTTGCTATCTTCTCATATTTGGATAAGAGTTCCTCGAAGCTAAGCTTCGGCCTTCTATTCGTTTGCTTGTCACCGTCTTTAGCTCTATTAGTTTTATGGGCATCCTCCTTCTCCCTGTCTTGATAGACATTCTCCAAAGGCTCCTTAGTTGATTCTCCTTGCTCAGGATAAATCGACCTTTGCTTTAGGTGGAGAGATTCCTTCTGCCTTCCAGTGTCTTATGAAATTGCGCTAACTTTGTTGTCATTTGGAACATCTTTGATTAGCAATTCATGGACAACAACCTTGTCTTCACTTGAGGGCTCCATATCTCTCTCTTTTGTATCTGGGCCTTGAGCCTTGGGTGAATTGGCTAATGCAAGCCGATTTGAAACATGTTTGCTATCGAGACCAATTGAATCCAATTGGTCCATTTGTTGAGATTCAGAAAATGTCAATCGTCCCTTCTCAGTGGCCAATTGGATCACTCGATGAAACATATTGCAATTAGAAGTGTTATGATCAAACGAGTTATGCCACTTGCAATATATAAGCTCTTCTAAGTTTTGAATAGATGACAAAGCATTGTGATCAATGATTCCAATAAAAGATATCAAAGGCATGATCACAAAAGGTAAAGTTAAAAGTGTACTCTGATTTAATTATTTAGCTAATTCTTTTGTGAAGTTGGCCTTAAAACTAGGCAAACGAAGGGATCAGTTTTGACATAAATCCATTCGGCTCTTTTGGAAAGCCTTAACTTTGATGATTTACCACTGTTGACCTTGCCATATGGTACAATGTGTTGGTCAATAGAATCTGAACTTTTTTATCATTAACAAATAAAATGCCATTCTCAATTGATCTTTTGAGACTACTAATAAGAATATCTCTAATGGATGTAGGAATTGAAATAGTTTGACTAGATTAAACTTGAGCAAAATATTTATGTTTACCTTGTTAATCATGATGGAGAAGTGCATGTCCTTCATTTGAA
Source organism: Eremochloa ophiuroides (assembly GCA_038502445.1). Classification (NCBI taxonomy): domain Eukaryota; kingdom Viridiplantae; phylum Streptophyta; class Magnoliopsida; order Poales; family Poaceae; genus Eremochloa; species Eremochloa ophiuroides. The sequence goes on along the minus strand of JAHLJS010000006.1, from coordinate 29,895,111 downwards.
TGATTTTGCTCTTCACCTCCAGAGAACGATCAACAACATGTGCCGAATCATCCGAGGACGCCCCGGGATGTGCAAGAAATGGGGAAGCTAGCTTAGCCAATTGGGAGTCAGCTAGGCTGACTTGGGCACTAGCAAGCACAGTAGTAGGGGCGGTCAGCTTCGCTCACTGGGAAGCCGGCCTATCCGACTCAGGGAAGGTGGCAGTGAACTTAGCCGACTTTGAAATTGGTTCAGCCCATCCTGAGCAGGTAGGTTTCCCTTCTTTCTTGTTTGTAGGGGTTTGATCTCCATTAATGATGTAGTAATCACTAGAAAAATATATAACCCCTTTAGCTCCTGAGAAATCAAGTATAGCTGTTTTCTTACACTTTTCATGTTTTCCTTTGGTAAGACTTGTTTCTCAAGATATGATTGATTCGGAAAGAACATTATGTTGTTCAACTTTGGTAGCCAAACGTTTGGTTACATCTGAATCAATTCTTTCTTTCGTGCTTCCTGATATTCCCCTTTTAGCCGATGACTCAAAAGTGATCAGATTTCTCACATTGGTCTTTCCAATTGAAACTGCTCTTCTAACTTGGACATGAACTAATAGTACATTCAGGCAAATAGGTAAACCATGCAAAGGCAGTCCCAGTGACAGATAAAGGAAAATTTAGTATTCTCATATGGTCTACAAATTCAGCAAAACCCAGCTGTGAAAGATATACACTAATGTGTTCCATAGTGGTTTTGTCATCTTCACCACTAAATTTATGAAAATCAGGTATCTACCAGCCATCAGGGTTTTTACCATCATCAAAATATAATGGATATGGCCTATGATAAATGGGGACCTTCTAGTTAAAGGAGCCACACGAGTTTACGGCATGGGCTAACTCTTCATCAATTCGTCTCGATCTAGAAGTAGCATATGAAGCCGAATCATGGGTATTGCTATGTATACCCTCCTTTCATTGATGCGGCTCGAGCTAGGAGCAATATATGAAGTCGAATAATGAGTATTACCATTAGCACACTTTGTTGAATTTTCATTAATTTGGCTCAAGTTGTGAGTAACAAGTGAAGCCAAATTATGAAAAGAAGCATTGGCATATGGTGCTGAATCTTGAGAGTAATTGGTTAAATAATTATCGTTTTCGTAGCCAATTTTCTCATCCATCGGCATGTCTTGTGGTGGAAGCACATATTGCGAACTTATAGCCGATGAATAAGGGTTTACATGTTGTATGTCGCTAGCAACATTAAAACTCAAAGAATTTGTAGTTGGCATTGGTTCTTGACCATAATATCCATAGCTGTGATCTATATGATGAGGATCATTCACAAAAATATTTGCCGATGCAACAAATCTACTATTATCATGACTAGAAACACCAACATGAGAGTTCATAGAACTTGCAAAACAATGATTAGAATCATAAGATGCATTTGCAAGTTGTACCTTGGGGTAATTGTAGTAGTTTTGTGATGCAGCACCTCGGTACTCCATGATTCAGAACTTGACTGCTTTGCTGAATTTTCCAATGACAAGTGCCACACGTTGCAAAATTGCAAGCAAGATTACAAGAGGTCAAAACCAGATGAAATCGGCCTTTTGGGCCAGATGCAATGCTATTTGGCGAGCACAAGAAGATAGATCAACGAGGAATAAGGCTAGGGTAAGAAAGATTCGGCTACAAAGTAGAGCCAAAACAAATTCTTCCCCAAAGTGTGTTGACGCCAAAAATGTTCTAGATCAACACACGAGCAGGGGTTTGGACGTCTGGGCCACCGCAGACCGAAGAACGCAGCAAGAATCACACTTATGTGGTGAAGAATGGCTAGGTTTACAAGCAAACCAACAATGGGTAACCAATGTGCTTGTGTGACGAAGAACCGGCTAGTTTTCAAGTAAACTATCAAAGAAACCGTCAAAGCTCTCATTCAGGAGGGACCCTGTCAGGGCAAGGACGTTGCCTGGTTTCCCTAGGTCGGCTGGCAAGCCTAGGATGTCATCCTTGCTTGTCAGATCAAGAGATGAACAACATATTAGGGTTAGGATAGAGAGAGAAGGGTAAAACAGAGAGTTGTAGATCGATTTTATGTCGATTGGATAGATAGGGTCTCAATCAGTCATGATCCTCTCATATATAGAGGGAGGTGGTCTTATCCCATTAGAAAGCCTCTCTAAGGCTTATTTTCCAAGTTTCCCATGAATTCGGAATAGTTCAGATCGGAATACAGAAGGTCAAATCCGAACAGGGTCTTTTATTACGTCTGTCGGAAGTTCCAGCGCTTGTCGAAACTTCCGACTCAAGGGTCAGAAGTTGTGTCAGAAGTGGGTCGAAACTTCCGACGTGACAACATATTTCTAAGGGTGTAACTCCATTGTACAGACACCAAATGAGGCACACCATATATTTTTTGACCAACTCGACGAGACGAACGCGATGGTAAAGTCCGTTTCACATTTTGACAACTTCATAACATGGACAATTTTGGTTGTCAACATATGCCCCCTGCTTTTTAAGTGAATGAAAGCGTGGAACTGAAAAGACAAAATACAAAACCAAATAGTAACGATACCCACCTCATCGGCTACTCAGCGGTTAAGGGCGATGTATATATCGATCATCAATATATATATATATACTACCTAATTTTATCCTTTTTCTACCCCTTGTTCTTGCATCTGTTCATGAGATTTATCGGCATTCTAGGCAGACCCTTTTTTTGCAAAGAAGTCCCCTCAGGAGGTGTTCCTAGGCTTTTTATGGCAAAAGTTGTGCTTTAGATTGGCGTAACTGATCTAGTTTAGTCGATTTCAAGAGCTGTTTGATGTGCTGACTTCATTTTCTTATTCGGGAACGGATCATGTGCAAACCAAACATTAGTGAAAATCTATATAAATCATGTGAAAAAAGTCATCTAAATTCAACAAACAAATCATACATGTAGATGATATGATGATACATAATCTTGTAAAATATCTTGTCCAAACTCGACTTCATTTGTGAGATAAAATTTGAAGACAGAAAGCTGTTCAAATAATTTGTTAGAAATTTGTTATTTTTATATCTCATAAACGAAGTTGAGTTTGGAACAATATATTTTATAAGGTTGTGTATTATCATATCATGTACATGTGTGATTTTTTTTTGAATTTAGACGACTTTTTTTCATGATTTGCCTTCTTATTCAATGCCCAACAGTAAAAGAAAACGTCTTTTCCATGTGCACAGAGTGGAGATACAGTGCGGGGAGGGCAGACAGAAGCGGCGGCAGTAGCGCGGCTCCGTTCGCTACAGCTGCGGCGTGATTGGGGAAGAAAAACTTGTACAGGCCTTTCCTCGCAGCGCATAACCTCCTCCCACAAAATACTATAAGTATATAGGCCACCGTAAAACTTTTACGCCATAACATACATAAAAAACTAATTATACAGATTTGTGTATAATTGCGAAACATATCTTTTAAATCTAATTAGTTCATTATCCGACAATATTGTGCTACTAGTAAATATTTGCTAATTACAGATTAATTAAGCTTAAAAAATTCGTTAGATCCCATTGACAAGTTTGAGCCGGCCAATTTTTATCGTAGGTGTCAATCCGACTGTTCAGCTGGCTGGATTGTACGGCTGACTGACTAATTGTTCTGAGAGAAAAACACTGCTGAATGGCTGACTGATGCTGGCTGTTAAGTTCAAGCGAACAGAGCAATTGTGCAACAGTAAACATTTACTAATTACAGATTAATTAAGCTTAAAAAATACCTTAGATCCCATTGACAAGTTGGAGCCGGCCGATTTTTATCGTAGGTGTCCTCAATTAGTCGTATATTTTTCCCTCATTTTGCGGCCAGTAAGAATCGAACTCAAGACTTTTTCCTTACAGTCGCAGGGGACCTCCTTGGTAGATTTAATTTATTGCCATCCTTACGGTGGCACCAAAACATGTGCCACTGACATGTGGGACCACATGAGTCACTGACATGTGAGGCCAGTGGCAAAAATATAAGCACTCCATGCCACTCTGGTGGCAACAGATTAAATATTCCCCTTTACCACCGCCACTCCTCTCTCAATTGTGTCCATATTTCCCTACATATATCATATAAAACCAAGTTTAAATTGATTGTTTAAGTGTCTAAACGAATTTAAATGAAGAAGTTGTCAACTATAAAGTTGTATAACTTTGCATGATCTACAACATTCATTTTGAAAGTTTCCTCATCTGGAACCATTTATAGAAATTAAATTTTAAATTTGAGAAATTCAAACATAGTTTTCATTGACGAGATGGTCTCAAATATGTTGTTAACAATAAAGAGTAAACTTCTCAAGATGTACAACTTTTATATTAGTTGTTTCTCCGTCCGAGAAAGTTTGAAAAATTCAAATTTCATTTTTTTAAATTTAACATAGTTTTTTTTTACAAAATAGAATGAAATGAATAAGTAGTCCACTACAATGTTCTATAACTTTTTGAGGTGTAAAATTTTATTTAGCTCATATCTTCATTTGACAAAATGGTACTATACTGCATTGTTTATAATTGACATATCTCGCGTATAGTTTCATACATAGCCTATATATAGAGAAATGTCAATTTATGAATAATGTACACTACCACTTTGGTGGATGAATAGGTGACAGCCCTATCTAGGCTTTGAATCCACCACGTTTGGGCAAGTTATTAAAATGTAGGTCTTCTTGTGCTAGGCGGTTTAACACCCTTCTCATCCTTTTCTGTTGTTGAACGGCTTAGTGACCCAAAGTGAACAACCTTTGTATCTGCCTTACCTGACTAGTTTCATAACCATAGGAATCCTCTCTACCCTCAATCATATACCCTTGTGTCAAAGGAAGACCTTGATCCTAGTTAGTTCACTTCACATTCCCTATGGAAAATACGAGACCTGCAATACTCTCGGTGAAGGCTACATTGACTGCCGTACGCTTGCGGTATATCCGCTTGCCACTTCTGGTGTCAACAAGCTTTCTAGCGCCGTTGCCGGGGAACGGTACCTGTTCTTAACATAGGATCTAGTCGCCCATTTATCTTTTTCATTTATTTATCATACCATGGACCAAATACCTCTTTCTAAATATGGTGCTCCAAGGGGGGACTAGTTTGGAGCCACATAAATCATCCAAAGCCATTTTGGCTGTTCGCTATGAGCTTTGCCCTGGCTTTATAGCGATGGTTCAGGCAAATCCCTTTTCTGGGAGCGAAGATGAGAGTCCATATACTCATCTACGTGAATTTGAGCAATTGTGCTCATGCCTTCATATACAAGGCATGACACGAGATACCTTAAAATGGAAGCTATTCCCATTCTCTTTGAAGGGGGATGCTAAACATTGGTATGCTCGTCACGTAGATAGTGTACAAGGAGAGTGGGAAACCCTTCAAACCAAATTCTGTCTAGCCTTCTTTCCTATCTCTCGAGTTGTCCATCTTCGAACAGAGGTTCTAATGTTCAAGCAAAAGGAGAAGGAACCTCTAGGTGTATCATGGTACCGTTTCTTAGATCTTGTCGCTTTAGGCCCTGACCTTGCTATACCTGACCCAATGCTTTTACAACATTTCTACATGGGTCTTAGCAAGGATTCTGCACAATTTCTTGACACAGCCTCTAGAGGAGCTTTCCTTCATTTATCTGCTCGTGAGGCAAGAGCCATTCTTGACAAAATCCTTGAAAACACCCCTTACACTGGCATTCATGATGAACTCCCCGAGGAAGAAGAGGAAACATCTCCCAAACAAGAAGAAGAAGTCTTGATAGCTGAATCACCACCAAGCCAATCTCAAAATTTAGCTATCAATCCTGAATCACAAACACCACAAACCACAAATCCTCCAAAGGAAGAAGAAATTCAACCTTTGGAACTCCTTTCTGAAATCGAGGATGATCTTTTCTCGGATTTCGATTTTGGAAACACCTCAAGTTTCCCCGTACAAAAGCGTTCTTCCTGGATCTTCTGCTCCAAACATTCATTCTCCAAATCATCTAAAGGAAACGATCCAGGAGCTCACATCCATCATGAGCAACGAGTGGCTTAAGGAGGCTGAAACTTCATCCGATGTAATTCGGATCATTTCTCCCTCCAAAACCATTCGTTGTTTCATGAAAGATGTTGCTTTAAATTCTCTTTACAATCCCACCGTCGGAGTGAGCATTATGTCTGATTCTCTAGCATATGCTCTCTTCGCGGGTAATGAGCCTCTGACTCCAACTGACAAACTCCTCAAAGTTCCATCTGGAGGAGTCATCAAGAGTCATGGGATTGCACGCATGGTCCCAATCACAATCAACGAAATCATGATTCTCTTGAACTTCTATATCTTTGAGATCTCGGATTTTGATCTGTTGATCGGGCAACCCCTTGAAAAGCTTTTACAAGAAAGTCAATATTCGGGGAGCCTTGACGTCAACCTCGGGAAAAGTGTGAACCTGTCGGTTCCCTTAACTCGATCTACAAATTCAAAAGTAGAATCAGATCCCGAGTATGAGCCAATGGAGGAAGTGATGGCAACCTCTCTTTTAGATCCCTTTGAACCAAATCTTGAAGACGATGCTCAACATTTCTAGGGAGGATGCTACGCCTTCTAGGGAGCCTCAACGGAGGCTAAATAATGCGATGAGAGAGGTAGTTAAGAAAGATGGTCTTGAAACTCTTGCACATAGGCATAATCTACCCTGTTCCTAATAGTAAGTGGGTTAGCCCCGTGCAAGTTGTGCCTAAGAAGGGAGGCATGACGGTTGTGAAGAATGAGAAAAATGAGTTGATCCCTCAACGAACCATCACAGGATGGAGGATGTGCATAGTTTCTGAAAACTCAACAAGGCTACTAAGAAAGATCACTTTCCGTTTCCCTTCATTGATGAAATGTTGGAACGGTTGGCAAAGCACTCTTTATTTTGTTTCCTTGATGGCTATTCCGGTTATCATCAAATTCCCATCCACCCCGATGACCAAAGTAAGACCACCTTCACATGCCCCTATGGAATATATGCATACAGGCGCATGTCTTTTGGCCTATGCAATGCTCCTGCCTCTTTTCAAAGGTGCATGATGTCCATCTTCTCCGATATGATTGAAGAAATCATGGAAGTGTTCATGGACGATTTCTCGGTCTATGGAAAAGCCTTTGATGATTGCCTTCAAAATCTGGACAAGGATTTACAAAGATGCAAGGAAAAGCACTTAGTCTTTCCATTGGAAAAAATGCCATTTCATGGTTCGAGAAGGCATAGTGCTAGGACATAGAGTGACCGAGCGTGGGATTGAGGTGGATAGAGCTAAGATAGAAGTTATAGAGCAACTTCCACCTCCCACGAATGTCAAGGGTGTTAGAAGTTTTCTTGGGCATGCGGGTTTTTATAGGCGCTTCATAAAAGATTTCTCTCAAATTGCTTGGCCTTTAACAAACCTGCTTGCTGAAGATGCACCCTTTAACTTTAATGATGAGTGCTTAAATGCTTTTTATATTCTCAAGAAAGCACTTGTCTCTGCTCCAATCATCCAACCTCCTGATTGGACACTTTCTTTTGAAATAATGAGTGATGCAAGTGACTATGTTGTTGGTGCCGTTCTTGGCCAAACAAAAGATAAAAAGCATCATGCAATTTCATATGCTAGCAAAACTTTAGCAGGGCCTCAACTTAATTATGCAACAACTGAAAAAGAGCTTCTTGCTGTTGTTTTTGCTATTGACAAGTTTAGATCTTACTTAGTTGGAGCAAAAGTAATTATCTATACCGATCATGCTGCTTTGAAATACTTGCTCACTAAGAAAGATGCTAAACCACGCCTAATAAGATGGATCTTGCTACTCCAAGAATTTAATTTGGAAATAAACGATAGAAAAGGAGTAGAAAATCCTGTAGCCGATCACTTGTCTAGAATGCAATTCCAAGATGCACAGGACCTGCCGATCAATGACTATCTCAGGGACGACACACTCCTCAAGATCACGGACTCCAGCCCCTGGTATGCGAATATTGTGAATTTTATTGTTGCAGGACATGTTCCACCAGGAACGAACAAGAAAAAGCTCATCCAAGAAAGTCGAGTACACCTGTGGGATGAACCATACCTCTACAGAGTTTGCAATGATAGTTTATTGAGGAAATGTGTCCCTGAAGCGGAATCAATTAAGATCATAGAAAGGTGTCATGCCGCACCATATGGAGGACACTATGGCACATTCAGAACCCATGCAAAGATTTGGCAAAGTGGCTTCTTTTGGCCAACCATGTATGAAGATACAAAGAACTTCATCAAGAGATGTGTGAGGTGACAAAAGCATGGGAACATCAATGCCCGAGATGCAATGCCACTGACAAATAACCTTCAAGTGGAATTCTTTGATGTGTGGGGCATTGACTATATGGGACCTTTTCCCAAATCCCGTGGCTGTGAGTACATCCTGGTGGCTGTGGACTATGTGTCCAAATGGGTAGAAGCAATGCCCTGCATGGCTGCAGATGCCAAGAGCTCAAGAAAGATGTTTGAAGAGACCATCCTTCCAAGGTTTGGAACCCCAAGATTGGTGATAAGTGATTGGGGATCTCACTTCATTGAGGGAAGCTTCCAGTGCTTCCTAGAAGATCAAGGCATTCGACACATGTTGCAACTCCGTACCATCCCCAAACAAGTGGCCAAGCAGAAACATCCAACAAATAAATCAAGAACATTCTGTAAAAGACGGTTAATGAGATGGGAAAAGGATGGAGGGACAAGTTACCTGATGCACTATGGGCATACAGGACAGCATTCAAGGCACCCATTGGCATGTCGCCATACCAACTCGTATATGGAAAGACTTGTCACCTCATAGTCGAGTTGGAATTTAGAGCACATTGGGCCATAAAGAAATGGAATATGGACCTACAAGCTACAGGAGGGCATAGAAAGATGCAAATCTCAGAATTAGAAGAATGGAGGGAGAAAGCATACCACAATGCCAAAATCTACAAGGAAAGAACAAAGAGATGGTATGACAAAAGGATAAAGAAAAAGGAGTTCAAGCCAGAAGACAAGGTACTCATGTTCAACTCAAGAGTAAGGTTATTTGGGCATGGAAAACTTCGAAGCAAATGGGAAGGGCCATTTCAAGTCATCGACACTTCGCCTCATAGAGCTATCACCCTTCAAGATGATGAAGGTAAAATCTTTAAGGTAAATGGCTAACGTTTAAAAGTTTTCCTTGAACCTGATAAACTAGATAAGGAAATAGACATGATTGAATTCAATGATACAACTTAAAAGAAAACCAAAAGATCTAGTTCATGATCAAATGACCAACCTTCCTCCTTAGCTTGTTGCTTTCCCTTCTAAAATTGATCTATGCCTTGTTTCATTTAAATAAATTTGGACTCTCTGGTGCCTCACGCCAGACGAGTCATTTGTGTTTTCACCTTTGTTTTCTATGAATAAAAAGCCAGGTACAGCTTCAACGAAGTGTGGGGGGATCTTGTGACCCCAAACTCCCCATTTGTGACCAGGGACATCGGTTTGAATCTCTCCTTCCTCTCTTTCTGTTACATGTGAAATGAGTTGAAATGCTTTGAATCCTGTTAACATGTAAAAATAAAATGAACCAACATCACACTTGGACTAAAATAAAAAGTGACATGATTTATGACATTTAAAGGGTAAAAGCGTCACAAAGTATAATTCATGCATATTCTTATACTTGTGGGATACATATCTTGATAGAAGTATCATATTGACTAAGTTGTTGACAAATGTGATATAGTTCTTGGCTCATGATTAATACCTTTTCTATTTAATGTGCCTAGAGATTTATTTTTGAAAATTTCATAAAACCATAGTGTCGCTTACTCCTCAATAGTGAGAAAGTTCCTACCAAAGCCATATATGTTCATGCCATGTTCAAAACCCTTCTATGCATGCTACTTGCACTTGTCTTGAGTTTGGTCAAACCCTGTAGACCCTTATTGAGAATTATGTCATAATCCCAAGATCAAGATCACGTACACACCACCTACACACATGCTACTTCTACACTGGAAGTACGCAAAAACATGCCATCCATTTCCACCATATAGATGCTCCTTGTTTTAAAGTTTTATAATATCTCTCTAAGTATGGTTTAGTAGATGAGACACAAAGGCTATGCAAAAAAAAAGTGGACACATGAAGGTCCATTGCTTTGAAAAAAAAGAGAGCTCATGAAGGCTTATAATAATAATAATAATAATAATAATAATAATAATAATAATAATAATAATAATAATAATAATAATAATAATAATAATAATAATAATAATGAGCTAGCCATGTCTCAAATAAAATAAAGTAGAGAGAGATCTCATCAAATAAAGGAGTACTACATTCCATCATTTTCCATACACTTGCACATCTTGATCTAGGATTATGATTGTCTTCGCCTTGGATCCTTGTTTTGGCTTTACAATATACGCAATGCAAGTATGCTATCTTGTTTATCCCTACCTGAGCTCCACATAAGCGTGATAGATGTAGGATGAAACAAAAGAAGGCAATCTTATGCTATGCCTTGGTAAGGAATCATATACTCACTGAGTGACTTAAGAGTACTATATGAGGAGTAAGAATGAACTATGTGCTCTCTTTTAAAACCAATGTCAAAAACTCTATGCACTAAGGATATGAAAATGGGAAGATGACTTTGCTTTGAGAACTGTTCCATTTTTCAACATCTGAAGGATATATGCTAGACAGTACCACATAACCCACCTGTATGAGATGTGTCATGAATGAAATTTTATTTTTGCTAATACCTTGAAAATGTCATAATCATATTTTATCATTCTCTCTAACCTTTGCTCGAGGACGAGCAAAGACTTAAGTGTGGGGGTCTTGTTGACGGTAGTTATACCATGCTTTTACCCCATCAAAACCGTCAACAAGACATTCTTTCTAGAAGGAAACCACCAAACATATAGTGACTTAAGTACAATTAACTTGGTTCCACATGTCCATGAAGTACTTCTTGTCAGAATTGTTGGAATTAGAGAGAAATGAGTTGGTGGGACCCACATTGGGGGGTTGGCTGAACTCTCCCATGGGGCCTACCAAGCTTCCAAGTACCCCACATGAAAGGATGGCCCACAGGACAGAGAATGGGGGTCAATTCACCTCCTAAGCAGGTCGGTCGAACCCCCCAAGTCGTCTACCAAGGCATCAACCCACTCTATGACATGTGGGACACCTCCTAGAAGAAAGCTGGTGGACCCAGGCCCCCATAGGGGGTTCGGGCGACCCCACTTTGGAGCCCCCCTGTCTCCCACCGCCTCTTTGCATGCTCCCATGCATGGAAATGATCAGGACTCTCCATTCCAAGTCGGTTTGATGGCGGTTTGATCCAACAGAGAAGGATGGACATCAGGCGGATCGATGACGTGGCAGTGGAGTAGCCCCTACTCCACCTCTCCACTATAAATACCCCCTCACTCCCTCTCATTCAACACACCAAGGAGGAGCTACTCATTCTACACATAGGCGAAGCCCTACTCTATTAGTAGCATAGAAAATAGGGAGATAGTGAGGAGAGTTTGGGAGAAGAGCCGGGCCTGTCTAGTGTCTTCTCCAAGCTGTACCTCAGCGGATGCGGCCTTCTCTTCTGTAAGTCAGCATCTAAGATTCTTTTATGGTAATTGATCTTTAGTTTTGGTAAAGTATTTGCTTAAGTAGTTCATTGTTTCACCGCCCTTAACCCGGTACTCTAATCAATTTCATTGGGATCTGGATTAGAGTAGTAAGATATATTGTAGACGTGGTGTCTTGGCTATTGCTTACCTATGATTGTGGCTTGTTCAACGGTTTGTTGTGGTGACAGCCCTATCTAGGCTTTAAATCCACCACGTTTGGGCAAGTTATTAAAACGTAGGTCTTCTTGTGCTAGGCGGTTTAACACCCTTCTCATCCCTTTCTGTTGTCGAACGGCTTAGTGACCCAAAGTGAACAACCTTTGTATCTGCCTTACCTGACTAGTTTCATAACCATAGGAATTCTCTCTACCCTCAATCATATACCCTTGTGTCATAGGAAGACCTTGATCCTAGTTAGTTCACTTCACGTTCCCTGTGAAAAATACGATACCTGGAATACTCCCGGTGAAGGCTACATTGACTTCCGTACGCTTGCGGTATATCCGTTTGCCACTTCTGGTGTCAACAATTTTCACAAATAGTTTCTGGGGAAGGTTTCTCGTCCAGTTCCTACTCCAGCGACATGATCTCAGAGTGAGCCGGAGCAAAAGTTTAGTTTAGGGTTGGCGTGGAGAGAGAAAACACTATGTTTAGATGAACTTCCAAATTTAAAAATCCCCATCACCACTGATATATAATCTCTTTTGTGAGGCGTTTGTCTTTTTTTCTAGGCGGGCAGGATGGATAACCACCTCGGTTAATGCCTAACAAAATAGATTAACTGAGACAGTTATCCCTACGTAACAGCCTCGATAAATCATTTAACGAGGCGAAGATTATAAATATAAATCAGGGCCAACCCAATAACCCAAAAGGCCCAGTTCCACGCTCAAGTATATATACTAGACTTAGGGTTCACAAGGGCACACCCTTCTCACTTTCTCACCCACATCCGATGCCGTCACTTCTCTCTCCCTCCTCCCACTTCCCGAGCTCGATCCATCTCCCCCACGGCTCCATCTCCCTCCCTCCGCCCTCACAGCCAGCGAGAGTGGCGCTCCCTCCATCTCCCCCACGCATGGCGACGGGTGGCGCCCCTCTCCTCTCCCCCACACAGGACGGTGAATATGAAAATTATATAAATAGATTTATTTTCAAATATACTTTCCTAAAGTTATGCATACATCACATTTTCATAAATATTTTTTATAGAAATATGAAGTCAATGTCATCCTTTGAAGAATGACATGTCATTGTTTTAAACGGCTTCTAAATCTGATATGGAGCTCTTTTTACCCCTTTTACTCGTTCTCCAATCTCTCCTACTGTTCATTGAGTTTGCCGATGAGACTTGGCATCATAGGCAGCCTTACTAGACCTAAGAGATCCTCCATGACCTCGGGAGAAGTTCGGGAGCCTTTTCATCTGAGAACGAGCTCTACCTAGACCCTATAGGTCTCTAGGTCAGTTTGGCTCATCAAGCTGTGTTCTTGCTGCTTGTTAGTTGTGTGCAACCTCTCTAGATGTCTAAGACCCTGCTAATGTGTGATGCGGAACCCTTACGGCGTCAACAGGTATATGCAAATTTGATTTGAAAGCGATTATTTTAAAAATTGAATTAAAGGGGTTAAAAAATCCCTGTATGATTTGGGAAGGAAAACTTGCACCGCCTTTTCTGGCAGACACGTGCCCATAACCTCCTCCCACGATATATTAATATTAGTACTGTACATATCCTTGCAACGTCTTGGTGTATCCCACGGTCAGCAGATCAGTATTGGATTGAATTGTACCTCGTGTAGTTGTACTAACGGTTGGCCGATGACGAGAAGCTCTACCAGCTGAAATGCTGAATTCCGGAAAGGTGATAAAGCCGCGCGCGGCACGCACACGCAGTCCGTCGGGGACATGATTGGCCGCCCACTCCAGTCCAGCGGCGCCTCTTGTTCGTCCATGCCGGACAAATTTGCTGCCGCTCACAAGCCGCCGCAGGTCGCGAGTGCAAGTCAGTCAATCCAGCTGCTGTCGCGAGTGCGAGTCAGTCAATCCAGCTGCTGCTTGGCCTCCACTCCAAGCCATTGACAAGCCTGGCCCGGCCGATTCATTGTGTCCGCGACCGCGAATTATAAATGGTACTGTATGGATGATTAAGATGTCAACCAATTTCTTTATTCAGTAGCCATTCCATCTACGTGTTCGATACGTACTCCGAGATGCTTTTCAGGAAATTATTAGTAGGTTGATGTCGGGTCGGATCCGATCCCGTGGAGAGCTACAGCTACTTGTCACAGTCGTCCTATTACAAGTATCTCTGATATTTCTTCTCAAAAAAAAAAAAAAAGTATCTCTGATATTTGTCCGTAGAGAAGAAAGATTTGTTTTGCTTCTACAAGATCATTGGCTCGATCACAACCTACTTAAGTTCGTTTGGGGAAGTGTTTGCACCCGAGTCTGGACAAGTCAGCAAAACCGGCTTGGCCGGGTTGGTGACCCGGCCTGGCCGGGTTTGGCTCCTGCGTCGACTTTTGGCAGGCTGTCACGTGGCGCCCCGAGAGGTCCCGTGAAAACCGGCTTGGCCGGGTTTGGACCCGGCTTGACCGGGTTTGGTAGAGTCCGAGCCGATTAAGAGATCTAATCGGTTTTTGGTAGTTTTTGGACGTGGGAAACTTGGAGACTTGCTTAGATACGTGCTTCCTACTGGGATAAGACCACCCCCCTCTATATATATGAGAGGATCATGGCCGATTGAGATCTTAACCATCCAATCGTCAAACCACATCTACCAAGTAGATTCTCGCGGTGGTTCATCTCTATCCTGCTGTTCGGTTCAACTCTCCACGAGTTTAGTCGGCGTTCTAGGTGATCTCCGCGATCCCTAGGGCAACCTCTACGTGCATCTCTCCGACGGATCTTTCCGAAGGGTGTTCGGGAGTTTCCGGCGAAGGACGGACGCTACATCGACCACCAAACGTCCTCTGCTGCTGAAGACGGTCGTCCCGACGACCAGAAGACTAGAATCCTAGCTTCCTCGGCGAACCCGAGGAAACCGGCTCGGCCGACTATCAAAGCCGGCCAGGCCGGGTAGGCGGCTCGGCCGGGTTCTGAAATCGGCCAGGCCGGGTTTCACGGACGTGCTGCTCTGCGTCATCTCGTCTCGCACGCGGCACGTGTGATCCAGTACTCTGCTAGTGTGTTGACCAGAAATTTGCGTCAACACACTTTTTGGCGACTCCGCTGGGGAAGAAAGCTCAATCCTAGATCCAATCTACTAGCGGCATGGCGGCCGACGACGGAAAGAAGACCGACAAGAACGTCAATGAAGACAACGTCGTCCGCCCCAAGACTATCGACGAGCTTCCTGAGGAGCTCCGGAAAAAGCTAGAGGCCAAGCTTGCTGCCGATACACAAGCCTTCCTGGATAGCTGTACTAAGGACCGGCGCAACAAGGTCACCCAAGTCTCTGAGGCTAATTTCGGCGACTCGTCTTCTTCATCCAGCGGAGGAGGCGGGAAGACCGAAGCGGAGAGGGCTACTAAGGAGGAGGAAAAGCTCAAGGCTGAGGTAAATAATGATGAGAACCCCTCCACTACTACCCATGATGGTCTTGCATATTTAGTTGAAGATATGGGTAAGCAAATTAAAATTTCTATTGATGCATCCGAAGCTAAAATCGGCAAGCGCATATCTAAAATTGAGGAAAAGTTAGTTGGTTTTTCAGATCCTGATAATCAACCTGAATTTGGTATGCCTTTCGATTTTTATGAAATTCAACCTGATTTTGCTATAGTTAGCCAACTTCAATCGGGTCCTTCGGCATATGAAACCGATAGAACCGATCGCGGCATGGCTAACTCTTCAGCTTGGCAGGTGAATCCGACTAGGCCATCGGCGGGTCATAACACTGTTTTACCTAATCCCCCGCCGTCACCTAGTCAGATTCCAGTGGCTAATAATGCGGTCACCGATTCCTCCAAAACCAATGTAGACGCTATCGTAAATCGGTTTAAAGCTGAGATGACTAAATCCATTGAGAGGAATCTGGGGATAACCAATAAGCCTATTCAGAGCTCATACCAAAAACCATATCCTTCCACCTATGATGTTTTGCGAGCACCGCTTGGGTGGAAGATGCTCGATTTCCAGAAGTTTAATGGTGATGATAGTAAAACCACTATGGAGCATATTGGCATGTATCTGGCTCAGTTAGGAGAAGCTAGTGCTCATGATTACATAAAAATCAGATGCTTTCCTTTATCTTTGTCTGGTACAGCATTTGCATGGTTTTCTTCATTGCCACCATATTCAATTAGTACCTGGAACGATTTGGAGGAAAAATTTCATAACTATTTCTTTACTGGTGTTCAAGAAACTAAACTGTCACATCTCACATCGGTTCGTCAAGGGCGTGATCCCGTACTTGATTATGCTAAACGTTTTAGGGACGTTAAGAACCGATGCTTTAATTTGAATATTTCTGATAGAGATTTGGCAGATTTATTTCTTAACGGTATGAACTCTAATATTAGAGAGAAATTGGAGCACTATGAATTCTATAGCATTAATCAATTATTGCAAAAGGCTATTGCTGTAGAATCTCGTTTAGCAAGTGAATCCAAAAAATCTTATCGGACCCATGTGTTGGAATGCTCTGACAACGAGGACGATGAGAATTTGGAGTGTAACTCTGCTGAATTTGTTTGGTCTCCAAATAAAAAAGGAATTTCTTGCCCATCTCTGAAACCGATTTCTAAAAATGGGCAGGATGAAATTAAATTTAATTTTGATGTTTCTAAATGTGATCGGATCTTTGATGAATTGCATAGAACCGGTAACATTAGAATTACTCATACCTTGCCGTCTAGTGAAGAATTAAAAAAACGGGCGTATTGCAAATTTCATAATTCTTCTAGTCATGCTACTAATGATTGCAACTATTTTCGTCGACAGATACAATCGGCCCTCAACGAAGGACGATTGAACTTAGCTGAGATGATAGTTGATAAAGTGCCTTTTCCGATGAATGTCATCGAGAAAGGGGAGCCCGCTATTTTGATTCGTCCAGAGCAAGCCGACACCACACAAGGCAAGAACGTGATTATCGGCGAACCACGGGAGGCACCGAAACAAGTTTCGGGGCGTCAAGTGGTGCTTGAGAAGGACGAAGACGGCAAGACGAAGCTGACAGTCTCTGCAGGGTCGCCACAGTACTTATCTCGGCAGCGGCGCTGGGAGGCCACGGCGGCACAGCAGAGGCCGGCCAGGCCGGTTCCAGGAACCGGCCCAGCCGGCTACAGAAGCCGGCCAGGCCGGTTCTGGCGCCAACCCGGCCAGGCCGGGTACAGTAGCCGGCTCGGCCAGTTTTGTCGGTGGTGGTGGCTCTTCTTCCTCTGCTGCTCCCAGGGCCGCTAGCGCTGGTAGTGCCCAGGTGATCAGGACGTTCGTCCCAAAGCGTCCAGAAATTGGCACTTGGAAGACGAACGCAAGTTCAAACAAGGGGAAGGTCGTTCCAAAGAAGCTTTGCACGTTTGACCGGCTCATGGAAAAGTAACGGCAAGAAAAGGTCAATTCCCAGAATCGGCCCATAAAAAAAAGAGAGGCTACACCGCCAAAGCGAGATGAGCAACCAAAGAAAGTGACGGTGGCTCCGGCAGCGTCTCCGGCGCAGGAGGTTGCTCGCCCTCGCGTCTCTCGTTGGGGTCCCCCGCCTCCACCTCAGCCGCATTGGGGCCCCAATGGGGTGTTCGTGCCATATCCCTTCCTCATGCAGCAGCAACCGATGAACGGAGCGTCTTCATCATCGGTGTTTAGCCGATTGGGCTACGGTCAATCGGGCTACGGCGGCCAAGGGGCGTCGCTCCCGCCGCCGCCAGCGAGGTTGGTGATTGGTGATGGAAGAGAGAAGGCTCCACCGCGACAAGTCTATGTGCCTAAGAGGGTCGTGGAGTCTCCCATTGTTCCTATTGTTCCTACTGCACCGCCGCCGAAGGAAGCACCTTCGGCAACAATTCTTATCGGCTCTCAAGAGGTGCCTATCGTTGACAACGACAAGCCGATGAGGATTGAGGAGCCATCATCCACCGCTTCGGAGGTCTCCGCTAAGGTTGTGGAGAAGAAGTCGATTGATCCAAAATATTTGCAACCGAAGTGGTGCCCACTGGGATTGACCAAGACGCAGCGGCGGAAGTTACAACGAGCGCGCCAAACGCAGCAAAAGCGGGAGAAGTTGGAAAAAATGAGAGAGGAGATCTTCAATGCTGCACACCCAATTTTTCCGCAAACTCAGAAAGGAAGTGATCCGGCGTGCTTCCCAAAATCTGCAGAGAAGATTGCTGGGCAGAAAGATCTGCCAGAAGCGAAGCCTGCACAGGTCGCAGAAACCGGCCAGGCCGGGTCAGAGCCGGCCCAGCCAGGTTTCCCAGGAACCGGCCCGGCCGGGTCAGAGCCGGCCAGGCCGGGTCTGCCTGAAGCCGGCCAGGCCGGGTCAAACCCGGGTAGGCCGGGTTTTGCGGCTTCGTCTCCCACCGCCACCGCCGATGCCGGTTCACTGGAATCGGCTGTCGCTGCTGTTTCTTCTGTTGTTGCAGGTTCTGGCGACGCAGAAGATGAGGAGATGGTCGATTATGAGCCGACACCGCCGCGCGCCGAATTTAATGTCGTTTACTTGTCTTTCGATTACTATGTAATCGATGAAGATGAAGGTTCAGCGACGGCTCAGTTTTGCTTCACCGCCGAGGATGCCGTCTTCAAGAAGCCGGAGGATTCCGTCAACCACCTTCGGCCGCTCCATATCAAGGGGCATATCAACGGCACGCCGGTTCATCATATGTTGGTGGATAGCGGCGCGATTGTCAATCTAATGCCGCATTCGCTCTACAAGAAGCTCGGCGGCACGGAGGGGGAGCTAGTGAAGACCAACATGACGATCACCGGAGTTGGAGGCGGCGAGCCAATTCTAGCTTTGGGCGTAGCGACGATGGAGTTGACCGTCGGTAGCAAAACGTTGGCAACCGCGTTCTTCGTCGCCGAGGTACAAGGTAGCTATAATCTCATCCTTGGTCGCGATTGGATTCATGCCAATCGTTGCGTTCCATCCAGTTTGCACCAGACTTTAATTCAATGGGTGGAGGATCAAGTTGAGGTTATTCATGCTGATTCATCGGCCTCCATTGCTACGGCCGATGCTCCTTCGCTCGGGGGGCACGATGGTATTGCTTGCTTATCTGGTCATGACTTGTCTGGCGTTGGGTTTATTAGCATCACTAAGGAAGGATTTGTACCTGTGTCATTGAAGCCGATTGATAATCGGCTCAATATCATTGTGTAATTAATTTTTGGCAATGGATGCTAATGTTGAATGGTTGAAACGTCATGTGGATCAATATCGGGCTTCTATGACCGATATCTGTGAAACAATTGATGATTTTGATGAGCTCAATAAGTTGGGCCAAGGTTTCACGTCGGCCGACCCATTAGAAGAAGTTGACATTAGGGATGGTTCTACACCAAGGCCGACGTTCATTAATAAAAATTTGAAAGCCGATTATAAAGCTGAATTAATCGCTCTTTTAAAAGAATATGTTGATTGCTTTGCATGGAGCTATAATGAGATGCCCGGATTGAGCCGAGAGCTTGTTGAGCATCGGCTTCCCATTAAACCTGGATTCCGGTCTCATAAGCAACATCCTCGCTTCTTTCATGCTAAAATTTACGACCGCATTAAAGAAGAAATTAATCGGTTATTGGAAACGGGATTTATTCGCCCATGCAGGTATGCGGAGTGGATCTCTAATATTGTGCCGTTGAAAAGAAAGGATCGGGCAAGATTAGAGTTTGCATTGATTTTAGAGATTTGAATAGAGCCACTCCAAAAGATGAATATCCTATGCCTATTGCCGATATGCTTATTAATGATGCTTTAGGACATAAAATTCTTAGCTTTTTTGATGGTAACGCTGGTTACAATCAAATATTTATGGCCGAAGAGGACACGTCTAAAACGGCCTTTGTTTGTCCTGGGTTTGTTGGATTATTTCAGTGGATTGTCATGACATTTGGATTGAAAAATGCCGGTGCTACCTATCAACGTGCTATGAACTTAATCTTTCATGATTTAATTGGCGTGATCGTGGAAGTATATATTGATGATATTGTGATCAAATCGGCTGCCAATAATTCTCACTTGGCCGATTTGTGTCTTGCTTTTGAAAGGATGTGCCGGTATGGTTTAAAGATGAATCCGCTTAAATGTGCTTTTGGTGTATCGGCGGGCAAGTTCTTGGGATTTATTATTCATGAGAAGAGCATAGAAGTTGATCCCAAGAGAATAGAGAGTATCAAGCAAGTTCAGGCGCCTGCATGTAAAAAAGACTTGCAAAAGTTTCTGCGAAAGGTGAACTACTTGAGAAGATTTATTGCTAACTTGTCCGGGAAAGTTATTCCTTTCACCCCTATATTGAGATTGAAAGATGAGAGTGAGTTTGCTTGGGGGGCAAAGCAACAAGAGGCATTTGAGAAGATCAAGGAATACTTGTCCAAGCCACCGGTTCTTCGTGCTCCAAGAAGAGGAGTTCCTTTTAAATTATATATTGCTGCCGAAGAAAAAATAATTGGTGCGGTTTTGACTCAAGAGGATGATGGCAAGGAGTATGTTATTGCTTATATTGGTCATCGTCTTCTTGATCCTGAGATAAGGTATGCCCATATTGAAAAATTATGCTTATCGTTATACTTTACTTGTACTAAGATGAGACATTACTTGTTAGCTAGTACATGCATTGTTGCTTGTCAGGCCGATGTAATTAAACATATGTTATATCGGCCAATCCTTAGTGGAAGGATCGGTAAATGGGCATATGCATTGGTTGAATATGACTTGACTTTTGAGCCTTTAAGAGCCATGAAAGGTTAAGTTCTTGCTGATTTTATTGTTGAGCATGCAATTGATTTAGGAGATGAGATCAATTACATAACTTTTACTCCATGGAAACTTTATTTTGATGGATCGGTTTGCAAACAAGGCCAAGGTGTTGGTATTGTTATTATTTCACCACATGGTGCTGAGATGGATGTGTCAAACCGATTAGAAAATTATTGCACTAATAATCAAGCCGAATATTTAGCTCTTTATTGCGGCTTGGAGATGTTGAATTCCATGGGAGTAAGACATGTTGAGACTTATGGTGATTCTTTATTAGTGGTGCAACAAGTTTCTGGTGAATGCCAATGTTTAGGGGAATCACTTAATGCTCATCTTGATACTTGTCTTGATTTAATTACATCTTTCGCTGAATTTAAAATTCGGCACATACCGAGACATGGAAATTCAAGAGCCAACATGTTAGCTCAGCGAGCATCAGGCTTTGACGTCGGTGTGCGTAAAGATTTAAAGCCGATGCAAAGCATCTTTTCTGGTTTCTGTGCAGACACGTGGAAACCGGCCCAGCCGGGTCTGGGAGTCGGCCAGGCCGGCTCTGGACCAAAGCCGGCTAGGCCGGGTGCAGAAGGCGGCCAGGCCGGTTCTGGCCAGGAACCGGCCAGGCCGGGTGTTGAAGCCGGCTCGGCCGGATATTGCGGATTTGATCCAAATCGGCCAGAATTGTGCCAAGTTGACGGGCAGGCCGATTTGGAGGATTGGAGGACTCCCTTGTTAAATTTTCTGCGAGATCCCAGCACTAAAGCCAATAAAAGTATTCGGCGGATTGCGTTTAAGTTCACTTTGCATAATGATGAGCTTTATCGGATGACCGCCGATGATTTGTTGCTCAAGTGCTTGGGACCTGATGAAGCTAAAGTGGCTATGGGGGAAGTCCATGAAGGTGTTTGTGGTACGCATCAATCGGCTGCTAAGATGAAATGGCTTTTGAGAAGGGCTGGTTTTTATTGGCCTACTATGATAGCCGATTGTTTTCGCTACTACAAAGGATGCGAGGAGTGCCAACGGTTTGGTAATATTCAGTTAGTGCCTGCTGCAATGCTTCATCCTATAATCAAACCGTGGCCTTTTCGTGGTTGGGGACTAGACTTCATTGGCCAAATTCATCCCCCTTCTTCAAAGGGTCATTGCTTCGTGTTAGTGGCCACAGATTATTTTACTAAGTGGACCGAAGCGGTGCCTTTGAAAAATATGACACATAACGAGGTGATTGAGTTTGTGACTGAGCATATTATTCATAGATTCAGCATGCCTCAGACCTTGTCTACAGACCAGGGGAAATCTTTCATATCAAAAGAGGTGCGAGAATTTGCCGAATCATATAAGATTGAGTTGCTTAATTCATCTCCGTACTATGCTCAAGCTAATGGCCAGGCTGAGTCTAGTAACAAGACCTTGATCAAACTTATCAAGAAGAAGATAGAGGACAATCCAAGAAGGTGGCACGAGGTATTATCAGAGGCTCTATTGGCTCATCGTATATCTCGTCATGGTGCTACAAAGGTTACTCCTTTTGAGCTAGTATATGGACAGGAGGCTGTGTTACCCGTCGAGGTGAATTTAAATGCATATCGGCTCGCTAAGCAAAATGACTTGTCTGCCGTTATGTATCATGATTTGATGATGGATAATATTGACGAGGTGACTGACAAAAGATTAGCGGCTCTAAAGGAGATGGAAAAGGAAAAGGTCCGAGTTGCTAGAGCTTATAACAAGAAAGTGAAGATCAAGTCGTTCCAAGTTGGAGAATTGGTGTGGAAGACCATACTACCAATTGGAACAAAGAGCAATAAGTTCGGCAAGTGGTCGCCTAATTGGGAAGGTCCTTACAGAGTGATCAAGCTGATATTCGGAAATTCATATATGCTAGAGACGTTGCAAGGTGATCGTCTCCCAAGAGCAATTAACGGGAGATATTTGAAAAAATACTTTCCAAGTGTTTGGCAAGAAGCCTAAGAGCTCTCCAAGCAATGGCCGATACATGTATCGCCCTTAGAACAAAATGGCCGATGTATGCA
This sequence comes from Eremochloa ophiuroides, assembly GCA_038502445.1. NCBI lineage: Eukaryota > Viridiplantae > Streptophyta > Magnoliopsida > Poales > Poaceae > Eremochloa > Eremochloa ophiuroides. The sequence goes on along the minus strand of JAHLJS010000006.1, from coordinate 29,872,512 downwards.
TCGCCCTTAGTCACTAAACAGCCGTTGGGTTAAGTATCGTTGCTGCTTAGTTTTTTGTTTTCAGGTTCATATGCAGAGAATTCGCCTGAAAACAGGGGGGCATATGTTTGCACCCGAGTCTGGACAAGTCGGCAAAACCGGCTTGGCCGGGTTGGTGACCCGTCCTAGCCGGGTTTGGCTCCTGCGCCGACTTTTGGTAGGCTGTCACGTGGCGCCCCGAGAGGTCCCGTGAAAACCGGCTTGGCCGGGTTTGGTAGAGTCCGAGCCGATTAAGAGATCTAATCGGTTTTTGGTAGTTTTTGGACGTGAAAAACTTGGAGACTTGCCTAGATACGTGTTTCCTACTGGGATAAGACCACCCCCTCTATATATATGAGAGGATCATGGCCGATTGATATCTTAACCATCCAATCGTCAAAACACATCTACCAAATAGATTCTCGCGGTGGTTCATCTCTATCCTGCTGTTCGGCTCAACTCTCCGCGAGTTTAGTCGGCATTCTAGGTGATCTCCGCGATCCCTAGGGCAACCTCTACGTGCATCTCTCCGACGGATCTTTCCGAGGGGTGTTCAGGAGTTTCCGGCGAAGGACGGGCACTACATCGACCACCAAACGTCCTCTGCTGCTGAAGACGGTCGTCCCGACGACCAGAAGACTAGAACCCTAGCTTCCTCGGTGAACCCGAGGAAACTGGCTCAGCCGACTATCAAAGCCGGCCAGGCCGGGTAGGCGGCTCGGCCGGGTTCTGAAATCGGCCAGGCCGGGTTTCGCGGACGTGCTGCTCTGCGTCGTCTCGTCTCGCATGCGGCACGTGTGATCCAGTACTCTGCTAGTGTGTTGACCAGAAACTGCGTCAACAGGAAGGTTTCTCGCCCCGTTCCAATTCCAGCTACAACATCTCAGCCAAGCCTTGTTTTAAGAAGAAGCATCAGTCCAAACTTACTTTTTACAGTAGCAGGCACCCATAATTAAAGTTCAAGACACTAAATGAAAGACATCCATTCGATACAAAGAATCTCTGGAGCTGAAAAGCTCGGCTGATGTTGGCTGATGCTGATTTATTGTGAGAGAAAAACACTCTTCCTGGGCTGAAAAATAAGCACTGTTCAGATGAAGCGAACAGTGTCTTCCTCTCCATCATCCAAGCGCCACAACAGTGCCTAAAATTATAACCACTCTGTTCCATTAAAAAACTGCAAAAAAAGTTTTATTACTGACATTTATCAAAAACCACATCGTTCTTATGATCCATATTGCCCAGCAAAACGCCATAGCCCTGGCCAATAAAAGACGATTATGTTTGGAACCTCTTATCTTGAAGATGGTCGGTGTTCTGGGTGGATTAATGTCAAATAGAACAAACACACCACGCGTGTCGATGTTTCGAACAACACCAACTAGTAAACTTAGTGGTGTGTTTTTTAGGCTCGGATGGTGTGCTAAAAGGACACGGGGATTTATACTACTAATTCGGGAAGAATGTCCCTACATCCAGCTCGAGCATGGCTCATGTTACACTACTACAACAATTTTAACGGAGGCGGACATAATTGCTTAACCGAGGCAGGTAGCCCATCCGCCTCGGATCAAAGGTCATAATAAATCGTAGCCTTAACCGAGGCGGTCAGTCAACCACCACGGTTAATCGTGTTACCGGAGGCGGGCGGTTCAAGGTAACTGCCTCGGTTACGTGACTGCCTCGGAAAACCTATTAACTGAGGCAGTTGGAGGCAGGCAGGCCAGTCTTTGGTCGGCCTCTCTTTACCGAGATGGTTTGCTAGGCTGCCCGCCTCAGTTAAGATTTCCCACACGCCTCCCAAAGGATTTTTTGTAGTAGTATTACTTGCACTATGTTTACAGTATGGGTTACAAATAAGGTAGAAAGAGGGAGAGCTCCCAAGCCTCTATTGTACGTGGTGGATGTGTAACTGTGCGTTGTGTTTTCGATGGTCGGCATGGGGGTGCCTGTCCTCCCCATTTATAATCCAAGGAGAGGGACATATACATGCGAAGAGTAGCCAAGAAGATAGGAAAAGAACATACTGGCCCCTGGAATTAGGGCATCAACCAACCATTCCATCGTTCGATCAAGTTATCAGAGCTAGAAACCCTAGTTTTCATTAGACCTCCACTATATTTAGAGCATGGCTACATAGGTTAGAATTAGAGGGAGGTAAGTTTCACTTGGCAGAGCCTTCTTCATGGCTACAGACGAAGAGTAGCTAAGAAGACAGGAGAACAAGGTGGAAAAGAACATAGTGGGAGAAGGATCTCCCAATATTGTGCCATGGTACTGTTACCGTGTAGAGCGACCTTAGCATGTGGCGTAGGTTTGGTAGTGTGCAGCTCCCGACGAGGATCGTGGGGAGGGGAGATATGCCCTAGTGCAGAGCCCAATGATGGCTTCTCCTTGGTGCTAATCCTTTTGCTGTTGGGGCCCGACGTGCGTGCTATCACCAGGGTACAGGGCTCCCAGTCCCATTCCAGTGGATATCAAGGGAAGGAATCCCCCTTCAGAGGCTGTGCAGCAGACCTATGATACATTATCCGCCCATCCTACTTTGTAAGGTAGTCCGCGGCGTAGCCTCAGATGTGACCGTTCATGCGTTAGTTGTGCTCCCTGCGGGCGGCAGTCGCTTGTTATATCAATGGTGTGCCTGCTTCCCACGGGTGCGCCAGAGGTAGGCCTAGGGTTATTTGTCTCCATGCCTTCTTCAACGGTTAACAGGGAAAGGCTGTGTGGGGCCCGAGCCACTGTCTTAGTTCAATTTTGACCCTGCTAAGGGTTGCATGGGTCGGAATTTGTCTTTGTACGTCGCGAGTTGTGCCGCCTCAAGATCAGGCGAGGCGGAACTCTGCCCCGAGGGTGAGACTGTATGGACCCTGCCGCCCCTGCAAGCGAGGTGAAATCTACCCCCGAGGGTCAGACAGTGTGGTATCCGCCACCCCTAGGGGGGTGGGAGGCGGAATCCACCCTCAAGGGTCGGCCAGGACGCGGGCCGCTCCCATATGGGGCACGAGGTGGACAGACCCCTTGGGATGGTCAGGTCATCTTGACGTGCTTGATCTCATTGGATTAATAATTAGTTTACTTCCGTCATTTGGACACCATGGTTATTTGATTCCAACAACATTAAAGAAATCTAGTATAATAACAATTAAAAAAATAAGTGTTGGATAGTTTAACTTTGCTATAAAAATAACGTGACGTACTATCATTTCAGTTCCCTTTAAGGCCCCTTTTGTAATGGAGGATTTTTCTTCAATTCCTGTGGAAATTGAACAAATTCCTACCAAATTCCTGCGTTTCAAACAGGTCATAGATGTATACGGACATAGAGATGCAGGGTAGAACTAGTACTATTATCAATTACTGCAACCACTTGAATCCCTAATAATATATCTGCAAACGCAGGTATGAGTGGGATTTTGCTAATGGTTGTTGCAATTGAGGGAGAATGAGGGGCCGGGACAGTCTCACTCTGTCTGATCCTTGTCTTCGTCTAGTAGCAGGTCAGGAATTGAAGTCAAATCACCGTCACGTGGTTCGCGAGGGTTTAATATTGGAGACGTGGATGCCATGCCTACAGTTCTACTACAGTCACGGGACTGTTCGGTCCATCCTCGTCAGGAGATGTATCTTTTGACAGTCCATGGGATGTCTCACTAAGGCCTGTTTTAATGCTAAATTTCATCTTCCAGCTTTTAAGAATATAAAACAAAATATAAAATAAGTCTTTTTATTGTATAATTTTATCACACAGTTTTAAACATTATTTTATCTTTTTTCTGGCCTCATCCGTGCTCCCTCTATTCTCTTTGTCGCCACCAGAGCTCTAGAAGAGAATAAAAGACAATAGAAGACGAGCTCCATGGTGGAAGACGACGACGGCGAAGCTCTGGCTCGTGGCCCACGACCGCTGCAGCCAGCCGGCCGAGCTCATGCCGGCGAACAAGGATGCGCCCCGGCTGGCGGAACTCCCATGCCATCGTGAGCTCTGGAAGACGAGCTCCATGCCGGTGAGCCTCCGCTGCCCCGTGATAGACCGGCGCCCAGCATAGCCGTACCCGTGGCGGAGCGTGGCCCGGCAGCCTCGCCCGCGACAGAGCAGCGCCCGCGGTGGACCGGTGCTCGGCGGCCTCGCCTGCGACGAAGCCTCGCCGTCGACGGAACCGCGCCCGTGGCGGACTGTGGCCCGACGGCCTCACCCGCGGTAGACTGCGGCCCAACTGCCTCGCCCTTGACGGAGCTGCGCAGGTGGACCGGCTCTTGGTAGCCTCACCCACGACAGAGCCGCGCCCGGGATGAAATGTTTTCCTTCTCTCTCCTCCTCGATACATGCAAAGCTCTGTTCGTGCTGATATGTTGCATGAAATACCCATAAAATCTGTATTGAGACTGGCCTAAATACTCTCTAGAAGATGGGCAATGTGGATTCGCCGTGTCAAATAACAGCGGTTGTAAGCGGTTGCAGGATGTTATAGTAGTCACTCCATCCCAAACTAATTATATTATAAGAGATTCTAATTTTTCAAGAGTCTTCACTCTCTAAAAAGCTAAAATAACTTATAATTTAGGATCTAGAGAGTAATTTTTGACTCACGCATGGGAATTACTTGTGGAGTATTAAGATCACCAGCTTAAGTCACTAGTACAGAACAGCTCTACGCAGACGCCACATTTTTATTTTTACACGCGGTTTTGATTAACGGACGTCACTAGAAATCAAACGGTGGGCCAGAATCTAGAACCGCCTGTATAAATCGATTTCTACAACAAAGCCGCATGTAGAAATCGATTTATACAGGTGGTTTCTTAAGTGAACCGCCTGTACAAATCGGTGCCAATTTTAAAAATTCGATGTTTCAAATGACTTCAAATGAAAAAAACTGTCTACATGAAAGTTATAGATCTTGAAAAGTTATGAAACTTTGTAGTTGAAATTTTTTCATTTGAAATCATCATGTTGATGCAAATTACGGTCAAAGTTTCAAATTTAAAATTTAAATTTTTTAAAAAAGCCTCGGATGAACAAAAACTCTACATAAAAGTTGTAGATCTCGAAAAGTTACTCAACTTTGTAATTGACAACTTTTTCATTTGAATTCGTTTAGTGCCTCAAACAATCATATTTCACTCGGTTTGTTATAATACGTGGGAAATCAAAGTGGGATATAGTCATAAGTGAGAGCGTGGTACAGTGGTACGGAGGGGTACGCGCGAGGCTGAGGTCACAGGTTCGAAACCCACTGGCCACGTAGTGCGAAAAATGCCGCGACCTACGACGGAGACGGGCGGCGCTGCCCGGTAGGTCCCTTCCCAGATTAAATTTTTTTGTTTTCCTATTTTTAAAAACCGATTTACGCAAAAGAATTAGTACAGATAGTTTCTTATGTGAATCGCCAGTACAAATCGATTTGTAATGGTGGTTCACAAGCAACCGCCTGTAGAAATGGCTGATTTATACAGGCCCTTAGCATTAGTGGTTTGAAAAAACGTGTGTACAAATGCGTTTATAATCGCCTGTGCTTAGTTTTTGTTTACTAGTGAGTGAAGGGTGGGCGATAAGAAATCAGACTTCATTTGGAAAACTCGTAACCTCGGTCCTCGGGGTTTTCCTGTGTGTTGACAACCAAAATGTCTATTTTGTGAAGTTGTCAAAATGAGGAACGGACTTTGCCACTGCGTTCCACTCGTCGAGACGATCAAAAAACATATATGGATCGTTCAATTTGGAGTCCGGATGTGAGAGTTATGCCTCCAGCGAAAACGCCTCTAGTATCGGTACTACCCGTCGGAACTACTGGTACTACCAGTAGTTGATGAAGTTTGTCGTCAAAATAAACTACCGGTACTACCGGTCCGAGACTGGTACTATCAGCTACTGATGAAGGTTTGTCGTCAAAATGAACTACCGGTACTACCAGTCCAAGACCGGTACTACCGGTAGAATCTGGGTACTACCGGTAGTACTGTCGGGAAGGCCTGTTCCGAATCTAACTTTCAGATCTCGAACCAGTTGGTTTTTAAGTCGGTTTTTGGTAGTTTTTGGACGTGGGAAACTTGGAGATTAATCCTTGGAGATGTTTTCTACTGGTATAAGACCACCCCCTCTATATTTATGAGAGGATCATGGCCGATTGAGATCTAAACCATCCAATCGTCAAAACACATCTACAAAGTAGATTCTCGCGGTGGTTCATCTCTATCCTGCTGTTCGGCTTAACTCTCCACGAGTTTAGGCGGCGTTATAGGTGGCCTCCGCGGTCCCTAGGTCAACCTCCACGTGCATCTCTCCGACGGATCTTTCCGAGAGGTGTTCGGGAGTTCTCCGGTGAAGGACGGGCGCTACAACGACCATCAACGTCCTATGTTGCAGATTACCGATCGTCCCGACGACCATGAAGACACGTGCGATCCACCACCTGCTGGTGTGTTGGCCAGAATCTGCGTCAACACACTTTTTGGCGACTCGGCTGGGGAAGAAAGCTCAAGACCAGATCCAATCTACTAGCGGGATGGCAGGCGACGACGCTGGAAAGAAGAGCGACAAGAACGTCAACGAAGACAACGTCGTCCGCCCCACGACTATTGATGAGCTTCCCGAAGAGCTTCGAAAGAAGCTAGAGGCCAAGCTCGCTACCGATACTCAAGCTTTCCTAAAAAGCTGTAGCAAGGATCGGCACAACAAGGTCGTACAGTTCTGCGAGCATGACTTCGGCGACTCATCTTCTTCATCCACTAAGGGAGTCAAGAAGACCGAAGAAGAGAAGGCTCCTAAGGAGAGAGAAAAGCTCAAGGCAAAGGTGAATAATGATGAGAACCCCTCCACTACTACCCATGATGGTCTTGCATATTTAGTTGAAGATATGGGTAAACTGATTAAAATTTCTATTGACGCATCTGAGGCTAAAATCAGCAAGCGCATATCTAAAATTGAGGAAAAATTAGTTGGTTTTTCAGATCGTGATAATCAACCTAAATTTGGTATGTCTTTTGATTCTTATGAAAATCAACCTTATTATGCTACAGCTGGCCAGCTTTAATCGGGTCATTCAGTACATGAAACCGATAGAACCGATCGTGGTTTGGCTAGCTCATCAGCTAGGCAGGCGAGTCTGAATAGGCAATCGACGGGGCGTAACACTGTTTTACCTAATCCCCACCGTCTCCTAGTCAGATTCCCGTTGCTAATAATGTGGCCCCTGATCCCTCTAAAACCGATGTCGATGCTATTGTCAATTGGTTTAGAACTGAGATGACTAAGTCAATTGAGAGGAATTTGGGGATAACCATTAAACCTATTCAGAGTTCGTACCAGAAACCGTATCCCTACACCTATGATGTTCTTCGGGATCCCCCTGGTTGGAAGATGCCTGATTTTCATAAATTTAATGGTGATAATAGAAAAACCACTATGGAGCACATTGGCATGTATTTGGCTCAGTTAGGGGAAGCAAGTGCTATGGATTATATAAACATTAGATGTTTTTCTTTATCTTTGTCTGGTACAGCTTTTGCATGGTTTTCTTCATTACCACCATATTCAATTAACACCTGAAATGATTTGAAGGAAAAAATTCATAATTATTTCTTTACCGATGTTCAAGAAACTAAACTGTCACATCTTACATCGGTTCGTCAGGGGCGTGATTCCGTTCTTGATTATGCCAAACGTTTTAGGGACGTTAAGAACCGATGCTTTAATTTGAATATTTCTGACAGAGATTTGGCATATTTATTTCTTAATGGCATGAACTCTAATATTAGAGAGAAATTGGAGCATTATGAATTCTATAGCATTAATCAATTGTTGCAAAAGGCTATTGCTGTAGAATCTCGTTTAGCAAGTGAATCTAAAAAATCTTATCGGACTCATGTGTTAGAATGTTCTGATAATGAGGACGATGAGAATTTGGAGTGCAACTCTGCTGAATTTGTTTGGTCTCCAAATAAAAAAAGAATTTCTTGCCCATATCTTAAACCGATTTCTAAAAATCGGCAAGATGAAATTAAATATACTTTTGATAATTCTAAATGTGATCGGATCTTTGATGAATTGCTTAGAACTGGTAACATTAGAATTATCCATACCTTGTCGTCTAGTGAAGAACTAAAAAAGCGGGCTTATTGCAAATTTCATAATTCCTCTAGTCATGCCACTAATGATTGCAATTATTTTCATCGGCAGATACAATCGGCCCTTAACGAAGGACGATTGAACTTGGCTGAGATGATGGTTGACAAGGTGCCTTTTTCGATGAATGTCATCGAGAAAGGGGAGCCCGCTATTTTGATTCGTCCAGAGCAAGCCGACACCACGCAAGGAAAGAACGTGATAATCGGCGAACCACGGGAGGCACCGAAACAAGTTTCGGGGCATCAAGTTGTGCTTGAGAAAGTTGAAGACGGCAAGACCAAGCTAACAATTTTTGCAGGGTCGTCGCAGTACCTGTCCCGGCAGGCGCTGGGAGTCCACGGCGGCGCAGCAGAGCTGGAACCGGCCCAACCGGCAACGCGGCCTAGCCGGGTACAGAAGCCGGCCAGGCCGGTTCCAGCGCCAACCCGGCTAGGCTGGGTCTAGGAGCCGGCTCGGCCGGTTCTGTTGGGGGTGGTGCCTGTTCTTCCTCTGGTGCTTCCAAGGCCGCCGGCACTGGTGGTGCCCAGGTGATCAGGACGTTCGTTCCAAAGCGTCCAGAAATTGGCACTTGGAATACAAACGCAAGTTCAAACAAGGGGAAGGTCGTTCCCAAGAAGCTTTGCACGTTTGACCGGCTCATAGAATCGGCCATTGGAAAAAAGAGACACCACACCGCCGAAGCGTGATGAGCAATCGAAGAGGATGACAGTGGCGTCAGCGACGACGCCGACACAGGAGATTGTTCGTCCTCGTGTCTCTCGTTGGGGTCCTCCACTTCCTCCTCAGCCGCAGTGGGGGCCCAATGGAGTGTTTGTAATACTCCGGGTATTATGGCTAATTTAATATGCCATGTCATCATGTTTATTTTAAAGTACCTGCATATGATTGTGCTTAGGGGCTTTAGAGTGACTTAATTATTAATGAGGTTGATGTTGCTATTGAATCCCTAATTGGTGATTAAAAATAAAAGCAAAAGAAAAATCCAAATTAAGCCCTAATCGAACCCTAAAATCCTAAATCAAAATCTACCTAGAATTAGGTGATCATGTCTTAATAAAAGTTGTAGATCTTTTTAAATGGAACAACTTTTATTTTGGGTGTTTTTGAAGTTCTTTAGTAGAAATTCAAATTAAACCCTAATTACTACTTCAAAATTTAAATAAGAAATTATAATTTAAAAACTATTGAGAATCTGACTAAACTGTCTTAATGAAAGTTGTCAAGCTCAACTAATAGAACAACTTTTATTTTGGAAGATTTTCATGTTGTTGAGAATAAATTGGATAATTTAATGGAATTAGAAATAAAATTCAAATGTTAGTTTTACCCCTTTTTGAATATCTTCAAAATTATTCAAAATTTGAATTTGGACCCAAAACCAATGTTGTTCAGAATTTGAAATCCTACAACTTTGGTATTTACACTTTTTTGAGTTGATGTACAGAAATTGGGTGGATTGATAAAAACTGGTTTGAGGGCATTCAAGTGGCTACAGTAGTCTGCCCCTTCCCCTGTTCGGCCACAGCGCCGGCAGCCGCCCGTGCCGGCCGCCCGTGTGCCTCCCGCCGTAGCCATGCTTGTAGGGGACACTGCGCCGCCCCGAATCACCTCTGCCCCCTCCCAAATCCAATTTAAAAGCACCCGGTCGCCTCCCTGCCTCCTCTTCTCCATCTCGGCACGCCAGCGACCACCATCACTGCCCCGGCCGAATTGGTTAGCACCCGTCCACCATTTCAAAATTACCCGAGCAGCTGACCTCCCTACTCCCTTGCGCACCTAGTGCCTCAACTTGTGCAAAGGTTCGTGTCCCGTTGGTCCGGGAACGCTTGTTGTTGTCCTCGGATCCGACCGGAGCGCCGCCGTAGGTCATTTTGACGTGTCTTGCTAGCCTCGGTGAGCTTCTTCCCTATTTCTATGGCGTTTGAGACTCTCTGGCTTACCGTGATGCTCATGCACGCGGCGGTTTGTCGTATTATGCCCTAGGTTCGCCGGAACGGGGAGAGTGCCGTCGGAGAACGCCGCCGTGGGACTGCTCGGTGTCAAGCTCGTCGTTCCGCACCACCTCTGCTCCAACCGTCTGCCGGTCTAGAACCGTGGTGAGCTCCTGGTCCTCCCCGGCTCTTTTCTTTTAACTCTACCGCGCCCTTGCGGCCGGAACAGGGCCACCGTGCCGCCGTATCCGCCATGGGCGAGCTGGAGCTCGTCGGAGGCGATGAGGGTAGGGGCTAGGTAGGAGAGGGAGTCCGTTAGGCTCTAGTCTCCATGTTTTGGCACTTGGCTTCGCTACGGGGATCGCCGGCGGCGAGGTTGCCGGCGGGCAGACGCGTGCACGCGCGAGCGCGCGGCTGGAGCAGAGAGGAGGAGCTGACAGGAGGCCCGGCCTGGGAGGAGCTGGGCCGCTTCGGCTTGAAATGCTTTTCTAATTTCCCGGGGAATTTACAAGGGTTTTTCCATTTTGATTTATAATGAATAGTGCTCTGTTTTCACCTTTTTGTAGTAATATTTTTATGGCACCTAGAGGCATGAAAATTTTTGTGGAGGTCCTCTGTGATGTGTAGTATTTTACAATAATATTAAATGTGTGTTTTGAACACTTTCTATAGGAAATAAAAATCAGCATATTAATTAATAAATGCAACATTGGGCAATTTTAATAAAATCTAGGTTAATCCAAAAATCATAAAAATTTATATGGCACTGTTGTAGGGTAAGATCTATTTGTTGGCTAAGTTTGGGTTCAAATGGAAGTTGTTGGATCCTCTGTTAATTACATATTGGATTAATGGGATAATAAAATTTATATGAACAAATAATCCTTGTAGTTTGTGTGATTTTTGGGTTGATTGGGTTCATGGATCTTTCACCATAAGTGATCCTTGACTGAAGTAGAGATACCATTAGGTGGTTGTAGTAAAGCTGTGCAGCGGCTTTCTATGACTGTTAAAAAGGTCAATAAAAACAAAGTATGAAAACACCAATTTACTTTCTGTAAAATGTTTATAACTTTACCGTGAAGAGAAGTTGTACTCAAGGACTAAAATTATTTACTTTTGAGTATTGCATTCCTAATCTTCATACCATGCTAAGCATACATCATTGCATACGTGTAGTGCCCGTCACAGAGAAAGTCAAGGTTGAAGCCACTGCGGAGGAGGTGACTCCCGAAGTCGTCCAGGGATTCGACATCTATGGAACCGAGCCCGATCCGACACTTTTCGCAATCCAAGGCAAGCCCCAGTGCATTCAGCCCCTCTCCTTGTGATTTGCAAAATGTTTATAACTTGAGTTAATCTACTTCAATAAGTTGATAGGAGTTGATTGTTACCTACTTGCTGCATTGCCTACCTTGAAATAACATCCTTGAACCCGATTTAAAATAAAATGTTTGGAAAACGCTTAGCCCTACTAAATTAATTTAGATTTGCATGAAATGCTACTTTCTGTGCTATGATTATATATTGAGAACAAAACATGAGAATTGGTGAAAATCTTGTTATCCGTCGGTCGACTTGCACTTGGGTTAGAGTCCCAATGTATTGTCACCATCGGAATAGTTTGGAACCGGTTGATAAAAAAAGAAATGTTTCGCTCGAGTGATGTGCACATGGGGCGGCGTTCCCCATGTCTTATCATCCGGCTGGCAAGGGTTTGGAAACCGCTTGGTAACTATGTACTTGAGTTAGAGTCCCAATGCATGGATACCGACGGAAAAAGTTTAGGGACCGTTCGTTGTAGGCTTGCTGGATCGAGATTTTGCAACTAGCCACATACTCCGGGAAGCCCTATCTCCGGTGGCTCTATTGCTTGAACCGACAACCACGCACTGGGAGTGGAGAGATGGTGAGAGTAGCGTGTACCCTCGTGGCCGGCGTGCCTAGAGACGAGAGGAGTACTGTGCTCTCGAGTGGCGCAGGACCGGTTCAGGGGTAGAAAAGCCGTGGTAGACGGGGTTGGCGTATGCAAGGTTAAGTGCTACATATGCAGTGTGGATAGAGATCCCCAACTAGGTATTTAACCGATTCGAATCGTCGTTGCTCCTCGGTCAATGGAGACTTGATCCACTGCCCTACCCCGAAAAGTGGTTCGGAACTAGGATGTTTTTGAGAAGGGTTAAGAATTTGAAAGTGTGTTGGTATATGAGAATGAATTTGGAATTTGAATTATGATTAAAATAATATTGAGTTAAAACATTGAAATAGGTTAGTAATGTCTTTCTGCAAAACTCTTTGACTCTTGCTCAAGCCTTACCTTGACTCCCCTCAACCTGCATTACTGAGTCTCACTCTTTTTTTCTTTAGTCGGGTAAGTCTTGCGGAGTACCCCAGTACTCAGGGTTTGTTAACCCCATGTTGCAGGGATACAGCAGTCGGAGGTCTGTCTCGCCCCCTGCTATGTGACAGTGGTCCAGGAGGGAAGTGAGGAGGAGTAGGGTTGGACCCATGGGCAGGGTTCTTATTAATAAATATTTAAATATGTTGTATCGGCGTTCCACTGCTATCTACTTTTATTTGTGGTCTGTAATAACTGCACCTTAATTTTATTCAGACAAAAGGTTTGTAATCTAAGTACTTTATAATCTTTCCGCGCTTTTACTCTGATGTAATTTGATATGAAATGTTGTAATTCTGTAATGTCTTCGCAATGGGATCCTGTCGGAGGAAAACGGGCGCTAATGTAGCCCGGCAGGACCTTCTAGATCATTTGGGACACGGGCCCGGCTATCAGAGGTCATTAGTGACAATGATAGGTGCCTGTGGGCCATGTGATTTAGGCGGTTCTGTTACAGTGTTTGTGCCGTATCCGTTTCTCGTACAGCAGCAGCCGATGAATGGAGCCCCTTCATCATCGGTATTTAGCCGATTGGGCTACGGCCAATCGAGCTCCAATTATGGCGGCCAAGGTTCTTTGCTCCCGCCGCCGCCGACGAGATTGTCAATTAGCAATGTAAGGGAGAAGGCTCCAACACGACAAGTTTATGTGTCTAAGAGGGCCGTGGAGTCTGTCGTTGTTCCCGCTGCTCCTATTGCACCGCCACCGAAGGAGGTGCCTTCGGCGACAATTCTTATCGGCTCATAAGAGGTGCCTATTGTCGACAACGATGAGCCAATAAGAATTGAGAATCCATCATCCTCCGCTCCGGAGGTCGCTGCTAAGGTTGCGGAGAAGAAGCCGACAGAACCCAAATATTTGTGACCAAAGTGGTGCCCGCCGGGTTTCACCAAGACACAGCGGCGAAAGTTACAACGCGCGCGCCATACTCAGCAAAAGCGGGAAAAGTTCAAAAAATGAGGGAAGAGATCTTCAATGCTGCACATCTAATTTTTTCGCAAACACAGAAGGGAAGCTGTTGACAGTGGATAACGTCAACTTTTATTAGAACTTTGGACACCAAAGGATACATGAATACACACTAGTCTAGGGTTTTAACTGACAGTTTCCACGAGTTTTGCATGTTCTGTATTTTCCAGGGGCTATTACAGAAAAGCATAAAAGAAGGGTTAAAGAGCATGATTACCATGTAACTTAACCGCCAAGGAAACAATCATCACGAGAACACTAGAAGCATCTTGAACACACCCGAAGCACCGGGACCCGAGACCCCACAGGGTGGGGCTGGCCGGTGCCCCCCTTCTAGAGTTTCAGCCCACCTTCTGGAGTCTTCTTCCACCGCCTTTGAGGAGTCATCTCAGCCCCTGTTTCAAGTCGGTTTGATCCTACGGCACACGTGCATCCCACCGGGTTATAAATAAAGGGGCAGACCCCCTTGGAGGAATCAACCCATCATTCACTCAAGGCATCAAGTTCTCAAGCCATCAAGAGCCTCCTAGTTCATAGTTCTAGCCTAGTTAGATTAGAGAGTAGAGGAGTTCTAGTTTTTCGACGGATCTAGAGCCCCGGCGTCTGTCTGGAGCACGAAGTTCGGTATAATTCTAGTTCTTTCTCTATTATTATATTCTTCATTATGATTAGGGAAACATTGTTCTTAATAGTTTATATGTTCTTAATTACAGTAGTCTTTGTCTACTTTGATTATATGTCTAGTATAGTAGGTTTGATCTTATTGAATTCATGTAATTGCTCGTATAACGTTTATCAATGCGTACGATGGATAGATGATGAACGATATGTAGACGTGGTGTCTAGGTATTCTGTTTATCTGCGAGTGCACCCTGATATATCGGGTCATGTGGTAGATCGCGTAGGTGACTGCTGCGTTGAGTCCTCTGTAGTCCACCCCCCGTATGTAGGTCAGCAGGCACGGTCGCGAAGTTTGGTGATGACTCTGTTTCACACCTTTCCTACTTGTGATCATGATATAGAATTAGTCTAACAATGATTGCTAGATGTAATTGCACTAATTAGAGTTATTCATTGATGTAGTTATAGAATTACCTTTGATATTAATTCCTTAGTTTATCCATTGGCTAACTATTACTATGACTAGAGAAGTGCTCTGATGATTATCTTTTATTTGTGATGCTTGATCATACTTATCACCTTTATCTTTATCTTTATTTACCTTGTGACCTCTGCCAGTTATGAGTAGAGCAAATGACATCGGTAATGTCACTTATCCATTGTATACCATCACTATCAATATAATAGATTGTAGTTTATCTTAGTCCTTCCCAGTGGTATAAATATAAATCGACAACCTGGTAGAACTCCCTAGGTAAAATGCTACAATGGTATAATTATCTGTCCGCTTGCAGAACTGATCTTAGTTTATATTATTTATATTTATTTCTGCCTAATCACATAGATTAATATATAAAACCTTTATTTATTCTTAGCATTATTAATTAGGGATGACAACCTAGTTCTTACATAAGAATGTTGGTAATAGAAAAGTGGCTAGTTGCTAATGACAAGTTAATTAATTACCATTCATCTTCTAATCTCGCCTCTCGCATTAAAAGTTATATACTTATATTTGGCGCCGTTGCCGGGGAAGGCACATTAAACTTAGGAAATATTGATAGCATATGTATACATAATGGATAAGATTGTATTACCGATTGATCTCTAACTCAAATAGGTACACCCTTGTTTTTTCATCATTTGCTTATCTTATGCAGGGTGATGAATGAGTGGTTTTTTCTCTTTCAAATAATTATATTGACGATCCAGAGAAACTCCTGAGAAGAAAAAAGTTTGTAGAGACAAGGGAAGATCCCGAATCACTATCAAAAACACCCATCGTTTCTCGAGCTAGTTTATCAAAGGAGCCAGCTCTAATATTGGAAGAAGAACATTTAGGAGAAGATTTATCTCATGTGTTTGAAGACATGGCTGAAAAGACGTTGCGCGAGTTCTCTGCCCCAACAACAGAAAACATCCGGACTGGACCAGCAGTCAACACGGGGGAGAATGGATTCGAGCTCAAGCCTGCTCTTATCACCATGGTTCAAACCAGCCAGTTTTGTGGAAAATCTCATGAAGATGTAAGTGCACACTTACAACACTTTTTAGAGATTTACAGCACCTTCACGATTAGAGGAGTATCAAGAGATGCTATTTTACTCCGTCTTTTCCTATTTTCACTTTCGGGGAAAGCCAAACAGTGGTTCTACGCCAACAAAGACAAGAACACTATATGGAACCGATGCTCAACTGCTTTCCTGACAAAGTTCTTTCCTACAGGCAAGACAAATGCTCTGCGTGGGAAAATCTCAAGTTTCCAACAGCAACATGACGAATCATTCACTGAAGCATGGGAGAGATTCCAAGACTATATTGAAGACTATCCTCATCATGGGATAGAGGATTGGCTACTATTGCAGACCTTCTACCACGGGCTTATCTCAAGCACCTGTGAGTTCATTGATGCTGCAGCTGGAGGAGCTTTCCTGTCACTTAAGCTTCCAGAAGCTCAAGCACTTGTTGAGAAGACGGCCTCAAATTCAAGCTGTAATGAAGAACGTACACAACCTCGCAAGAGAGGAGGAGACATCCATCATCTGAAGGCGACTGATATGGTCACTGCCAAACTAGACCTCATTATGAAGAAGATCGACATAGAGAAGAAGGAAGTCATGCATATCAATGATTCTAGCATGACCATTGAAGAATGTGGAGATTACGGACATTCAGCTGTCAACTAGCCCTACCTTGCAAAAGGATGTGAACTTCATCAACAACAACACCTACTATCGTCCTCAGCAAAAATCAAGGATGGAACCAGCCAAACCAAGGATGGAATCAGCAACCTCGACAAGGTAATTACCAAGGTAACAACCAAGGTAATAATTACAATAATTATAATCTTCCGCCTTTAAGAGATTTAGTTGCTGGTCAATCTAAGTTATTAGATCAAATGTCTAGAAAGGTAGCCTCGAATGATAAAGCTTTAGAAAATATAAATACTAGAATGGATACCTTTGCTTCTGCTATAAAGAATCAGCACAGTTTTAATAAAATGTTAGAATCACAATTAGCTTAGGTTGCTGCTGCTGTCCCTCCATTTGAGAAAGGAAAGATTCCGGGCCAGCCGGAGGATTTAGAAACTGCTAACCTTGTTGATATTCACAATGCAACACAATACCAAATTGAGCCTACAGATATACAGTGGATAGATCACTCACTACCTGAGAAGATGGGAGACCCTGAAAGACCTGTGATTCCTATCTCTATAGGATGTAACAACTTTCCAGAGGCTATCTGCAATTTCGGCGCAAGTGTAAACATAATGCCCAAGGTAATCTATATGCGTTTGCAGCTTGCAGATCAGTCCATTTGCCACCCCGAGGGAGTACTAGAAGAAGCTGTTATCAGAGTGGGGCAATCATATGTCCCAATTGACTTTATGATCATGGATACCGGAGGAGATGAGAAGGCACCCATTATCTTGGGACGACCATTCTTATGCACAACCAAAGCCATCATCTATGCAGAACACGCCAAGATTGTCCTCTCAATCAAGGACAAGAAGGAGAGATTCTCGTTCAAGAACCGCATCCTCAAGAATCCTGCAGTCACAAAGCAATTCCATCAACAAGAAGAACAATAACAACAACCAGCAGCCAAGAAGAAGAACAATAGGAAGA
This sequence comes from Eremochloa ophiuroides, assembly GCA_038502445.1. NCBI lineage: Eukaryota > Viridiplantae > Streptophyta > Magnoliopsida > Poales > Poaceae > Eremochloa > Eremochloa ophiuroides. The sequence goes on along the minus strand of JAHLJS010000006.1, from coordinate 29,855,322 downwards.
TGGAGGAAGAATGAGCCCCAGCATGTACCTGAAGGAACCGCTCAGCTAATCAATGCCATAAACACATGAAAATGATCATATGCTCCCGAAGCCATTTCCAACAAAGAAAGGTGACCCAGAAGTACCAATTATCGAATGCACAATCAGAGACATCACTTTTCCTGACACCATCTGTGACACTGGATCAGGCGTCAACGTAATGTCCAAAAAGGTATATGATGAATTATTTGATGATTTACCATTATACCCAACGTATATTCAGTTGCAGATGGCGGACCAATCATTGAGATTCCCTGAAGGCGTAGTCAAGGATGTCATGGTAAGAATTCAAAATAAATATATACCCGTAGATTTTCTAGTTCTAGATACGCAGGGAGACGATGAATCGCCTATTCTTTTGGGAAGACCGTTCCTCTACACTGCCAATGCTATTATCTACATCGGGTCTGGACAGATCCACTTCAACCTACCCACCGGAAAGGTACGCTGTCAATTTAAAACACATCTTAACCATGAGCAGATCAGGAAGCAACTGCAACAGAAGGAAACGCCAAGCCCGCCGTCAGGCTGCCCAGCCTCACTGTGGATGGGAGGAGTTCCCTGAAAAGATTGTGAAGTATGAAGACTGCTACAAGGAGCAAAAAGATGCCGTACAAGCACCACGCTAGAGTGAGTGGGAAGCGGAAGCTGAGAGGATGGACCGGATTGCTAAAGCAGAGAAAGAAGAGATCCAAGCACAAGTAGAAGAATGGATGAAGAGAGATGAAGAATCAAGAAAAGCATACAAGAAAGAGCTGGAGCTAGAAAATAGAGAAACAGAAGAGACAGAAAAGAGATGGAAAGAGAAAGAAGAAGCACCTATTACACCCCCGCAAAATGAAGAATTGACTGAGGTAACCTCAGACAATGGACCTACTGAGTAAGTACTCTCCTCTATATAAGTCCTGTCAGTAGACTTTAAATTCCGTACTCTAGCCATAAGGTTAGAATGGTAGTTATCTAATTAATTTAGCATTCATTAGTAATTTTGCTTATCACATTTATTAGCATAATCATTTTTGCATATTAAGAAATATAAAACCAACAAAATATTTACTGCTTTATTTACTGCATCGTAAATATTGAAGCCCCATGTGAATGAACCTATGGTAACCCTGTAGGCATATTTACTGTGGTGGCATAAAAATAAAAAAATGATTTATAGATGGTAGTAGTATTTCTAATTGCTTTGTTGCAATCTTAGGCCCCATGAGAATGAATATTCCCTGTGGTGGCATAAAAATTATTAGCATGCATATATATTTGATTTCTGCATAAGAAAATTAGAGAATCCTAAAAAGAGAATCATGTTAGAATCCTGCTAAAATCTATTAATTAAAATCAACTCAAAGAATAATCAAAGTGCTCATTAGGCTGACCGCTAAGCCCCTTGATAATTCGAGCCTCGAGTTTTGGTTTTCTTGTTGGAGTATAACTATGCAGGAATAATATTATAACTAAGGAGAGGGAGTCTATTAGTGGCAATCACCAGGACTGCTGCTAACCAACTCACTCTGAAGATCATTCAAACACCAAGTATTGCAAACATCAAGCTTGGGGGAGGAGCATCCCCTACTTACCTGGTAACTTTATCTATGCGCTTATTAAGTCTACTTTATACAAATATAAAATACCAAAAATATGTGAACACATGAAGGTTCACCATAAGTATCATAGGAAAATCTAAAAATATCAAAAATATGTGGGCACATGAAGGTCCACACCTTTCACAAAAATACCAAAAATATGTGGGCACATGAACACTCTTAGAGGAATTTCCTAATTGGGTAAAGAAGCTTAAGCTTCTGCTGAAAATATAAAATCAATTACTTACCATGGAGTGGTATTAAACCTAACCCCTCTCCATAAGATTTGGTATTTTATTGGCAATTGAGTTTCATAGGAAAATACAAGATCAAGGAGCTAGTCAACCCGACGTCCTTACACTGCCGATACACAACTCAGAAGGATCACTCAATTTGCAACATTAAAGACCCTGTCAAAAGTCAAGCTTGGGGGAGGGCACCCTCCAATTAAAATCTAGCTAAGTATAAGTTTCCAATCCTATTAACCATTATTACTATATCGCTCTTTTCGCGTGAGTTAGCTAGTAACATAAAATCTGAAAATCAAATAAATATCTATCTATTAGAGTTTGTTTAGAGTCAGTCTAGGCTAGATCTAAATTAAAAATGATGAACATTAAAATTTTGTCTTGGATATGATGAATAGTTGCTCTGTCACAATACTTTTCAAATGCCTAGTTGTCAAACTTAAATTCTTCTGAGTTTTAGATATTGCTGTTTTAACTTAAGAATTTCCTCCGAACCTGAAACTTGTGGAGGCATATGTTTGAGCTAATTCTAGGTGATTGATTGATATGATTCATGAAAGTTGAGCTACGATTTATCTTATTCTTAGCATTATTAAGTTCTGGAGATTTATTTTAAAATTTGAAATTTACATGATGAGCTCTTGTATGATAAAATGTGAATTCCTACCAAAGCCATATATGATACATCTAAATAGGAAAACCTTTTGCACATTCATGCTGCTTGCTTTGCATTGAGTTTAATCAACCTTTGTTGTATACCATATGAGAGTCTTGTCATGCTTTTAAAACCAAGATGACGTACACACTTCAGCACATATGCATTATTCCTACCCTGAGAGTAATCGCAACCATTTTTACTTTCATCAATGTTCATCATAAAAATGTTTTCTCCTACACTAGGAGTGAACACCAAAAATACAACCCATAGGACAGCCTTGTTATAATTGCTCTAAGTTATTATTATGACCTCTCCAGTTATTCATATTCAGAGGATACATGTGGCTATGCAAAAATATAAAAAGGGAGTAAAAGATGGACAAGTGTCCCAGCATTAAAACAATGGGTACTATATGCCCGCCTCCCAATGAAAAAAAAAGAAGAGAGAGAAGAAAGAAAGAATAAAGATAGCCCATATGTTCCTCCAAGTTACAAAGGAGAGAGAATCATTTTCAAATAGCAAAAGTAGAATTAGGAATAGCCACTAAATATCACATATACACCTATCCACCATATTATATACACATGCACATCTTGGTTTGATTGTATGCCTCGATTCTCTGTGGATCCATTGTTTGACTTTACAACATATGAAATGCAAGTATGCTTGAAACCTTGTTATTGCCACTCCTATGAGCTCCACTATAAATCCTTAGTTATAGGAAGGCATAACATTAATGCCTTAAGTGAGATCCACAAATACCATATATACTGAGAGACTTGAGGGTGTCATACAATTAAAGCTCTGAGTTTTATTTTGAAAACTTGCAAAACTCCGGGATATTAGTACTGTGAAGAATTTGCTACATAGTGCAAGACTTGATTGTTCTCTCTTTCAATTGCTCAAGACTGAGGCAAGAGCTGTAAAGCCCCATAATTAAAGGTAAAATGAGTAAGTTTAAAAGTTAGAGCAGTTTTGTTTAACCCGGAGGAGAATCTATGTTCGCAGCATGTGTACTTGGGAAGTATGAAAACATTGTAGCAACTCCTGATCCAATTACATTAGTAATTAGACTTAGTTCGTTGCCAAGGGACTGGCAAACAGGTAAGCTTGGGGGTGTTGTTGACGGTGGATAACGTCGACTTTTATTAGAACTTTAGACACCAAAGAATACATGAATACATACTAGTTTAGCGTTTTAAATGACAGTTTCTATGAGTTTTGCATATTCTGTATTTTCCAGGGGCTATTCCAGAAAAGCATAAAAGAAGGGTTAAAGCGCATGAATACCACGTAACTTAACCGCCAGGGAAACAATCATCACGAGAACACTAGAAGCATCTGGAACACACCTGAGGCACCGGGACCCGAGACCCCACAGGGTGGGGCCAGCCGGCGCCCCCCTGCTAGGGTTTCCGCCCACCTTCTGAAGTCTTCTTCCACTGCCTTTGAAGAGTCATCTAAGCCCTTCTTTCAAGTCGGTTTGATCCTACGGCACACGTGCATCCTACCGGGCTATAAATAAAGGGGCAGACCCCCCCTGGAGGAATCAACCCATCATTCATTCAAGGCATCAAGTCCTCAAGCCATCAAGAGCGTCCTAGTTCATAGTTCTAGCCTAGTTAGATTAGAGAGTAGAAGAGTTCTAGTTCTTCGACGGATCTGGAGCCCCGGCGTCTGTCTGGAGCATGGAGTTCGGTATAATTCTAGTTCTTTCTCTATTATTGTATTCTTCATTATGATTAGGGAAACATTGTTCTTAATAGTTTATATGTTCTTAATTACAGTAGTCTTTGTCTACTTTGATTATATGTCTAGTATAGTAGGTTTGATCTTATTGAATTCATGTAATTGCTCGTATAACGTTTATCAATGCGTACGATGGATAGATGATGAACGATATGTAGACGTGGTGTCTAGGTATTCTGTTTATCTGCGAGTGCACCCTGATATATCGGGTCATGTGGTAGATCGCGTAGGTGACTGCTGCGTTGAGTCCTCTGTAGTCCACCCCCCGTATGTAGGTCAGCAGGCACGGTCGCGAAGTTTGGTGATAACTCTGTTTCACACCTTTCCTACTTGTGATCATGATATAGAATTAGTCTAACAATGATTGCTAGATGTAATTGCACTAATTAGAGTTATTCATTGATGTAGTAAAAGAATTACCTTTGATATTAATTCCTTAGTTTATCCATTGGCTAACTATTACTATGACTAGAGAAGTGCTCTGATGATTATCTTTTATTTGTGATGCTTGATCATACTTATCACCTTTATCTTTATCTTTATTTACCTTGTGACCTCTGCCAGTTATGAGTAGAGCAAATGACATCGGTAATGTCACTTATCCATTGTATACCATCACTATCAATATAATAGATTGTAGTTTATCTTAGTCCTTCCCAGTGGTATAAATATAAATCGACAACCTGGTAGAACTCCCTAGGTAAAATGCTACAATGGTATAATTATCTGTCCGCTTGCAGAACTGATCTTAGTTTATATTATTTATATTTATTTCTGCCTAATCACATAGATTAATATATAAAACCTTTATTTATTCTTAGCATTATTAATTAGGGATGACAACCTAGTTCTTACATAAGAATGTTGGTAATAGAAAAGTGGCTAGTTGCTAATGACAAGTTAATTAATTACCATTCATCTTCTAATCTCGCCTCTCGCATTAAAAGTTATATAGTTATATTTGGCGACGTTAGTAGATGTCAACAGAAGAGATCCGGCGTGTTTCGCGAAATCTGCAGAAAAGGGTGCTGGACAGGAGGGGCGACCAGGAGCTAGCCCCACACAAGACGCAGAAACCGGCCAGGCCGGGTCAGAACCGGCCCAGCCGGGTCGTCCAGAAGCTGGCCAGGCCGGGTTAGAGCCGGCCAGGCCAGGTTTGGCCGAAGCCGGCCAGGCCGGGTCCAATCCGCTGGCCGCCGCTGACGCCGGTTCGTCGGAACCTGCTGTAGCCGCTGTTTCTCCTACTGTTGCAGGTTCTGGTGACACAGGAGAAGATGAAAAGATGGTGGACTACGAGCCGACGACGCCGCGTGCCAAACTTAACGTCGTCTACTTGTCTTCCGATTACTATGTAATCGATGATGATGAAGGTTCGGCGACAGCGTAGTTTTGCTTCGCCGCCGAGGATGCCGTGTTCAAGAAGCCGGAGGACTCAGTCAATCATCTTCGGCCATTACATATCAAGGGACACATCAATGGCACGCCGGTTCATCACATGTTGGTGTACAACGGTGCTATTGTCAACTAGATGCTGTATTCCCTCTACAAGAAGCTCGGCGGCACAGAGGGGGAGTTAGTGAAGACCAACATGACGATCATCAGAGTTGGTGGCGGCGAGCCAATTCCAGCTTTGGGCGTAGCGACGATCGAGTTGACCATCGGCAGCAAGACATTGGCGACCGTGTTCTTCGTTCCCGAGGTGCAAGGTAGTTATAATCTCATCCTTGGTCGCGATTGGATTCGTGCCAACCGTTGCATTCCATCCAGTTTGCATCAGATCTTAATTCAATGGGTGGGAGATCAAGTTCAGGTTATTCATGCTGATTCATCGGCCTTCCGTTGTTACGGCCGATGCTCCTTCGCTCGGGGGGCACGATGGTATTGCTTGCTTATCCGGTCAAGACTTGTCTGGTGTTGAGTTTATTAGCATCACTAAGGAAGGGTTTGTGCCTGTGTCACTGAAGCCGATTGATAATCGGCTCAATATCATTGTGTAATAAATTTTTTAATTTTTTTGCAATGGATGCTAATATTGAATGGTTGAAACATCATGTTGATCAATATCGGGCTTTTATGACCGATGTGTGTGAAACAATAGATGGTTTTGATGAGCTCAATAAGTTGGGCTAAGGTTTTCACGTCGGCCGACCCATTGGAAGAAGTTGACATTGGCGATGGTTCTACACCTAAGGCCGACGTTCATTAATAAAAATTTGAAAGCCGATTATAAAGCTGAATTAATCGCGCTTTTAAAAGAATATGTTGATTGCTCTGCATGGTGCTATACTGAGATGCCCGGATTGAGCCGAGAGCTTGTTGAGTATCGGCTCCCCATTAAGCCTGGATTCCGGCCTCATAAGCAATGTCATCACTTCTTTCATGCTAAAATTTACGACCGTATTAAAGAAGAAATTAATCGGTTGTTGGAAGCGGGATTTATTCGCCCATGCAGATATGCGGAGTGGATCTTTAATATTATGCCCATTGAAAAGAAAGGGTCGGGCAAGATTAGAGTTTGCATTGATTTTAGAGTAGAGCCACTCCACAAGATGAATATCCTATGCTTATTGCCGATATGCTTCAGAACATAAAATTCTTAACTTTCTTGATGGTAACGCTGGTTACAATCAAATATTTATGGCCGAAGAGGACACTTTCAAAACAGCCTTTGTTTTTCCTGGCTTTGTTGGATTATTTGGAATTGTTATGACATTTGGATTAAAGAATGCTGATGCAACCTATCAACGTGCTATGAATTTAATGTTTCATGAATTAATTGGTGTAATCATGGAGGTTTACATTGATGATATTGTGATCAAATCGGCTGCCAATAATTCTCACTTGGCCGATTTGCGTGTCACTTTTGAGAGGATGCGCTGGTATGGTTTAAAGATGAATCCACTTAAATATGCTTTTGGTGCATCGGTAGGCAAGTTCTTGGGATTTATTATTCAAGAGAAAGCCATAGAAGTTCATCCCAAGAGAATAGAGAGTATCAAGCAAGTTCAGGCGCCTACATGTAAAAAGGACTTGCAAAAGTTTCTTGGAAATATGAACTACTTGAGAAGATTTATAACTAACTTGTCTGGGAAAGTTATTCCTTTTATCCCCATATTGAGATTGAAAGATGAGAGTGATTTTGCTTGGGGGGCAAAGCAACAAGAGGCATTTGAAAGGATCAAGGAATACTTGTTAAAGCTGCCGGTTCTTCGCGCTCTAAGGAGAGGAGTTCCTTTTAAATTATATATTGCAGCCGAAGAAAAAATAATTGGTGCGGTACTGACATAAGAGGATGATGGCAAGGAGTATGTTATTGCTTACATTGGTCGTCGTCTTCTTGATCCCGAGACAAGGTATGCCCATATTGAAAAATTATGCTTATCATTATACTTTGCTTGTACTAAGATAAGACATTATTTGCTAGCTAGTACATGCATTATTGCTTGTCAGGCCGATGTAATTAAACATATGTTATATCGGCCAATCCTTAGTGGAAGGATCGGTAAATGGGCATACGCATTAATTGAATATGACTTGATTTTTGAGCCTTTGAGAGCCATGAAAGGTCAAGTACTTGCTGATTTTATTGTTGAGCATGCAATTGATTTAGGAGATGAGATCAATTACATAACTTTTACTCCGTGGAAACTTTATTTTGATGGATCGGTTTGCAAACAAGGCCAAGGTATTGGTATTGTTATTATTTCACCACATGGTGCTGAAATGGATGTGTCAAACCGATTAAAAAATTATTGCACTAATCATCATGCTGAATATTTAGCCTTTTATTGCGGCTTAGAGATGTTAAATTCCATGGGAGTAAAGCATGTTGAGACTTATGGTGATTCTTTATTAGTTGTGCAACAAGTTTGTGGTGAATGTCAATGTTTAGGAGAATCACCTAATGCTCATCTTGATACATGTCTTGATTTAATTGCATCTTTCGCCGAATTTAAAATTCGGCATATATCGAGACATGAAAATTCAAGATCCAACATGTTAGCTCAACGTGCATCAGACTTTGACGTCGGTGGGTGCAAAAATTTAAAGCCGGTGCAAAGCATCTTTTCTAGTTTCTGTGCAGGCACGTGGAAACCGGCTAGGCCGGGAGTAGAAGCCGGCTAGGGTGACTTTTGCGAGTTGGCTCCAAATCGGCCAGAAATTTTCCAAATTGATGGTCAGGCCGATTTGGATGATTGGAGGACTCCTCTGGTGAAATTGTTACAAGATCCCTGTGCTAAAGCCGATAAAAGCATTCGGCGGAGTGCATTCAAATTCACTTTGCATGATGATGAGCTTTATCGGAGAACCGCCGATGATTTATTGCTCAAGTGCTTGGGACCTGATGAAGCTAAAGTGGCTATGGGAGAAGTCCATGAAGGTATTTCTGGTACGCATCAATCGGCTTATAAGATGAAGTCGCTTTTGAGAAGGGCTGGTTTTTATTGGCCTAGTATGATAGCCGATTGTTTTCGTTATTACAAAAGATACGAGGAGTGTCAACTGGTTTGGCAATATTCAGCTGGTGCCTGCTGTAATGCTTCATTCCTATAATCAAACCATGGCCTTTTCGTGGTTGGGGACTAGACTTTATTGGCTAAATTCATCCCCCTTCTTCAAAAGGTCATTGCTTCGTGTTGGTGGCCACAGATTATTTTACTAAGTGGACCGAAGGGGTGCCTTTGAAGAATATGACACATAAGAAGGTGATTGAGTTTATTACTGAGCATATTATTCATAGATTCGGCATTTCTCAGACTTTGTCTACAGACCAGGGGAAATCAGTTCATGTCAAAGGAGGTACGAGACCTTGATCAAGCATATTAAGAAGAAAGTTGAGGAAAATCCAAGAAGGTGGCATGAGGTATTATTGGAGGCTCTTTGGGCTCATCGTATATCTCGTCATGATGCTACAAAAGTGACTCATTTTGAGCTAGTTTATGGACAAGAGGCTGTGTTACCCGTCGAGGTGAATTTAAATGCATATCGGCTCGTTAAGCAAGATGACTTGTCTGCCGTTATGTATCACAATTTGATGATGGACAATATTGATGAGGTGACCGATAAAAAGTTAATGGCTCTAAAGGAAATAGAGAAGGATAAAGCCCGAGTTGCTAGAGCTTATAACAAGAAGGTGAAGATCAAGTCGTTTCAAGTTGGAGAATTAGTATGGAAGACCATACTACCAATTGGGACAAAGAGCAATAGATTCGGCAAGTGGTCGCCTAGTTGGGAAGGTCCTTATAAAGTGGTCAAGGTGATATTCGGAAATTCTTATATGCTAGAGATGTTGCAAGGTGATCGTCTCCCAAGAGCAATTAACAGGAAGGTATTTGAAAAAATACTTTTCAAGTGTTTGGCAAGAAGCCTGAGTGCTTTCCAAGCAATGGCCGGTAGATGTATCGCCCTTAGAACAAAAAATGGTTGATGTATACATCGCCCGTAGTTGCTAAACAGTCATTGGGTTGAGTATCGTTGCTGTTTAGTTTTACTTGTGTTTTCATGTTCATGTGTATTGTTCACTGTTAACGGTGGATAGTGTCAACTTTTATTAGAACTTTAGACATGAAAGGACACATGAATACATACTAGTCTAGGGTTTTAACTGACAATTTCCACTGAGTTTTGCATGTTCTGTATTTTCCAGGGCCTATTCCAGAAAAGCATAAAAGAAGGGTTAAAGAGCATAAAAGACACGAAACTTAACCGCGAACGAAACATCATCACAAGAACATTAGAAGCCTCTGAAACACACCCGATCAACCGGGGCCCCGGACCCCACCAGGTGGGGCCGGCCGGCGCCCCCCTGCCAGATCTCGGGCCCCGTCCTTCTGGAATCTTCCTCCCACGCTTCCATGGCACACAAGTAAAGCATCCCTCCGTCGATCTAAAGTCAGTTTGATCCGACGATGCATGTAACATGAGACGCGGATCGATGACATGGCAGTTCCTTGCCCCCTACTCCACCTCGGCCTATATAATGACGCCCCAAGGCCTCTCCTAGAGGCATTCTACACCCCGGTGCTTCATATTCTTTACATAAATTAGGGTTAGGGTCCCTCTGGTTGATCTAGTTATAGTTCATCTAGTTCTACTTCATCTAGTTATAGCAATTAGGAGAGACTGGTTCATCTAGATCTAGTCTTGTTTAGAGATTAGAGAGATAGAGTAGGAGAGTAGAGATTCTGGAGGAGTTTCGGCCTGTCGGTGCTTCTTCGTGGCTGTATTCTTTTGGATTCAGCTTCCTCGCCCGAAGCTGCGTTCTGAGGTACTTTTGTATTCAACGTCTGATTCAAGTAAACATTTATTCTTATTCGTTATTAAGTTTGCAACTCATATTGAGGGCTTTGATCTTTAGGACCCTATAGATTGAAGTAGTATTTCGTAGTGTAGGCGTGGTGCCTAAGCTAGGTTTACTTGTGAATGTCCCCTAATTGGCCGGATAGTGGTAGATCGCGTAGGTGACAGCTGCGTTGAGTCCTCTGTAGTCCACTTCCCGTTGATAGGATCGATAGGTGTATAAGTGTCTGGTAGGAGGGAACTCTGATTTCGCCTCTTATTCATGTCACTGCCCAGTTAGAACGATATTATTCAAAGTTTACCGGTACCTGGAACTAGAAATCATTAGCTATTTTCTCTTTCTTAATATTATCTAGCCTAATTGTAGGGTTAGGTTCATCGGCTTGGTCATTATCACCTACTGTTCCCTATGGATACGATATTTAAAACCTCCGGGTAAAATGTGACAACGGTATATTATCTGTGCGCTTGCGGATAATCTGAATACAATCTTATTTAATAGAGTGCAGTTAATTTATACCAACATTCACCAGAAAACAGGGGGCATATGTTGACAACAAAAAATGTCTATTTTGTGAAGTTGTCAAAATGAGAAACGGACTTCGCCATTGCATTCCACTCGTCGAGACGATCAAAAAACATATATAGATCGTCCAATTTGGAGTCCGGATGTGAAAGTTATGCCTTCAGAGAAAACGCCTCCAGTACCGGTACTAACCGTCGGAACTAATGGTACTACCGGTAGTTGATAAAGTTTGTCATCAAAATGAACTACCGGTACTATCGGTCTGAGACCAGTACTACCGGTCCATAACCGGTACTACCGGTCCGAGACCGGTACTATCGGCTGCTGATGAAGGTTTGTCGTCAAAATAAACTCCCGGTACTACCGGTGGAATCTGATCGGTACTACCGGTAGTACTATCGGGAAGGACTGTTCCGAATCTAACTTTTAGATTTCTAACCGGTTTGTTTCCGTCGGTTTTTGGTAGTTTTTGGACGTGGAAAACTTGAAGATTAAGCCTTAAAGAGGTTTCCTACTGTGATAAGACCACCCCCCCTCTATATATATAAGAGGATCATGACCGATTGAGATCTAAACAATCCAATTGTCAAAACATATCAGCAAAGTAGATTCTCGCGGTGGTTCATCTCTATCCTGCTGTTCAGCTTAACTCTCCGCGAGTTTAGCCGGCGTTCTACGTGGCCTCCGCGGTTCTTAGGGCAACCTCCACATGCATCTCTCCGATGGATCTTTTCGAAAGGTGTTCGGGAGTTCTCCGGCGAAGGACGGGCGCTACAATGACCATCGACGTCCTGTGCTACAGATTACCGGTCGTCTCGATGATCAAGAAGATACGTACGATCTAGGACCTGCTGATGTGTTGGCCAGAATCTACGTCATGCTGATGTGTTGGCCAGAATCTACGTCAACATTGTGTTTTTCCCGGGATGAAATGGCACGTGGAAATTTAACACGGGATAATCTGCTCTCGCATTTGGAAGTGCTCACAGCATGGATGACTCACCCGACCCAGGCGTTTCTCCCGTGGGGCAAGGCCGCCCGACCTCGACGCCTCGGGAAGCTCTTCCCTGGCTATCTCTCGTCCATGACGAGGGCATGAGCGTCGCTTGACAGCCAACACCTTTGAATATCATCGTTCCCGATGCATGCTACTACACTCCTTTTCTGCCTTGCCTAGGTGTGCGCTCGACTCCAAACATTGCCAAGCTAGATAACACATGGCAACTCCTGTGACCGCCTACCCCTGGCACGATTGATCCAAATAGCGTTAGGGGAGGGGAAATGCTGCCACCGGAAATAACATGGTTTCGAAGTAGCCATAATCTAAATTAAATTCCCATCGGGGGCTTCCGGTGCCGTGGGCTTGCCTCACCGAGCCTATGGTCAAATAATGCGAGAAGGTCGGGATGAAGGAGAGGTGTGCATTATGTGTTAGACTATCTTCGACAAAAAACCTATATGGATAGTTGGGTATTTAAATTTAAAATGGATCGACAACGGTATCGTTTCAGCCTTAAAAAACTACCTATATGGGAAACCCATTTTGTATGATAAGATAGACGTAACATAAATCTTGGTATTCTCTCTCCTTAGAACCTATTTGCAGAAAGGATTTTTTTAGATGATACTGTTACAGAAAACTAAAAATATATATTTGATTCATTCACTGTAACGCAATGTAAACATAGAATGAATCTTGTATTTTAGGACGTACCTATGGACCAGTGTGCAATGTGGCAAGTGCAGCGGACAAGTTATCTGTACGTGAGCAGCTAGGGATGAAAACGGATCGGATACGAACGGATATCACTGATATTATATTTGTTTTTATATTTCTGGTCGGATTTGGATTCGAATACGGATAGTGTTAGCCATGCCGAATAGGATATGACTGGATGTCGACGTCATAAATATACGATTTAAATATTCGGAATACAGATACGGTATCGAATATTAAATATCCAGACTTGGATACGGACTCGCTCGAACGGATGATCGGATAAAGATCCGTATCATTTGTGCGGCACATTCATAATTCTACTTATGCCGTTGATTAATCAATCAAGGAAACACTCACTTTTCAATAAAAAATAGAAAATTGAAACTGAGTCGTATGTAAACGTCGTTTCTGCCGGCGCGTTAGCTGAAATCTTTTCATAGATCAGAAATCAGATCCTATGTCCCGCACAACTGAAGTCTGAAGGAATATGTCGGTCTCGTGTGACCAGAAAAGATGAACCACTGCACAACTGTTGTTCTCTTAAATATACTTTATAACTTTAACCAAAAAATTATTAATGCTATGGTATATAAAAGGTCATTAGATATATTGTTGTACTTATTTAGAGATACAAACGTTGGTAATGTTTTTTTATGACCCTAGTTGACCAGCAGAATCATATATATATATATATATATATATATATATATATATATATATATATATATGGCTCTAAATTGTATAAACCATTCTAGTTTATCTATATGTATAGCTTAGAAAAGGCAAAATGATTTGTAATTTGGAATGGAGCAAGTACAATGTTATTCGAGCCAATTCCCTGTGAACCATTATAAAAGATGCAAGTTCCTTACATGACACTGAAAATTTTCCTCTTCCCTATGGACCACCGGTTCTCAAATTTGATCCCCTACAAGCCACTGCCGTGAACTTTGCCTCTAACGGCTCCTAACAGCAGCATAATATGTCCATAGTACCATCGAGTGAACATGGACTGAGAAAAATTGCAGGTTCCTTCTATGCCACCCCCGACAGGTCCTTGCTGTGCTGTTCTGGTTGGCGCCAAGGGCAGCCAAGAAGCAGCATGTGGCTGCATTCTCACAACCATTATGAACAATGCATAAATAACAGTACATACATACATACATACATATATACATACATACATACATACATACATAAATAAATATGGTTACAGATTGCAGCGAACCCATAAAAAGGCAAAATTTAGATATTATCATAGAAATTGCAAGTTTGATCATGATAACATAGTTCTAGTCACCCATTACATAGGTTTAGTCATATTGGCCATAAAACAGCCATCAGGTTGGACCATTCTCTCATATATAATAGAGTTTTGGTCAAAGAACCATTCCACATGCATCAAGTTTAACCATAATTTAACAGTTTTGGTCGTCGATGCAATTAACATACAAAATCACTCCAAAATGTATGGAAGAGCTTTTAGGCAGCTCTTGGATTATACCAACAATTGTCTCTTGCTCCTAGTTCCCATTGCAGGGCTGGATGGGGAACTCGGCAGCCTGCTCCTAGTTCCCATGGCTGGAAAACTAGTGTTCTTGTCAGCTTGCTTCCATGCTGCCTTCTTCTTGACTAATGTTGCCTTCTTCTTCCCTGCTGCAGGCTTGTTCTTCCCTACTGATGATTTCTCCTTTTCTGGTGCTGCAATTAGGTCCAGCTGGTTGGAGCCCGTCCTTGACCTTTTGGTCCAGCAAAATCATTTAGTTAAAAAATGTTATATTTTCTTCACAACAAGCAAATTAGAGAAATATCTTACTTGACAGATACAATAGATGATTGGGTCACGGAGGGGGACTTTCTCTTCCTTTTGTTGGCCTTAGGGACTGATGTTGAAGCGCTCGATGTTGCTGGAAATGTCATTCTAGGGGCAACGAATGGCACAATGCTAGCCTCTGTTGTACATGTAAGGGCTGCTGCTACCTTCTTCTTCTTTGGCTCTCCCATGTCATTTTTACAAAATTGTAGTCAGTTTTTGATACTGTAACATTGTCACCCATGGTAGAAGCATGGAATCCTCCACTTGCAGCCATCAATTCTCGCAGAACAGTAGGCCCTCACTCTCTCTGCTTCACTCCTCTCGATGTTATACTCAAACTCATTTTTTATAAGCATGGGTGGCTAAAGAAAGCTTAAAAGTATCTATGTTGGGATAAATACTGCCCACAAACATGGGTGGACCATATTTGTCAGTCACTACTTCAGGGATGTGAGTTGGAACTTTGTCAGTCACAGGCTCATCAGGTTCATCATCAAAGTCAGGATCAGACCCCTCATAGTCAGGGCCAGTTTCCTCACAATCAACATCACATTCAGAGTCACTCCCTGGGTTCTCCTCATCAGGTAGGATTAGGGTATTTCTGGGGTAGCATATCACTATATGTTGACACTTCTTAGCGCAATCACCAAAGATAGGGTGTTAGGCTATCTTTGATAACGGCGGCAGAAGTGCTTGGGGGTATTTTTTATGTCTATTGGATAATTCCGCAAGCGCACAGAATATACCGCTATAGCACTTCACCCAGGAGTATTCCAAGGTATCGTTATTTATTTTATCATAAGGGAAAGCTGGGTTAGGAATGTTAATAAAAGAGAGATCCTTAAGTCAATTGCAAATTAGCAACCAACTAATGATAGGGGGTAAAACGATATAGAGGAAAGATGATGACATAGATACAAGACAAGGTCTAGGATAACTAAAGATAACTAGTAGAGTATAGCAAGGTGGGAGGACAACGACTAAGTGTAGGACTCCTATGACTATTATTTTACTCCTGTGAACTTAACCTTAACAGATAGATGAATTAGCTAGATTGAAACCTTACTTCTTGAGTGCAGGGGATAGTCCTGAGACAATAGAGGATATAACCTCTACCCGAAGCGGCTATACTCTTATGGGAGCCTACCTTTTAAGAACTTGGCCTAAAACACGTGGTGGGATACTAAGACTAGACAGGGCTGTCACCACCTGCTAGCACCCACAAACAATCCGTGTGACAAGCGGCAATCAAAGGCAAGATTTAGTATAAACACCATGCTTACACTAATCCTTACTACTCTAGTTGTGTACAAGGCAACTAAAGCACCCTATGACAGGCGATGAACAGCACACAATAGCTGGTTACAGGATCACAATCTAGTATAAGACAACTATAATGCTAGGATAAGACACAACAATACTATAATGAATAATAAAGTACTAAGAAAAGACTCAGTAAAGTAAAGTAAAGATAATATATTGATAAAGGCAAAGTCTTACAGAAGGAAAGGTATAAGAGCTATACCAGACTCTCCAGAAGATGACTCCGGAGATCCCGAGCGTAGCTCGACTCGACTCTAACTCTCACACTAGACTAATACTACTACTAAGGAGAAGTAATGGACTCTAGCTTGCTTGTTGCCTTCTTGTGTGTCTTGAAAGGGTGGAGGCAGCCTCTATTTATAGGGGGAAGTGAAGAGGTGCCACATCAGCGATCCACGTGCTCCTCCATTCTCCTCCCTTGCATCAACCGCCTCAAAACCGCCTCAAGATGGACTGGCAGTGGACAAACCATCACGTGGGAAACATGCATGAGTCGGTGGGGAGCCAACCGACCTGGCCTGGGCACCAGGGGGGTCAGCCGACCCCCCTATGACAGGTGGGCCTAGCCGGGGGCTTCTAGAAGGTGTCCCCACCTATCATAGGGAGTGGCTCCTACCTTTTGCTGAGTGTTTGTCACGTTGGTTCATCCCTTGATCCTTGTGCTTTCCTTCTCTACCGTTGAATGGAAACACACTCTGATCCGAAGGTAGAAATGAGCTGAGTGGAGTGTCATTAGGATCGTGCCACGTCACCAGAGCCCTAGTGGGCCCCATACATGGGTCGGTTGACCCATGCATGGGCCCACCTTGAGCTTGCCTCTCTTGCGTGTGATGTTATACACATTGTGTCGAAGTGTGGTGACCTGGGGTCACCATGTGTGGGTTGGCCGACCCACACAAATGGCCTCCAGCTTCTCACTTTTGTCCTGTTCGATTTTTTCTGCATTCACAAGGTAAGAGTACAAGTGGAACTAAGTTATTGGATAAAATATGTTCATGTTATGTTATTCTTCCATCAAAACTGAGGCTGTTGACAGTGTTAGAGTGTGGATTTTCAGGGCTTATCTACCGTCAACAAGATCCCCCAAGCTTAACCTTTGCTCGTCCCGAGCAAATAACTAAACTTAGTCTCGGTGGATCAGGAGTTGCTACAGTGTTCATATTTCATTAGTACCATGTGTACAATAAAATACTTCTCTTTTGAATGGAAAATTGGCTATAAAAACTCACCCATTTTACCTTAGTACTTTATGGGGCTAATGGCTTTTCCTTTGCCTTAGGTGGTTGAGAGACAGAATAGTTTAACTTCAGCGATAATTTTCTCATTCTTTGCAAGTTTCATACTGGAGGTTGTGGCAATGTTTTTCAAAGAAAACTTAATGTTCCTCATATGGTTCTCTCATGTCACTCACATGGTGTATAATTCCTTACCAAGGCACAAAGTAAATGTTGCCTTCTCTTTTCATCCTACTTCTAAAAAGCTTATCTAGAGTTCAAGGTAGGAATGGAAGAGTACAACATACTTACTTTGCATGTATTGTAGGGTCAAAGCTTGGATCCAAAGAGAGAAGTATCATGCCCTTAGATCAAGATGTATAAGTGTGTGGCTAATATTGGACCATAATGCTCCTCCTATTTTGAATTGTATCACTCTCTAATAAATTCTAGAGGCATGGTTATCATTCTTCTTCTTTTATTCATGAACTTAGACTTGCTCATATTTTCTTTTCTTTTCTATGGACTTACTTGTGTCCATCTTTCTTTCTTTTTCTTTTTTTCATTTTGCATAGCCTTTTGTCTCTTCTACCATATTGACTAAGAGAGATAATTTATGACACTAATACATGGAGCATTTATTTGGTGGAAATGAGTGGCATGTTGTTGCAGTACTTCCAGTGTAGAAGTAGCATAAATATGAGTGGTGTGTACGTGATCTTGATCTTGGGGCATGATAAGTCTCTCAATAAAGGTCAACAAGACTTGACAAAACTCATTGCAAAGTAAATAGCTTATGTGGAAGGGTTTGAAACATGTGTAGCATGTATGGCTTGTGGTAGGAATTCATTACCATTTGAGGAACAATAAGGTTTTGATTGTTTTTAAGAAAGTAATCTCCAGTAATCATGCATGCTTAGAATAATATTATAGCAGCTCTTGTTTCACTATATCATATCTCACAACAACTTAGACTTAGTTCTAGCACTTGCAACCCACAAAGTGTTCAGGTTCATGATGATTTTAAATGAGCCAAGTAATCCATACTCAAAGAAATAATAGGTTGTGAACTAGGCATTAAAGAAACATCAACAGAGCAACTTTTCATCATTTCCATGAGGAAGATTAAACATTCATGAGACATGTGGGAAAAGGAATTTTTTTAAAAAGTAAAGATAAATGCATTAAAATTAAATAATGCAATATGGTAGGATAGAATACTTACCTTAGTAGGGGAGAGGATCTCCTCCAAGCTTGGCTTTTGTTCATTGTGGTGGCGGATAGTATTGGAACCATCCCGCCCAACATTGTGCTTCTTCATCTTGTATGGCTTGCAATAATTGGGCATTATGTTGTGCTATGTTTAATGTTGCATCTTGCTCAACCTGCATTGTGCCTATGTCGTCGATGAGTTGATCTACTTTCGTCCTTTCGTTCTGATGTCCCCTCGCCCGTATGGACGGACGGGGAGTGCGCACTCTTGGAGTGGGCTGTGGAGGCCTTTCCATGGACCCTGAAATGTCCATGGAACTCGCCTCATCGCCTTCTTCTTCATTTTCCCCTGCAGCTTGTGAGGTGCCGTCTTGCTCGAATTGAGCGGCCTGTGACCTGCTTCTAGTCATCCTGCTTGTAACTGCAACATCTTGGCTTCTTGCTTCTCGGTCCAGTTTAATGGTTAGTGTGCGAAGCGCATACAACCGACATCTCTCACATGGGAGAGGGACCTCAGCTTAATGGCCATGATAAATCATTTTAAGGCCATCTTTTGGACCTCTTTTTAAAACTTGAGCACTTATGAAGAAATCTTCAGTTATAGTGTCTCTAGAAGAGGCAATATATTCAAAGTAATGTGTTCCATTTAACAGATCCATTGTTTCAGCAATGCGAGTGATAAAGGAAGTAAAGAATATAGGTTCTTCTCTATGGAACACACCAAGCCAAAAGCGGGCTAAAAGCTTAGCAGGTGAAACTTTTATTTTATTGGTTATGGCATAAAGCAATCTTAGCTCATCATTGTATAAAACTTGCACATTATAGCCAGGAAAAAGAGTTATAGCCATCCAATAGTGAAGAAAGTGCATAGTAGGATTATGAATTTCATCAGGATTAGGATTAGAGCAATCATCAGATCTAGATATGGCTTTCTAAAAATTCAGCTTTATCAAAACTTCTTGTGGCATTAATTAAATCCAGCTGACAGGTGTTATCAAAACCAAGAGCCACACTGAAAACTCCCCAAGCCAAATTGTATTCTTTATTAAACATGCAAAAGTGAACATTATCATCTGTGACTTGTAAAGAGCATATGAATTCTATAGTGAGCTTTTTAATCCCAAGTTCAGGAACTTCCAAAAGCTTCCACAACCAATTTTATTAAACATCGTATTAAATTATGCGGTCATACCTGTGCTGTGCAAAAGGACAGGATCGATGATGCCGGTGTATTCAAACCCGCGGTGTCGGATGGAGAGATACCTTTGGTACTATTCTTGGTTCAAGCGTGAGGACTGCTCTCAGGATCGAACGTTCTCTCGGGAGACACGTCTAGCACTTCGTGGCCTTCTCTTGGTAGAGCTTCTCTTCCTTCTTCTTCGTCATGGCGGGGTCATCGGGAGGAGCTCCCTACGACACCCTTGGCCTTCTTGAATGCGGAGGAGAACTTCTTCATCTTCCTATAGCAATGAGGAAACACAAGAACACATTACGACAACAAAGATTAGCGTTAGCGTTAGCGTTAGTTGTCCCAATGTTAGTAGTCCTTGTGCGGTATGGTCACCTCCACAAAACCATTCTTGTGGGTAGGAATACTCCACAAACGTGTTCTTGAGAGCAAATACAAGCTTCTACTACTACTATAATTTTTGGTTTTTGTTTTGAGTGACTAAAAACTTGAGAAGAGATTTGCACAACTAGAGACAAGAGGAGAGATTGCGTGCTCGAGATGATTCAGCTGGTTTGGGTGTGGAATTGAGCACGCAATGCAGGGGTATTCATAGGAGGAGAAGGGCTGGTGGTGGAGCCACCAGGGTCAGGTCGGCCGACCCCCCATGACAGGTTCAGAGCTGCTCTCACCTTTAGACAGGGAATCCAATTGATTGCAGACAAAATTTTTCAGAAGTGACTTTAAACATGGGTCGGCCGACCCATGTCTAGTCCCCTTTTCAGCTTTAATCAATGTGTTTCACTTTGTTCAGCAAGTTAAAGACTAGTGGTGGACCAAAAGTGGTGAAAATTTCAGAGATTCCCTTGTCTAGTGTTTGGTGAAAGTGAAAGGTGTATGGCAAAAGTGGGGACATGCCTTGAAATGATTCCCATGGACCATGAGAGCACTAATGCATGCCTAGATGACCACTTTTCAGAATTTGGAATGGTGGTGAGTGTTGGATTCTCCTTGGTGCATGTGAAAGTGATCATAACCAAAGATGGTCGACCAAAAGCAAAAGGAGATGGTGCTCATAGTTTGGGACAACAATCAGCTCACCAGGCCAACACCACCAGAGGTAGGTAGGGCCCCATGGTGGGGTTGGCCGACCCCACCTTGGGTGGTCCAACCACCTCAGGTGTACAGGTTGAAATCCTTCTTAAGTTTTATTTGTTTAGATAATTTATTTTGTCAAAATAAATTATGCAAAAATTTAAATATGAAATGCAATGCAAAGATGCAAGAATTGAAAATGCAAAAATTAAATATGGGATAACTACTGATTTACCTTATCAGCAAGGGCTCCGTGTTTTAGGTCCATCGAGCAGGACCTCTCCTTTTTGGGTTCATTCTTCGGGTGCATCTGTTGGTCCTGGAGACGGGGACCGTGATGATTGCACCTCTTTCTTCCGCCATTCCTTCTTGGTTGATGCTTGCGACTCGGCGGATTCATCATTCCTTACTGCCTCGGCTTTACTTACCAGTTCGGCCTTTTTGACCTTTGACAGTTGATTCTTCCAGCTGGGTGCATATTGGTTCTTTCTTACCTGCTGCATAGATTTATAACCATTGAAAGGACATTTTACTCTCTTACCTAGGAGTTGAAAGTGGATTTGGCCGGATCCCCCGTAGATGATGGCGTTAACAGTGTGGAGGAACGGTCCTTCCCAGGATGACGGGAACTTCGTCATCGGCTCCCATGTCGAGGATGATGAAGTCAGCGGAGATGTATTCGTCCTAAACCTTGACAAGGATGTCTCTTGCCAATCCCTTGGGGAACCGCATGGATTGATCAGGCCATCTGCAATTTGACGAATGTGGGGTACAAAGGTCCCCCTAGCAGATTTTTATATATTACCTTGGACATGATATTGACTCCAGATCCAAGGTCGCAGAAGGCGTTGTTAAAGGTGTGTGGCCCGATCTCGCAGGTGATGGTTGGGTGGCCGGGGTCACTCTTCTTGGCCATGAATGGTGGATCAAGAAGATAACCCGGGTTTGACCTGAGCGGAGGCTTACCAAACCTCGTAGAAACTAATCGGACACCTTCAACCAGTTCCTCAGGTTTCCCTGGGATCTTACCTTGTTCGAAGGATAGGACAGCTGCTGCTATTTGAGCTAATTGTGTTTCTAGCATTTTATTAAAGCTCAATTGATTTTTCATACCAGTTGCAAAGCTATCCATTTTCTCACTAAGATTTTCAAGAATCTTGTCATTAACCATCATTTTCTTGTTTATGCTATCATTAATATTAGATTGGCCTAAGACAAGATCTTTCAAAGAAGGTTGGTTACCAGTAAAAATTATTGTAATTATTGTTGTAACCATTACCTTGATTACCTTGATAAAAGGGGCACGAGTTTCATCATCCTTGTTGCTGGGGTCGATACCCATTGTTGTTGTTGTTGTTATTGATGAAGCTCACCTCCTTCTTCATTTCGGGATAGTTGCTGCTTGAATGATCTTCTTCCACCACATACCTCGCACCATGGATCAGCTTCAATGGCTCGTGCGGTGGTATGGGTTCGAATGACCACTTGTTCCTTTTTGGAACCTTCCTCAATCTTTTTCATCAAGAGGTCTATTTTTGTTGAGAGCATGTCCACCTCATGAACGGTGTGCATACCCCTCTTTTTGGGCTAGAGACGTTCCTCATTCCATCCTTGGTTGATCACCATCTTCTCAATGAGGTCCTTAGCATCCTTGACATTGTGTTGCAAGAATGCTCCTCCAGCGGCAGCATCAAGGTGACTACGGGCTAATCCAGTCAGCCCATGATAGAAACCTTGGATTAGGAGGCCATTCTTCAATCCCATGATGAGGACAGGCACAAATGTACTCCTGAAGATGTTCCCATACTTCAGGGAATCATCTCATCAGCTTACTGTTGGAAGCTCGAGATCTTTCCGCGAAGGGACGCTGGTCTTGCCCATCGAGAAGAACTTCTTGAGGAATGCATTGGCACACTTCTCCCAGATGGTAGCTTCACTCTTGTTGGCATAAAACCATTGCTTCGCCTTCCCAAGCAGTGAGAATAGGGAACAGGCGAAGACGGATGGCGTCTGCCGAGACATTCTTGATGGTGAAGGTACCACACACCTCCAAGAAGTGCTGGAGATGGACATTGATGTCCTCGTGCAGCTTCCCACAGAACGGGGTGGCTTACACCATATTGGTAAGCTGCTGGCTTCAGCTCAAAAGTGGCATCCCCTAAGTTAAGTTGTGGACCGGTGGCGACATTGTCAGCCGACGGTGCAGAGTACTCAGAGATGGTCTTTTGGGCCATGGATTCCTTTATTGATAGTGCGGAGCCTCTTTCCTCGAATGGATTCAGGTCTGAGATGAACCTTAGAGGGGGGAACTTGACGGCGTCTAGTTCTCCTCAACAATTGCTCAGGATCTTCAATAAAGTTTGATGGCAATTGGAAACCGCTCATGCACTGTCTAGCTTTACGTAACGAGAAACACAGATAGGGGGTAAGCCCCTAACACTAATTGATAACTAATTTGATAATAGACTCCGGATTCAATTTTATTAATATTCCTAGGCTGATGCTTTCCCCGGCAACGGACGCCAGAAATGCTTGTTGACACTTTCTTAGCGTAATCACCAGAGATAGGGTGCTAGGCTATCTCTGATAACGGCACCAGAAGTGCTGGGGGTATTTCTTATGCCTATTGGATAATTCCGCAAGCGCACAGAATATACCGCTGTAGCACTTCACCCGAGAGTATTCCAAGGATATCGTTATTTATTTTATCCCAAGGGAAAGTGGGCTAGGAATGTTAATAAAAGAGAGATCCTTAAGTCAATTGCAAATTAGCAACCAACTAATGATATAGGGTAAAACGATATAGAGGAAAGATGATGACACAGAGACAAGACAAGGTCTAGGATAACTAAAGATAACTAGTAGAGTATAGTCAGGTGGGAGGACAACGAGTGAGTGTAGGACTCCAATGACTCTTATTTTACTCCTGTGAACTTAACCTTAACAGATAGATGAATTAACCTAGATTGATACCTTACTTCTTGAGTGCAGGGGATAGTCCGAGACAATAGAGGATATAACCTCTACCCGAAGCGGCTATACTCTTATGGGAGCCTACCTTTTAAGAACTTGCCTAAAACACGTGGTGGGATACTAAGACTAGACAGGGCTGTCACCACCTGCTAGCACCTACAAATAATCCGTGCGACAAGCGGCAATCAAAGGCAAGATTTAGTATAAGCACCACGGTTACACTAACCCTCACTACTCTAGTTATATACAAGGCAACTAAAGCACCCTATGACAGGCGATGAACAACACACAATAGCTGGTTACAGGATCACAATCTAGTATAAGACAACTATAATGCTAAGATAAGACACAATAATACTATAATGAATAGTAAAGTACTAAGAAAAGACTCAATAAAGTAAAGATAATATATTGATAAAGGCAAAGTCTTACAGAAAGAAGGTACAAGAGCTATACCAGACTCTCTAGAAGACGACTCTGGAGATCCCGAGCGTAGCTCGACTCGACTCTAACTCCCACACTAGACTAATACTACTACTAAGGAGAAGTAAAGGACTCTAGCTTGCTTGTTGCCCTCTTGTGTGTATTGAAAGGGTAGAGGCAGCCTCTATTTATAGGGGGAAGTGGAGAGTTGCCGCGTCAGCGATCTGTGCGCTCCTCCATTCTCCTCCCTTGGATCAACCACCTCAAAACTGCCTCAAGATGGATGGCAGTGGACAAATCATCACGTGGGAAACATGCATGAGTCAGTGGGGAGCCAACCGACCTGGCTGGGCACCGGGGGGTCGGTCGACCCCCCCTATGACAGGTGGGCCCAGCCAGGGGCTTCTAGAAGGTGTCCCCATCTGTCATAGGGAGTGGCTCCACCTTTTGCTGAGTGTTTGTCACGTTGGTTCATCCCTTGATCCTTGTGTTTTGCTTCTCTACCGTTGAATGGAAGCACACTCTGATCCGAAGGTAGAAATGAGCTGAGTGGTGTGTCACGAGGATCGTGCCATGTCACCCGAGCCTTGTGGGCCCTATACATGGGTCGACCGACCCATGCATGGGCTCACCTTGAGCTTGTCTCTCTTCCATGTGATGTTGTACACCTTGTGTTGAAGTGTGGTGGCCTGGGGTCACTATGTGTGGGTCGGCCGACCTACACAAATAGCCTCCAGCTGCTCACTTTTGTCCTGTTCGATCTTTTCTGCATTCACAAGGTAAGAGTACAAGTGGAACTAGTTATTGGATAAAATATGTTCATGTTATGTTATTCTTCCATCAAAACTTAGGCTGTTGATAGTGTTAGAGTGTGGATTTTCAAGGCTTATTATTGTCAACACTATACAGGTTCTCCTCATCAACTCCAGCATGCGCATTGTCTGGCTCAGGATTCATTAGGCAAACATCATCGGGTTGCGTCTCAGTAGCAGTTTCAGTGGAAGGATTTGACTGAGAAGGATATATCTCAGTAGCAGTTTCAGTGGGTTGATTTGACTGAGAAGGATGTGTCTCAGTAGCAGGATTTGACTGAGATGTGGGTTCGCTAATTCCTACAATGCATGGATCAAGGATTGAAGGTGTGCTTGGGATTTTGAAGGATATAGGACACACATCTTCCTAATCTGTTATAGTAGGTGGCTCACAGTTAGGAAGGTGATGAACAATAGACATGTAAATGCACTTGGTTTCGACATGCCTAGCAAACATAGCAACCAAATCTTGGTCTGTGCTGACCTCAATGTTGGACTTAGACACAAAACAGTAGTAGTACACTTTCACCACCTCTCTAAAATGAGGTGGGTACTTGTCCACAATTTCATCAACCAGATCTTTGAAATTCTTCGTGTCTGCATCTACCACTTTGTTAAAGCTAAACCATCGGCACCGCGTATTGTTAGAAATAATCCTTATTTCTAGATTGTAGCTCGACTCTTGGTCCATCCTATAGATGAACACGATACAGTTTAACAGTCAATCTACCCGAGATCGAACTACGATAACGCATCTAATCTACTGAAATCAGAAATCAGTTGTGGGACTACAAGGGAATACTTACCCCTCTTGAAGCCACGAAAGCATCTTGTTCGCTGTTGTCTTCTCCATTCATCCACAACCGGGAACTCAGATCCACGAAATCGGCCTCTATGACTACCCCATCCACGAAATCGGCTTGCAGTTCGAGATGGGGGTGCAAAAGTCCGCCCGCACGCGCTCAGCCGCTGCCTGCGCGCAGCAGCCAGCCTGCACGCAGCCCCTTCCCGCGCGCATCCGCCCTCCCGCGCACAGCAGCCCGCCCACACGCGCTCACGGCTGCCCGCGCACCGCCGCTTGCACACCCCCTCCCGTGCTGTCACACCCAATTTTAAGGATAAAATGGGATGCATAATCTTATGTACGCCCAGAGATCAGTCACACACATAAGCCAACAAATTACATAAATTGTATCATAACCAATGTTTAATACATAGCGAATAATATCAAAGTCATTACACAACGGAAAATAAAGATAACTCTCGCGGTAGCTCCATAGCACAGGGACGTCGACTGGTGAAGCACAAGTCTAGTAGTCCTCTGGGTAGTCCTCATCACTATCACCATCTGTTACCCATCCGGGATTTTAACCGAGTATTAAAAAAAATAAACAAGCGTAAGTACATGTCGTACTCAACAAGACTAGCATGGGTTAATGAGGCTCAAAAGGTTGACACGGTTTTAACAGCAGGTTGCTTTTAATTAATCATCCTTTTATGCAGTTGGATAGCAACAAATGAATAAGCCCATTCTCATGATCATAGTAAACATAATTAATGAGTAGCAATAAATAGATTTAGCAATAAGTAAGCATCACCCCAAAAGAATAACTACTCCGTAAGACGTCCAAGGCCGCTCTTGACCGTGAGCTCGGCTAGTATACCAGTTTTACACTCTGCAGCGGTTGTGCACTTTCACTATGAGCCGTGATTCCCATTTGCTCGGGTTAATTACTCCCATAACACTACCAAGGTGAGTGAGCAGGGTCTCACTATGAAGTCTTTCAAAGAACTTCGCCTAACAAGTTAGGGCCGCTAGGAACCCGGCAAGCAGATGTAGAGCCCCCCTTCTTCGTGGCACAAGGTCACGCAGATTATACACACTCGGACAGGAGCCGCACTATATCCGAGTCGGCAGGTCCCATCACGCCTTCCGGTAACCTCTAACAAGCTAGAAAAAGTGCCCATACTTGACTAAAACCAGAGCCATATAGCCCTCATAGTTGCACTGTCAATTCCGGTGTCATACTTACAGATCATTATCAAAGGTGGAGGATTTTGAGCATCACAAAACTATGCTCGAATCCCCTAGTTCCCTGTTGCTAAAAGGCATCTTTTAATCATATTGCATAATCAATTAATCAAGTTTACATGATCATGATTCCCAAAAACGCACTAGCAACATTTACCATATGCATAATCCCATAGGTGGCAAGGAACAGGGTAACAATGCTAGGAAATAACTATGGTTAACAAGGGAGACACATGCAAATGCAATTATTTATTTGGTGAATAGGACAACAAGGATGATCCATACTAATACTTGCCTTGATCAGCAAACTCCTGGTGATCCGGGTTGTCGCAGTACTGATCTTGATCACCCACGTAAAGCTCACCGTCTATACTCGATCCATCATAACAACACACACGCATACAGGGGCAATCATGCATACAAACAAGAGTTTTCATTAGAACAGTACACCAACAAAAGGTTATAAAACAAATCTACACGTTGCTACGATCACATCGATATAAAGTTTGCGCAAATCGGATTTAAAACGAGAAAGATATGAATTTTACAAGGTTTATAATAGAATAATAATAGATTAAATATAATCTCGAATTTTCAAAGTTAAAAATATATGAAACAGTGGTACCATCAGATAGATTATGAAATTACGAATCTAACGCAATTTGAATCGTTCAAATCGGATCTAAAACAAGTAAATTATGATCAAAGGAAGTTTAGTGGCAAATCTGTAAATAATAGAAAACACATTTTCTAAACACCGGGAGAAAATACGTTTTCTAAATTGAAAAGCGCAAATCACAGAATACGCTAAGGGATCGCAGGTTTAGCATTAAAAACTGTAGGGGGTTATACGCTGGCCGAATCGGTATGGGCTGCTCTTCGGCCGTCCGATTCAAAATCGGCGGATCAGATTAAAAGAGGGGAGGGGTGGCGGTGCTCTCGGCCGGAAAACAGAGGCCGATGGCAGCGCCATGGCCGGAAGGCCGCCGGAGAAGGCGAACTCAGCCTTCGATGCATGAAATAGGTCGGGAAGGGTACCCATAGATCGGGAAGAGCATCGCAAGCTCACCTAGGGTGATGGGAAGGTCGGAAATCGACTCGGAGATAGCTCGCGGCGTGATCCGGCGGACGGTGGATCTCTGCAACGGCGGCGGAGGCGTGTCAGTGCCCAAATCGAAGGGGGAAGTGCTCGGGAACTTCACAAGATCACAGCGAAGCTCCTCAAAGGCTTACCGAGAGGAAATTGGTGGCGAATCGAGATTGGTGGCGAATCGAGCTAATTGCTGGCGGCGGCGGCTGCTCGGTTCTCGCGGGAGCTCGGCAGTGGCGGCGAGGAGAGGCGGCTAGGGTTAGGTGACGGCTACGGGGGGGTGTGGCGCTGCTTAAATACTCCCGAGGTGTGGCGTCAATCTCGGAGATTGAAACAAACTCGGCGAGCGGAGAAATCGGCTTCGGCCGTTTCTTCTCTGCTTTCGACTCTCGGCGCGGCGACGAACTCGGCTTCGGCCGTTTCTTTCTTGCCCGCGTCGGACTCTCGGCGAGCAGCAGAGGGAAACAGGGGAGGGGCTGTCCTGGGGGTCCACAGGTCGGTAGCACTGAGCGCGGGGTCGGGCTGGCAGTCACGGCAGAGGGACGCTTCGCGCGCGCGTGCTCGGCCGCGGCGGATGAACACGGCAGCGGCGTCTCGGTTCGCGAGGCGAGGGAGGTGGAGAAGGAAGGGCTGACCCGTGGGTCCCGCTCGACAGTCAGAGGGGGTAAGGGGAAGGGAGGGAGCAGATCGGCCGAGCTGTCCTCGGGCCATCCGACCTGAGCCTGCTGGGGCCAGGGAGTGGAAAACAGGCCAAGCTGCTGCTCGGGCCAGAAAGGAGAGGGGAAGGGCTCTGCTCTATTTCCTTTTTCCATTTTCCAAAAGGATTTTCAAATTGGGTTTTGAAACATTTGAGAAATTCAAATAAGCTACAACAGTACAAAGAAGAAATGCTCCAGCATGAATGCATCATACATGTGTATGACCTAGGTTTGATTTTATATTTGAGAAAAATTATTATTTCCCTATATTGGAATGATCAATTAATTGCACAATTAAATAAATTTCTACTATTTAAAAGAATGTAATTTTTCGGGTGTTACACGTGCGCAGCTGCCCACCCACGCACAGCCGCTCGGTGTTAGGGTTGGGTTAGGATGGAGCGCTCTTCGATGGAGAAAACGGGCCCGGAGAGAGAGCGCACAAAGGAAGAGAAGTCTGGAGGGTTGTATTGACCACAAGGGTAAAATGGCCATTATTCAAAAAAATGGGTCAGCCACGTGCACTTAACAGCTCAAAACCCAAACAGACTTCAATGGTCCATATGGCTCAATAGAAATAAAACGGTGGTCTAGATGGAACATAAACTTTTTCAGTGGCTACCAGGGAAACACGATCTTTTATAATGGCTACTAGGGAATTCTCTCATTGTATTCCCTATTCATGATCAATTGATCATAGATCCTTTTTTTTTATCATATAATCTCTTGCCAAATTCACAAACTGAACAGCTGATCTTCTGTGTGATCACAAAACAAGATAGAACCATTGCACGTCTAGAATTCTTATATATATGTAATTCATATGAAATGTTTGTCTTGAGCTCAGCTTAAATAACTTCTACCATCGTAGTCGTCCATCCGGTGCAACTTTCGTTTCCTATTTGGGTAAGACGCAAAGATTTTAAGAGAAATCTTTGGTGAAACGTGGTATGCCCTCGTCTTATATGCATACTCCTAGCATTACAATCAACAACTTAGGAACCATTCTGGATGGTCAATGTTATACAAATTAGCGAATCATTTTGGCTACAAATCGTTCCTGGGGAACCCGAAGAGCCCCAAACATTCCAAAAGGATAGAATTGAAGATTATTAGTAGGAAAGTGTTTCAATTCATATACAGCCTTTTGAGTAGTAGTACAGCTCAAATATAACATTCAATATAAACCATCTCTTGTGTGCTTTACTATCCGATACTGCATTTTAAGCGTTGGATCCTGAGTTGTAAATTGCAATCAAGTTGTACTTAAATCAATTGTATCATATAAGATTAAAATGTTCAGCTTATGTCACTTTACTCTCTCTCTCTCTCTCTCTCTTCTAATATAAGACGTTTTGCCATTTTATAATTTTTGTTTTTTATTATAAATCTAAACATAGTTTATATCTACAAAAGTTACGAATTTAGAAAAATTAAAACAGAGCATTTGTGATCGAAAGAAAATAAAGAATGATTTGACTATAAGTGGTAAGAGATGCCCCAAGTGTCTAGAGAGGAGCAAAATGCGAATACCATGCCCATGCGGAAGTTCAAGTTGTCGTAAAGCACATCCTAGCGACGCAAAGATTATACTGTAGTATACTGAATGCGGGTGCCATATGGTGCTTGGTAAGACGGCACGGCAGGCAGACGGGTGCAAACGTCACGTTGACCGCGCCGTTTGCCGCCCGCTGTAGCACACGGCAGGGCCGAGACAAGCGCACGTTTCTCCCTCGGCACGGATCTGCGGGACGGCGTGGATTTGTGTAACCACGCCACACATAAAGCCAGCCGCTATTGGCCATGCGCCTCTTCCCCCAGTCGTATTCGGTTCGCCTGCCGCTGCCCGTCGCCTCTCTTTCTCGCTCGCTCACCGTTGGTGCCAAGTCCGCAACCAAACAATAAAGTCCGGAAGCATCCCTCTCTCCCTCCTTGCTCTGCGTCTCGTCTCCTCCCCTCCTCCTCTCGTCTGCCGTCTGGCAGGCACCACGCAGCCAAGCCACACACTCCCTCCTCCTCATCAGCCTCTGCTGCATGCGCCGCCACCCCTGACCACCAGACCCCCGCCCGCCCGGCCGCCGCATGGCCGCCCTCTTGTCGCCGCAGACGTGGTGGCTCACCACGGATGCCTGCGACCTCCCCTCCGCCGCGGGGCTCGGGGAGTGGGCCGCCTTCGTCTTCCTCTCCACGTGCTCGCAGCGGATGCTCCTCTCCGCCGCGTCCGCCGTCTTCCTCGTCGCGCTGCTCTGCCTCGGCGCCGCCAAGCTCATCTCCACGCGGCGACGACAGCATGGCGGCAGCGCCCTCAACGGCGAGAAGCAGCCGCTGCTGGAGAGGGACAGGGCCGCGGTCCGGGTCGGCGCCGGGTTCGTCGTCGCGCTGGCGGCGTCCGGTGCGCTCGCCGCGTTCTACGCCGTGCTGCTCGTGCTGTCCCTGGTCAACAGGGCGGCGGCGGCGGCGGCGGAGCAGGCGGGGCCCTGGAGCCGGTGTTCCTGGCGCTGCAGTGCGCGGCGCACCTGGCCGCGGCGGCCGTCGTTGCGCACGAGAAGCGGTTCCGCGCGGCGGCGCACCCGCTGACCCTGCGCCTCTACTGGCTGGCGGCGCCCGCGCTGACGGCGCTCCTCGCCGGCACCGCCGTGGCGCGCCTCGCGGCTGGCGGCTCCGCCGCTAGGCTCCCGGACGACGCGCTCGCGATCGCGGCGCTGGTCCTGTCCCTCCCCCTCCCGCTCCTCTCCGTCCTCGGGTCCACGGGCATAGCCGCCGTGGCGGCGGTCAACGATGACGCCGCCGCCGCCACCGACGCCGCCGCCGAGGCGAAGAACGTGACCCCGTACGCGGCGGCGTCGTGGGTGTCGCGCGCGACGTGGGCGTGGATGAACCCGCTGGTGCAGCGCGGGTACCGGTCGGCGCTGGAGCTGTCGGACGTGCCGACGCTGGCGCCGTCGCACCGGCCGGAGCGCATGCACGAGCTCTTCACCCTGCACTGGCCGTCGTCGTGGGCGTCCAAGGACAACAACCCGGTGCGGCACACGCTGCTCCGCACCTTCTGGGCGCAGTTCCTGCTGAACGCGTGCCTGGCGCTGCTGCGGCTGACGGTCATGTACGTGGGGCCCACGCTGATCCAGAGTTTCGTGGACTTCACGTCGGCGGGCGCCGAGCAGCGGCCGCTCGGGGAAGGCGCGCGCCTGGTGGCCACGCTGCTGGCGGCCAAGTGCGCGGAGGCGCTGTGCAGCCACCAGTACAACTTCCACTGCCAGAAGCTGGGGATGCAGATCCGGGGCGCCCTCATCGTCGCGCTCTACCGGAAGGGGCTCCGCCTCTCCTGCTCCGCGCGCCAGAAGCATGGCCTCGGCATGATCGTCAACTACATGGCCGTCGACGCGCAGCAGCTCTCCGACATGATGCTGCAGATCCACTACCTCTGGCTCATGCCGCTCCAGGTATATACTTGTATACTACTGTACTGTACGCCCCCATTCCATTCACATTAGCTACTGTATATCGTTATTATCATGTGCTAGACTAGAGGCCGTCGTTGCACCATATATTGGCCATTGCCTCCTATAGGAACGATTCAATTTTTGAGCGCGGTAGATCAGTCGCGGACGGCGGCGGGCGGTGTTGGCGGCTTTGTTTTTCTTTGTTAAAACTGGGTTGGCAGCTTTTTTAAAACTCGCCCTCGTTAATTATTGGGAGGGGGGCTTCCACGTATTGATTGTTGATGTTCCGTGCGCAGCGCTCCGCTTGGTTGGAGTATAGTAGTCGACTTGTACATTTCTCTGTGGTTGTGGTTGGTGTGCATGCTTCAATGCTTGATGCTTGTTCCGCAGCTGCAACCGTGCCTCTGCCTGGCTTCGAGCGGAAAGTAGTATGCGTTGATTCGGATCGATCCTGATTTATTATGAGAGTTACGCTATTAAAAGACGCTGATTTTAGACATGCCCTTGCATTGGTACGATTACGGAGTACCAACGGATCGACTTCAAGTCCAGGCCATGCATGCATGGTGCTCCGGTAGACTGGAACTCTGGGTTGTTCATCCGATTGCACACATACTCTCTCCATCCCAAATTGCAAGGAATTCCAAAAATCTTAGAGAGTCAAAACATATTAAGTTTGATCAAAATTATTAAGAAAAATATAAAGATTTTTGACACCAAACAAGAGTACTATGAAAATATATTTAGTAAAGAATGTAATGATACTTAGTTGATATTATAAATATTATTATTTTATCATATAAACTTGGTTAAAGTTGAGATGGTTTGACCCTCTAAAATTTTTAGAATGACTTACAATTTGGGATGAAGGGAGTACATCCCTAACCGTAATGCATTCCAACATGACGGTGTCAGTGACGACAACTGACCACCTTCGATCCGTTACTCACGTAATCCAGCATTGGGTTGATGCATATCCTTGTTGGTCCTTGGACAGTCCGTCATCGACTCCGATCTTCTTGTTGTTTGCTTCGTGGGCTCCTTCCCCTTTGTCTCCCACGACAATATCCATATATCCTGTGTCCAGGTTCATTCGTGGGATCAACGACCTATACAGTAGCATTAGGACTACTAGTAGGGATAATGAGAGAATCCAGAATCCCAGAGACAACGCAGAAATTTCGTAGAAATCGCACACACGAAAATCAGTTTAATTTTACAGCAAAAGGCAGGAAGTCCCTGGATGAGCGCGTTTCTGGCACGAGGAAGACAAATCGAATCAATCGTGCCGACGGTCCAGTGACGACGAAGGCGATGGCCACGGCGGTTTTTCTTTTCTGTCAGGACCGTGCGGCGGTACCTACCACCTGAGCGAGGTGTTACCAGTACTCTTCTCGTGTATCTGATGCACAAGTGCCGGAGGATTGGATAAAATAATACTACAAGGATACGATGTGGGCGCCCATTTCCGTTACTAATTATGCACAAGTGCCAGCTGCCCCGTCTTCTAGTTTTAGCTACACAGTATTTAGTGATTTTAAAGGTGTAGGCTGCACAGGCACGGCTGCAGCTGCAGCTACAGCTGCAGCTGCAGGACTCGACGGATCCTAGCCTGGTCTCGATGTGGATCCGCAACGGCCCTGGTTTTGCTTTCCTCCTGATGAGCCATCTCACTCGCCATCGCCATACATGATCGTGATACAACACTTTGGGGATGCAGAATCCTCGTCCACACAGCAACATTGCCCCTAAGAGATGGTACAGATAGCGCAATAGGCTGCTGTGACTGTGATTCCACATTTCCTCCCTCCACACCAGTCACGAGTTCACCACAGCACACTTTCCTCACTTCCAAATCATCTCATGTGGCTGGTATCGTCCACTCCGACATCCTCGGGCCTGCCGTGGCACCTGCACCGCACGTAGTACAGTACGTAGTATACAGTAGGGCATCAATACCAACTGTCATGAAATCTGTTCCCCTTCCTCCCCTTTCTACAGTAAATAGAGGCGGAAAAGGGCGACCGGATGGCGACTCTCGGTGCCGGCGGTGATTCCGCCGGTCCCTCCCCTCTCCGGTGACCTGGTCGGCGCTGGAGATGGGGGAGGACCGGGGAACACCCGCTCAGCTGTAGATAGGCTAGCTAGTCCTAGGGTTTGCTCGCCATTACTTCTCGATGGTGGAGCTAGGGTTTGCCGCTGCGGTCTTCTTCCTCGGCGGATTAGTGTACCTGGCGACGTCGGCGAGGCGGTGATGGCGACGGCGCAGAGGAATAAGGTCTCCCGACCTCTTCATCGCCTCGGCGACGCGGTTCTCCGGCGTCTTCGGCGAGGTCGTGGAGTTCAGGTCAGCATCTTTTGCTTGCTGTTGGCGGCTGATGGTGTTGCTCTTTCTTCCCCGATCTGTGGGCTTCCCTGGCTACTGGTGTTGCTGCTGGATCTCGTCGGAGTTGGAGAGGGAGCGGCCGATACTCGCTCAACGGAAATGATGCGGCGCGGTGGAGTGGCCGGGTCGCTGGATTTTGCGGCATCTTCAATGCGTGCTTCCTCACCGGCGAGCAAGGTTAGCGGCCAGTGGTTCGGGCGCCTGTGGAGCGGCGGCGGACGGTGCAGCATCGTGCAAACCGGTGGTGGCGATGCTCCTGGAAGACGGTGGTTTTTGCGTCTGGGCCCTTCGTGGCCTTGTTTGCTCTTTCCTTTGTTTCCAGGGGCAAAGTGTAAAAGGGACTGTACTATACTCCAAATTTAATGAATCCCTTTTCTTTCGAAAAAAAAATACCAACTGTCATGTGTGCAACTGTGCATGATGTCTCAGACGGCAGTACAGTGCAACAAAGGAGGTACTGTACTAACTCCAGTAGGCATCAATACCACTGGCGCGGCAGCTAGTGCATGCAACAGTTTCCTTATCAGACCTTTGTATGCTCTGCACCCCACGATTATTGAGCATTTTCCTTTCTCTTCTCTAGTGGTGAAATAATTCTGGTACGCTAACCTGTCGAAGCGAGTTTCAAATGCATACCCCACAATGTTTGATTTGAACAAACGAGCTGTCTTTCCAAAGCATTGTCTTATCGTAGTGCAAGCAAGGGCATAAAGCTGTCTCTCTTTTTGTTTCATAAAGGAGACACTAGGAAGAAGGGGGAAAAGAGTGGTGGACTGGTGGTGGCGTGGCGTGGCGTGGGAATGGGACCGTCAAATGTGGCGGGCGTTCGTGCCACGTCGCCGCAAGTACTATTGTGTTATCGGTCGGAGGAGGGCAACGATCATATTTTGACACTTTTCTATTTTATTTGTGTGTACACACACATATGCTGCGAGCGCATCAGCAGTTGGTATACGTGGTTGACTCTAACTCTCTCTAGTTTATAAAACATAGTTTGATATGACAATCTCGTAATTTACACTTAATCATAAATTTATCTTATCTTATAAATCCAAAATTTTCTTATAATATATTATGTTAAAAATTGTGAAGGATCAATATTGATATTATATACATACACGCGTTATTATAACTTATAAACTTTGACGGAGGAGCCGTATAGGTTTGCCTTGATCGCAGATGACATTATTAACTTGCGAGTCTCCTCGTGTCGACCTTCTAGAAGGGAGTTGGTGGCCACCGTTGAGCGTCGATGCCTGTGTAGCCCTCCTCTTGTCGAACTCCCGTACGTTAATTACGGTCCTTACGGAGTTGTATATTCTTCGGCACGCACGTTTTACCTACATACCGCCTGATGTTTTTGTGGATCGTCGCGCGGCTCGTCGTTGCTGTTAATTAATTGTACAGAGCCGTACGTTGAATTGAATTGAATTGAAGTTGAAGATGCATGCATGGGCATGCTGTGTTTTTGCAGGTTGGCGTTGCGCTGGGCCTACTGTACACGTACCTTGGGCCTCCGGTGACGTCGGCCCTGGTCGGCGTGGCGGCCGTGATGGTGTTCGTGCTCCTGGGCACCCGCCGCAACAACCGGTACCAGTTCTCGCTGATGAAGGAGCGCGACCGTCGGATGAAGGCGACGAACGAGATGCTCAACTACATGCGCGTGATCAAGTTCCAGGCGTGGGAGGAGCACTTCAACGCGCGCATCGGCCGCTTCCGGGGCCTCGAGTTCGGCTGGCTCTCCCGCTTCATGTACTCCATCTCCGGCAACATCATCGCGCTCTGGAGCGCCCCCGTCGTCATCTCCGCGCTCGTCTTCGCCACCTGCGTGCTCGCCGGGGTGCGCCTCGACGCCGGCCTCGTCTTCACCGCAACGTCCTTCTTCAAGATCCTGCAGGAGCCCATGAGGAACTTCCCGCAGGCCATGATCCAGGCGTCGCAGGCCATGATCTCGCTGCAGCGCCTGGACTCGTACATGACCAGCGCCGAGCTCGACGAGGGCGCCGTGGAGAGGGAGCCCGCCGCCGCCGCCGCCGCCGCGTCGGGCATGGCCGCCGTGCAGGTGAAGGACGGCGTCTTCGCGTGGGACGACGACGTCGACGCCGGCCAGGAGGTGCTGCGCGGGATCGACCTCGACATCCGGGCGGGCGCGCTGGCGGCAGTCGTGGGCATGGTTGGCTCAGGCAAGTCGTCGCTGCTCGGATGCATCCTCGGCGAGATGCGCAAGTTCTCCGGCAAGGTACGCACGCACACATTTCCTTAATTATTACTACGTACTAGTATAGTGCACACATGCATGAATGCACGTGTGACCTGCCTTCTGCATATACACCACGTACGTATACGAGTAAACACGATGGTCCCATCCGTGCGACTTGCCATCCACCATTGCCGGCGCGCCTGCCTCTTCTTTTCCAACATAAATAACCGATTTGATCACGTAAAATAAAATGTGTGGCCCCATATCTAGAAGTGCTATCATTTGGATATGGGTCCATATACAGGGGTACACAAGACAGAAAAACGATACTCCACCAACTCGAAAACAAATTAATAACGCACCACGTACATCCAAAATTTTCAGTTGGAGCAAAACTTAATTTTCTTTAAAGGACCTGGACCGCTAGAGGAATAGAGGATATATAATCATGCATATATCAGCTTGTTCGTTTCAGCAATCAGCCGCTTATTTTCAGCCATGTAACAGTATTTTTCTCTCACAACAAATCAGCATCAATTCAAATCAGCGCTTATTTTCAGGCCAAACGAACAGGCTCGCTACAATGCTATGGCAACTTACAATTTTAAGATGAAAAGTTAACTTCATAGCAGAATGAGAGCGTGTATTCCCATGTTTGGCTTTTCCGCGGGACGCCGCATCATGTGACATGATAAAATATTTAGTTATACAATATATATAAGAATCTGATTGTTCATTTTACTTTTTATAAATTTTATCTTATTTTGTATTTTACTGTAGATTAGCACGATCAATATACTAATAAATAGTAATATGTAAAGAGTGATTATTACTCATTGAGTGACTATAACTAGCCAGTACATGTGACCAGGGGTCTGGTGATCCAGCATCTTGGATCACCCTATAGATGGCCAACAGGCTGGCCCGATAGGCGTTGGGCTGGAACGGCATGTTGTGCCTCCTATGTTGTGCCGGGGCGGGCATCATGCCTGACTTACGGCCCTAGCCGGCCCGAGAAGCACGACGCCTAGTCCAACGTGTCAGGCCAATCCGGGGGCCCATTGAGGGAAGGGGAGGTTGGGAGTTGCAGCCCACGGGCGGTGGGCGCAGCGGCGTCAGAGTGCTCGCACAAGGATGGGGAGCAAGGCAGAGGAGAATGGAGTGGCTTCCATGGGGCGGCGTACTCCACCGGCGGGCGGAGCTCAGGGCCAAAGAGGAGTTGGGGGGAGGGGAGGAGCCTCCGACTCCAAGCAGTGCAGCGGGTAGCACAACCCATCCGTGGGCGACCTTCACTGCTTCATCTTCGCGCGCATGCCGATACGAAGGGGAAGAGGAAGGGGTGAGTGTTGGGCATGCAGGCAGTGGAAGGGAAAGGAAGGGCTAGCTGCTTCACCCTCCCGTGCGTCGAGCGCATAGACACAAAGGGGAAGAGGAAGGGGCGCGCTTGAGCTGCAGCGGATGAGGAATGGGAAGGGAGTAGATGATTTAGGCCCTGTTTACTCGGTGAAAAGAGGATGAAAAAGTACACTGTAGCAATTTCGTTTGTATTTGATAATTTTTGTTCCAATCATAGTCCAAGTAGACTCAAAAGATTCATGTCGAGCTAGCCAGGCAAAAAGTACAAACATGCAACAACTGCTACTTCATTTAGTGTTCCATGCAGTTGGAAAGTATAATCGATGTGATGGGGAAAGAGAAAAGTTTTTAGAAAGTAAACTGGGCTTTAGAGTTACATATATTTAGAATAGTGGGCTTTTACCATGTCTCGTCATTTTACCGGGTCATTTCGTGCCGGCGCATGTGGCTAAGGTAAGGTCCATGCACGACTTGCTGCTCCGAGCCGTGCCAGCCCGGATCTGCTGGCTATTGGCCGGGCCATGTTCGAATGGGGCCAAAAATATGGATATCGTGTTGGGCTAACGGGTTCAAGCTGCATGGACACGTGTAGTCTGTAGATCACCCTAAAGTAAAGAGAGCTGGGTCCCTGCGACCTGCAAGAAAAGCGAGCAGACGATAACTTTATTTATTGGATGCCTTGTCTTACTTTGTCTGACCATGGACACCATGCACCTACTCCTGCAATATAATCATATGATTTTGGTCCATCTTCTAGCCCAATGTTTTATATAGACGCATGTGCATATATAGATATAATATACATGTGTGGTCTGGCACTGTTTGCATGCATGAAGATGATACTCGTAGACGATTTATGCCATTAAGTTTGTATAAGGAGTCAAAAAAAATTCTTTTAAGTTTGACCAAATTTATAAAAAAAATCAATATTTAAAGTTTGCTATAAAAATATATTCGTCAGTTAATTCAATGATACTTATATGTTCATATGTTTTTTTTATAATTATTAATTTTTTAACAAATCGCCATCTCTCTTTTTATGCTAGTACTGTTCTTTAGATAGCTTTATAATAATTTATGGTATAACCACATTAAGTTACGATAGCTATAATAATAACTTACGAGATTATTGTATATCTAAATCTAGCAATATACCATGTTAGGTTGATTAATAACTACATATAAAAGCATTAATATTTACTATATGAAATAAGTGTCATTAGGTTTGTCATGAACATATTTTTAAATATCCTTATTTGGCCTCATAAAATTGGTAATTTTATCTATACATTTTGTCAAATTTAAATACCTCAACGAAGAGTACATCTAAAATAGTTTTTGTTTGTAACAGATATAGTATTTTGGGACTTAGGATAATGACTGGGCGCTACGATATAATAAATACATTATGTTCCAACTTAAAGGTTGGTCGTGATCATCATTTATGTATTTCTAGAACACCCTCAATAATAGAGTCAACTAGCTCATATAAACTAAAAGAAGATAAAAATAGAATAACCAAATACTGTATGTTAGTATTAGTATAGAAAAAAAAATGTGTAAGCATAGGCACTTGAATCCTAGAAAAGTATGTGATTTAGCTTTTCAAGCTTGTCATTCTCTCTTCTTTTTATTGAATAAAATATTATATAAGCGACTCCTCCATTCTAAATTATAAGACATTCCGGATTTTTAGATAAATTTGTTTTACTATGTATCTAGTTAGAGTGTATATCTAAATATTTATATAATAAAAACAATATATCAAAAAAAACAATAATGTACCATAATTAGAAACGGAAGGATCGAGTAGCTCTTAAGAACCTATTGAAGCTACCCTTTATCAAGTCACGGAGGTGGAGCATGCGGGCAGCTGCAACTTATATTTCTTTCACCCAACGCGACGATTACTCAATTAAACGATTCATTACCGCTTAGAAGTTTATTAGGGTGTTTTATTTTAGAGAATAAGGTGGTTTATTATCTACTCATTTCTTTCTTTCTTTTTGTTTCGTTTATAGAATGAAATAGGTTGATGTATTATCACCCTATTTCTCATAGCTAATGACTAACACTATTACATGGAACGAAGTCATTACACTAAATTGGAGAAACAAACTACTAGGATCAAGGCCAATAATAGAACCAAGTGCTTGCTATTAGCTAACTTACAAGAGTCAAGCTATAAAATATATAA
Source organism: Eremochloa ophiuroides (assembly GCA_038502445.1). Lineage (NCBI taxonomy): Eukaryota > Viridiplantae > Streptophyta > Magnoliopsida > Poales > Poaceae > Eremochloa > Eremochloa ophiuroides. Next base: position 29,815,061 of record JAHLJS010000006.1, on the reverse strand, counting down.
TAATCTTTTATTAGTTTCAGAATTTTTTATTGCTATTTTTATTCATACCTTACACTCTTTAATCCCCTCACATTCATCTAGTATACGAGTCCACCCATATCTATGCTTCCGTGCCCAACTTAAGTGCTTGTATGGAAGTCAAGCTCCTTTCTCTCTCCTATCTTTTCTTCCTCACATTGGTATTTACTTAGTTATATATCAATTATTGTAGTTGGTCTAATGAACTATAGCTCGGGCATGGAAACCACTCCATGATGTGTTTTTTTTTTAAAAGAAGTCTAAAAGACAGCTTTTCTTGAAAGCTATTAGCATGATGCTTACTTTGCTTTGACAGAATTGAAAGGCCGCAATCCGATTCTTGTGTTTGCTCATTGCCTCTGTCCCAATAATAAGATTCCTGTGACCGGAGCTGGATACGTACTGAACCGCACCATGCTGCCTTCTGACATACATTGCAGCTCCAAAAATTAGGTGTCCAAAACAAACTCAGAAAGGTTGTGTGGTACAGTTTTGCAACGTGCCATGTTTCAGGGACCATATGGTACTACTGGTACTAGGACTACATCGATTCTCGACGACGTCATCGGGACCGGGTGCCTACCTGCCTTCGTCGTTTCTCTGCTGTAGAAGTAGTATAATTTACCCGTACCTGAGGACAAACGCATGTTCCAAAACAAAAAGGCACGTAGGATTACAGTACTGGTTTGGATTTGAGCCTAGAACCCTTTTCGCAAGGTCGGCCCTTGGGGCTGGTGCGTTTGTCCGCACGCAGGTGAAAGCTTTCAGTAGAGATGCACCCATGTTTCCAGATATTGGAATCTGCGCACGCAGATGAAAGCTTTTCATGTTTCCAGATATTGGAATCTGTGACTTGGATACGAATTCCAGCTGCCTATATGTCCATGAGATCAGTAGATATCACCGTGTTCAATTAAGCTACTTTTAATTTATTTTTAACTATAAAATAATATTTTTTCTTCAAAAAAAAATAATAGAAATCAGCCGCAACTAAACTAAGTCTCGCGGTCCTACCGGACAGGATGATGATCTTGTAGTGCCTACTAGCAAAGTGATAGTACAAAACCTTTAATGATACCTGCGTCATTGCTCTACATACGGTCAGAATTGGCTAGGTCGTCCCGAGGCGGACAACACGGGAGGCGAACCAAACCCTAGATAGTGCCTCCTCCTCCCTCCCTCTCCCTATAGCCGCGCCACCGCTGAAGCAGGGCATCGCTACGGCCGTGCGGATTGCCGCGAAGGCGACAACAGGGCTATTCCTCTCGGTGGAAGCTGCGGTGGTCGAGGGGACAAGCTCGCCCACGAAGTCCAAGGTCGTGGCGACGTCACGGAGGTGTGCGGCAATGTTTGCAGCGGTGGTTCCGAAGCAGCGTTCTCACCCCGGTGTCCAAATTTAGCAGTCCATGGACCAAATCTTGTGTGGAGCTCCGGCAAACCCGCACTTGGGCGGGCGTTGGGTTACGGCTGCAGTGACTCTAGCCTAGGACGCCGACACATTGCTAGATCCGCGGGGCATGGTGCTCGAAGGCGCGCGTGGTGGTAGCTGCATTGACTTAGGGCGCTAGGGGCGGGCCTTTCTCCCTCTACCTTGCGCTCGGCAATGGTGGCGGCGTGCGCAGTAGCGAACTAGCGAGGTGCACCTTTGAGTGAGCCATGTGGGGCTCGGCGCCCTCGAGCGATGCTGGTCAATGCCCATGCTGGTGGTGGGGGCTCCTTTTTCCTCCTATGCATCCTCCCTTCCTGCTCGACCATGGCATGGAGGCAGCGACCTCGACCGGGGACACCAGGTCTAGCACTCACGCACTGACAGTTGGATTTGGCGCCCCCATGGCACGGGGCAGTGCTTGTGGTGGGACATGCATCTTGATGGTGGCTGGCGAGATCAACAACGTCAACAGAGGATTCTTGTGCCGGCGTCGGCAGCCAGCGAAGGCATTGGCATGCAGTAGGGTATGGTCGGTTTAGCATGTTGCCCGGTTGGAGGGGGTGTCGGTTGACGCAGTTGTGTGGCTGTGGTGAGCACCCGACACGTTGGTGCCTCTTTGGACAGGCTTATGCGAGATGGCAGGCAATGACGACGATGGTGGCGACAAGCTAGGTTCCGGCATCCTGTGGGCGCTGCTTTCCTTGTTGGAGGCGTCGTGTCCTAGCAATGTCTTCCACGGGTGAAGATTTAGTCCATTTCTGGATAAGCGACGGCGATGCAATCAGCGTCATGGCCTCCTTGAAGGCATCATTGTGGAATTTTGTCTCTGCCATGATGTCTCCTTCGACAGATGTCCTTCGCGTCTCGGCACTCAGGTCAACATGAGACAGCTGGTTATGCATCGTGAAGTCGGAGCTGCTGCATTAGCGGATGTAGCCTGGTAATGATGAGGTGAGGCGAAACCCCCTTCTTCGACGATTGTGTTTTTGCTTTGGAGGCTCAGCAATCTCTATGGGTGGGGCGTGAGATCACGGCAGGAAGTTAGAGCTGCTCTTCATGACGCGGTTGAGCTCGGCAATGATAACCTGTTTCAGCCTCCTATGTACTTCGGATCCGTTGGTCTGACATCTTAGAATGGGTCGTTTGTGGTTTGTCATGGCAAATCGGAGCGGCTAGTTGCTTTGCCACCATACTTGGCAACGATAACTCATGGTAGTGTATACTCTACCTTGTTGTGTGGGTGAGCTAACCTTTCATGGTGTTCGACGCTACTAGTTCATTCGTCTTAATTAAAAGACAGAGTTCTTACCATTGTTTTAAAAAAAATCATTGCTCTGAATAAAGATATCTTTTGTTTTTTTGCGAGGGCTGCATAAAGATATCTAAACTGAAGATTTGTACATTCATTTGATTATTTGACGGACAAGGTAGAGTCTTTATGAAAAAAGTTAATAAACAAAATTTTAATTGAATTTCATTTTTGTGCCTGGCTAAATGCGCGAGTGCTACAATACGAAAAGATTACTGTTAAAGGTTTCAGTTAGAAACTACGTACTACAGAATTAATGTTGCTTACGAGAAAATGCAACATGGTATATACCTGCAGGTAAAGGTTTGTGGCAGCACGGCGTATGTGGCGCAGACGGCATGGATCCAGAACGGCACCATCGAGGAAAACATCCTGTTCGGGAAGCCCATGCACCGGGAGAGGTACAACGAGGTCATCAGGGTGTGCTGCCTGGAGAAGGACCTGGAGATGATGGAATTCGGCGACCAAACGGAGATCGGGGAGCGTGGCATCAACCTTAGCGGCGGGCAGAAGCAGCGCATCCAGCTCGCCCGTGCCGTCTACCAGGACTGCGATATCTACCTCCTCGACGATGTATTCAGCGCGGTCGACGCACACACGGGCACTGAGATCTTCAAGGTAGTAGCAGTACTCCATGCATCACTGAAGCTGAGCTTTGCTCGATCCAGTTTCTATTCAGATTCGTAACGGGACGAACAGCAACAGACTGATCCTCGTATTTGTTTGTGCAGGAATGTGTTAGAGGTGCTCTCAAGAATAAGACCATAGTGCTCGTGACACATCAAGTTGATTTCCTGCACAATGCGGACGTCATATATGTGAGTGCATTGTGTGTTACTAGTACTATTACAGTAGCTGTGATCTGTTGATTTTGACTCATCACCGCAAATGGTTCCACCAGGTGATGAAGGACGGAATGATCGTACAATCCGGCAAGTACGACGAGCTCCTGCAGGCAGGCACGGACTTCGCGGCGCTGGTCGCAGCGCACGACAGCTCCATGGAGCTCGTGGAGAGCGCGGCGCCGGCGAAGGAGCGTGAGCTGCCCCTCTCCCGGCAGCCGTCGGACAAGAAGCAGTCGTCCAACGGCGACTCGTCCTCGTCGTCCATCGTGGCGCCGGCCAAGGCCGAGAAGGAGAAGGCGTCGGCGCGGCTGATCAAGGAGGAGGAGCGCGCCAGCGGGCACGTCAGCCTCACCGTGTACAAGCAGTACATGACGGAGGCCTGGGGGTGGTGGGGCCCGCTCTTGGTGGTGGCCGTCTCCGTGGTGTGGCAGTGCTCCCTGATGGCCAGCGACTACTGGCTCGCCGACCAGACCTCCGACGAGAACGCGGCCTCGTTCCGGCCGTCGCTGTTCATCAACGTCTACTCCATCATCGCCGCCGTCTCGGTTGTGCTCGTCGCGGCTCGCTCCTTCCTCGTCGCGTTCATCGGCCTCCAGACGGCGGACCGGTTCTTCAAGCAGATCCTCAACAGCATCCTGCACGCGCCCATGTCCTTCTTCGACACCACGCCGTCCGGCAGGATCCTCAGCAGGGTATGTATGAGTACGACGATCGACGCTGAGGCGTCATCCTCATCCTTTGTTTGATGTAGCTCTTGGGTGTCTGATCGACACAGCTCATGTTGTTGTTCCGCATGCAGGCGTCGTCGGATCAGACGAACGTGGATCTCTTCCTGCCCTTCTTCGTCTGGATGAGCGTGTCCATGTACATCACCGTGATCAGCGTGCTGATCGTCACATGTCAGGTGGCGTGGCCGTCCGTCATCGCCATCATCCCTCTGGTGATACTCAACATCTGGTACCGGGTGAGTTTGTGCTGCCACCATGGCAATGGCAACTACTATCTTCGATGCTTGTACTTGCTCCGTGTTTTGATAATCTGCTTTGTATGATTTCATTACCCCAGGGCTACTACTTGGCGACATCGAGGGAGCTGACTCGCCTCGAGTCGATCACCAAGGCTCCAGTGATCCACCACTTCTCAGAGACGGTTCAAGGTGTCATGACCATCAGGTGCTTCAGGAAGGAGGACAGCTTCTTGCAGGAGAACCTGAACCGGGTGAACTCAAGCCTGAGGATGGACTTCCACAACAATGGTGCCAACGAGTGGCTCGGTTTCCGGCTCGAGCTGATTGGAAGCTTTGTTCTCTGCTTCACAGCCGTGCTCATGGTCACATTGCCGAGCAGCTTCGTCAAGCCAGGTGGGCTTCTAACAACTGATTGCCTCTGGCTATCATGAACTTTGTCTGGAAATACTGGGATGTTCTCTAATTTCTCGAAAAAAAAACGCTTCTCATGTTGCAGAGTATGTTGGTCTGTCACTGTCATATGGTCTATCTCTCAACCAGGTGTTGTTCTGGGCCATCTGGATCAGTTGCTTCATTGAAAACAAAATGGTCTCTGTTGAGAGGATAAAGCAATTCACAAATATTCCTTCAGAGGCCACATGGAGGATCAAGGACTGCCTACCAGATTCTAACTGGCCAACAAAAGGTGACATCGATGTCATCGATCTTAAGGTAGATTCCCAACTGATACTCTGATACAGTGTATTCTTTAGTTTATTCAATTCAATAATCAATATGATGCAGAGGTAAAAAAAAAATCTGCATTGATAACTGAAAGCATGTAGTAACAAGAGTTTGTCTCTTTGCTTCTACAGTTTAGGTATAGGCACAACACTCCTCTAGTCTTGAAGGGCATCACAATAAGCATAAATGGAGGGGAGAAGATTGGAGTTGTCGGTAGAACTGGCAGTGGAAAATCAACACTGGTCCAGGCATTGTTCAGAATAGTGGAGCCTTCTGAGGGAAGAATAATCATCGACGGTGTTGACATCTGCACTTTGGGACTCCATGATCTTAGGTCTCGGTTTGGTATCATCCCCCAGGAACCTGTTCTCTTTGAAGGGACCATTAGGAGCAATATCGATCCGCTTGAGCAGTATTCTGACGATGAAATCTGGCAGGTATATATTTCACCAGTAAACCTATTTTTTATCTGTTTTTTTTCTCTGTCCTCTCATTAGAAGCTAAACTTATATTTCCCTTTTAGGCTTTGGACCGTTGTCAGTTGAAAGAAGCCGTGGCTTCAAAACCCGAAAAGCTTGATGCTTCAGGTATTTTAACTGTTTAATATGCTGTGAAAATACATGAAACTTCATTTTTCCCATTTCAACTTTACATATTCTTCTGACTTCAAGAATCCAGATTCTCCGCACTAAACATGTATAAAATAGTTAGTTAAGAGTACTGTATTTGCAGGAACTTACGAAGAAGCTTAGTTTTTCCTTATACCATTGAACCAAGAGATTTCTTGAAACATTTGTTGCAGCTATATACTGACAATGAGCATACTTCGTCTTTTGCCCACCTAGTTGTCGACAACGGTGAGAACTGGAGTGTTGGACAACGGCAGCTGCTATGCCTGGGCCGGGTGATGCTAAAGCGCAGCAGAATACTCTTCATGGATGAGGCCACTGCTTCAGTTGACTCCCAGACCGATGCTGTGATTCAGAAGATCATCCGGGAAGACTTTGCAGCTTGTACCATTATCAGCATTGCGCACAGAATACCAACGGTGATGGATTGCGACAGGGTCCTGGTTATAGATGCAGGTAACCACATAGAACTTAACACTTTGTTCACCTTAATACAACATTCATACACTGAACTTCAAGTTTTCTTGCAATCGTATTGGTACTTTGAGAACTCCAGCTCAAGCTTCCGAATCTTACTGTCAATCTAAAATCTGAATCATTTTGGTACCAGGACTAGCCAAGGAGTTTGACCGGCCTGCAAATCTGATCGAGAGGCCATCTCTCTTTGGATCATTGGTTCAAGAGTACGCGAACCGTTCATCCGACGTTTAGCACTTCAGGATGGCATAATTTTTGACTCAAGATTTCGGAGGAAAATGAATGGAAATTTCTCGGTATGGTGAACGACCAGGCTGCATTCATGCTCCAAATAAAACTTCGAGCCCTCAATTTCGTGAGACGTAACTGGGTCATCTGCAAGGCCACAGGAGAAGCCACGATGTGATGAAGGCATCTAGATGACTTAGGTAGATCTCAAGATGTACTTCAGCCGTTTAAGCTGAAATTTTAAGACTGAGCTGAGGATGATGTATGATACATGTATTGTTCAAATTTTCTGCCAACTGTATCTACTGTATGGAACTGAAAATCACGGAAATTGCAAGAAATATTTGCGCCTCAAGAGAAGCGATAAGAATTGGGTGGATTGTTAGGATTCATATATGTCAGTTCTCAACCGGTGTACTTGACAGCCAGCAAGATCACGATCACGATTGAATGATGATCGCTGCACTCACACACGAGAACACTTGGAACGCAAGTATTTTTGGTGCTGCCTGAAAGTGCAGCTTTTCTGACCTTTTTTTTTTTTTTGAAACGGATGGCAGGAGCTCTGTCTTTCAATTAAGGAAGAGAATAAAGTAACGGTTTATGTACAAGGCAGCTCCACAAGCGAGTTTAGCCAAAACACACTACATCGGTCAAGCGAGAAACAACCCGGCTGCAACAAATGTGCCTACATTAACTAGACTCCCCTTTGAAAGGCTCTCTTTCGTTGTTGAATGTCCTCTCTAACTCTAGTAGCGACCCGTGTCGCGGATTCTTAGGTGTCATTGAAGATTCTTCTATTTCTTTCCTTTCAAAAGTTCCACATGGTGTAGATGACCAATCCGTTGAAGCGTCTTCTTTCTTCTCTTGGAATCTTAGCAGAGGCCTCTTCCCACCAGGTTCGCGTGTGAACATGCATGTGGGCTGACTGAATGAGATGAGAATCAAATTGTTCCCAGACAAGAATCTGACTCCAAACCGTGATAGCAAAATGATAATGTAGGGTGAGGTGAACGCACGTTTCAAGCGGACCATCGCACAACACACATCGATCTTGGTGTGTCCATGCCCTTTTCTGTAGATTGTTTGTCGTCAATATCTTCTCTTGAACAAGGATCCACGTGAAAATCTTGCATTTATTTTCCGCCTCGGCTTTCCAAATGAGATTGCTCTTCCATGGAGGAAAGGAGCCTTGAAATTGAATCTTGTAAGCCGAGCTAGTGGAGAATACCCCCATTGGCCGTCCAACGCCAAGTAATAGTGTCTTGCACCCCCAGGATGTAGGTGGATAGTTTGGATTCTAATCCAAAGGGGGACGAACTCTTCTATGTGCTCGGTAGTGATCCGGTTCCTGAAGGTGCGAGTCCAAGAATTATTATGAAGCTCATGTTGGACCGACCTATTTTTCCTGGATGCCAATTTGAACAGGTTGGGGGCGAAGTCTGATCTTGTATTTCTCCTTGAGCTAAGACACTACACACTACCCCAAAGAAACTGGCACGGTGGAGCCCACTCGCTTGGAATCCATGTAGCGACTCTCTCGGCGATGAGCCGCACGTACATCTCGCAACAACCAGCGGCTCAATCTGATTCTTCCTCACCATATTGGGAGCCGATCAATTCTCCTCCGACGACGCCGACCTGTCCATGTGCGGCGGCAATCGAGTTCCACCCCGCGTGGCTCTCCTTCCCCGCACGTCCACCGGCGTCACCCGCTGGAGTTGCCCTCGCGTGCATCAGCCCACTGGGGTTGGGCCATTAGAGCTGGTGCACCTCTTAGTGTCGGTGCTGCACATGTTGGTGCTCAGAGCTGCGCCGCCTCTCATTCGAAGCATGTCAAGAAGAAGAAAAGATGAGTGAGACAGAGAACGTGGCATCACTGGTGCTAGCGTACATCAAGGTACGGCAGGGAGTCCTGCGCTCCAAGACAAATTGGAATACATGACACGAATTATTAATAAATCTAAGCTACAAGCACGATGATTATCTACTTAACATGTACATCCCATTGCAACGTACTGACACGTTTTCTAATTTATTTAATTCATTCATATTAATTATATAGCCTCCACACACTTGGGTTCACTTTACATATTGCAACACTTCAGATTTCAAGAAAAAGGGAAAAGTTGCACACTCCAGATCAAAGCCAAATTAGGATGGTGGAATGCGGGGCGGCATCACGAATGCTGGCACGGTGCTGATGAACTTTGCTTCATCTGCTCTTGTGTTAGCGTTCGCTTCCTTTGCTGCATCAGTCGACAAGAACATTAAAGTTAGTTATCACTTCCATCCATGTCTGACGATCAAAAGTTAATTAGCAATACCATGCATGTACGGCACCAGGCTCTTTCCACATGTTTTGTTTTTTTACTTACTATTCATTACCTGAAGTGAACTCTAAACTTTTACAGGACGCAGCAAGACAAATAATTAAGCTAGCTCAACTACAAGTGATCAGATCTTACCAACTCCAGCAAGAAGAGTATCTGATGGCTGCATGCCACCTGGTGCTCCTCCCTTCATGCCGTTCATCCATCCGACACTCAAGCCTCGCCTGAGCGGCACGGCATGTCCAAGCTCAGCACCCACAGCCATGAGCAGTACAAGAGCAGTGAATGCAAATTTGGACACCATTCTTCTCTGTGGTTGCGTGACCTTGAAAACCTTGAAGCTCTGAAAGGTTGAGTTGAACTCCGTTCAGTGGCCTAGCTATATATAGTTGAATTCCAGTTCAACTGTTCAAGCATAGTTGATCAGCACGTGGCTGCTTTGATTTGCGATGGGAACGAAAAGCATAGGGGGGATCAATATCTGTTAGAGTTGTAGGTGCCTAGTCCTATCACAAATAGCGTCAAGCTGACAGCTATTCATCATCAAGAGGTGCTCTTCGAAAAATGGGCTCTGTTTAGATTTTCCCAGAACCAGGGGAGAACTGGAGAAGTATTTTTATTCTTAAAAAGGAATTCTGTTGAGAAATCAGAGGGTAGTTCTGGTTTTACGTTCAGAGAAACTAAAATTGAGTGGACGTTTGCCACACCAGCATGACAGATATCCTGCCCAAATTGTTCGATGAGCTTTACATAGAGTTATAGAGTTATCTTCAGCAGCACCGTGCTAGTGATTATCCATGTTGTCAGCTAATAACAGGAGTAGATCGAACACGAGACACAGATTTTTACGTGGAAAACCCTTGCGGGAAAAAACCACGGGACACCAGCCGGCGATCTTCACTATATAGAGAGAGTTTCACTACAAAATTTTTGTTGATACATGACGGACTCAATCCATCACTAAAACTCCAAAATCCATCATGAATGGCCATTGGTGATAGATTATTTTTCTGTCATTATCAAGCGTCAAGGATAGGCAGCGAGCTATCCATGACGGACTTCAAGCAGTTTTGACCGTCACGGATGCCCTAGAGGTCCACTTAGCCCAATCCTGGCCGGGCTGAGCCTGATAAGTTGTGATGGAATTTTTGGTCACGGATAGTTGCCACGTAAGATATTTTTTCCGTCATGGATTAGAGTTGCCATGTATGTGCCATGTTTCGCCAAGGTGGAAGCTGACGTGTCATTGGCGCCACGTAGGATTTAGCCCAGGTGATTTGTGGCCCAATTTGGGTTTGAGGACCTTTCAGCCTATTGTTAGCCCATCTATTTTTTTATTTGGGCCCCATATAATGTTTTGCTAGCCTTTTTAAGGTCTTTTAGTTTTTTTCGGCCTTTTAGTAGTCACACAGCCCAGTACAAATTGGGCTGCTTTCAGAATTCAGACAGAATTGGGCTGCTGATAGATTTAAAATAATACAAATATTTCATCTATAATCATCATTAATTAACACAAATGCTCATCATCATTACTACAGATCACCTGAATTACAAGTCTCATCAAAATCTCATACAACATATTTAAGCATGCCCAGAAGCACATGACAGTAATTAACACCCAATCCAGCAAATGTCCAATGCATCGGCTAATCCAACATCAAAGTTTTCATCACAACAAAAGGAGATAATAACTAGCTCAGCAGCAGCAGCAAGAGCAGAAATGTCACTTTGCCCACTACAACACCATAGCCAAGCAGCACCAGCATAAGAAATGATGCAACAAAAAAGCAGCAGCAGACAAGCGGCCAGTTGTGTCCAATCTTACTCAACAGAAGGTCAAGTTTTGCATTAGTCTCAGCTTGCTTCCTCGCCATCTCCTGTTGTTCTGCCACCCTTGCTTGCTCAGATTCTTGTGAAGTTTTCTTATCAAGAGGAATAGATGGTAAACGATTAATTTGATAGCAAGCAGTAGAAGCAGCTTCAGCCTAAAAACGCCTATTCAAGCCAGCATTAGACAACATATAACGGGCCCTGGAGATGATAGTTCTATTCATACGCTCAGCTACACCATTCTATTAAGGTGTATAAGGAATGGTGTAGTGCCTGACAATGCCTTGAGACTTGCAATATTCATTAAATTCATTTGAACATAATTCCATCCCATTATCAGTGCGAAGCTTTTTAACCTTGTTCTCAGTTTGATTTTCAATCATAACCTTTCACTCTTTAAATGCTGAAAAATGCTTCTGATTTGCGCTTTAAGAAATAAGGTCATATCTTACGAGAATAATCATCAATGATTGTCAACATATAACGAGAACCACTAAAAGAAGGCTTGCGAGATGGTCCCCATAAATTAGAATGCACATAATCAAGAATGCATTTACTTTTATGAGTAGAGATATTAAATGACACCCCCTAGTGTTTGCCAAACACATAATGCTCACAAAACTTTAGCTTACTGCATGCTATTTTCATCAAGAAGTCCTCTCTTGCATAATTCATGCAAGCCTTGCTGACTCATATGTCCAAGACGTATATGCCAAAGATTTGTAGCATCAGAATTGGATGGCGAATTAGAAATTACAGCAACATTACCTGTAATTGTAGTACCACGAAGACGGATACAAATTTAGAGATTTCAATTCATCTTTCATCACAACAAGAGAACCTTTCGATACCTTCAAAACTCCATCTCCACTGGAGTACTTGTACTCTTTAGCATTAAGATTATTGAGAGAAATAAGATTCTTGCTCATGCTTGGAATATGCCTAACGTTAGTCAAAGTTCTGACAATGCCATCATGCATCTTAATTTGAATGGAACCAATGCCAACAATATCAAGTGGACTCTACTGATTACAAGAGTGCCAATAGCACCCTCATGTGTTCTCGAAAAAAAGATCCTAAGTTCAACTCCTCGTGAAAATGAATTTTTCAGAAATTAATAGTGTTGCGCTTTCGGTGGTTGTCGCCTTGGACCATCACAGTCATTGATCCTCGCCACCCCTTATTCTTGGGGACCATTCACTTGGGACTTCTACGCACTACTCCTGAGTTTTTGAATACACGTACTAGTACATAGTAGGGATTTTGTTCCGGTTGAGAAACCCCTTTACTCCCGGTTTCCCAACCGAGACGGCGGATGCGGGACTAAAGGTGGAGTCTTTACTCCCGGTTGATCGACCGGTCCCGGTCCGTAAAACCACCGGGACTAAAAGGCTGGCCAGCCGAGCCACGGGCCTGCAGTCTTTAGTCCCGGTTTGTATTTCAGACCGGGGCTAAAGTGTTTCTTTTTTTTCTTTATTTTGGTTCTTTCCTGTTATTTTGTTGTCGGTGTTCTACGCTGCTAATATATGAATTAGGTTTTTAAATACGTTCTACGCTGCTAATATATGAATAATATGTACGTGTGTCAAAAGTATAGCTTCAAAGCACAAATAACAAAATCAAAGTATGAAACTTAGACATACAATTTAAACCACACATGTTCAAGTTATTACACATGGGATCATATAACAATTTAGAAGTTATTACACACATAACATGTTAAGTGCTCCAAATAAATGATACAAGACATAACTACTACCTACACATTTCTGAAATGTTCATTATGTGCCACAAGCAACTGAGTGAAGTATAGGTCGCCTGATGTGGTATAGGCATATTTCATCGATGTAGAGTAAAGCATTGAGCAGTGCACTCTCTCTTGCTTCACAACTATGAGCACAAGGTCTACTGACCACAGTAAATGGTGCTCGAACAAGACAGCAATCTAGGTCTCTTATTCGTAATCAGCTTGTCCTGAAACCCTTCGCTTGTACATGTTGGCCTTGCATGAGCGTAGTTCCATTCATACTTCAATTGATATATTGTTTGGTTTAGGATGGCTTCAAAACTGCACCCTGCGTATGTTAAGTCATACTCCCGAACCTGTAATTGAGCTAGGTATAAAGAATTTAAATTTGACTTACCACATCATTTCGATTGGCTGCTGCGATTCTTGCACAAAATCCCTGCGGGTCATGACTCATGTTTGCATTCATACATTGTACGAGCAACGAGCATAGTGTTGGTAGGGTATACCCAATGTTCGCAACTTTAGTCACACATGCCATGGTAGCATATTTTTGTGCAACGCTCAGCTAGGGTGCCGTTCGACCGACCTCTGAGATTTGTACAACTCCTCTACCATGCCTGGCGACGATGGAAAAGCCAATCCGACAATGTGTTAATTGGCTATTATCTACTTGAAAGGTTTCGACATTAACTGTCCGACCACCAAATTTGGACAGTGTTTCTTTCAGCCAAATAATTGGGTCAATTACCTACAATTAATAGGTGTTTATCATTACATTATAAACATATACACATATTGGACAATATAATTACACAAACTTATTCAATTGCTTACAATGGCTGGATAGGGCCAATTTGCTTTAACAACCTCTGGATCGAATTCAAAAGCATTTACATAGCCCCTATGTCCAATCCTTTCTGGTTCAGGGAAACATCCAACCATCTCTAATTCATACATGTATATATGATATATCAAAATCCATATAAGTTAGCTGTTGGCCAACAATATATCTGGAACCCTAAAAACATATCTAGAACCCTAAACAAACTGTTCAAAAACTTCATGTCAAAATATACAATTTCTTGCCCTATTCATCCGAATCCACTAAGATATGTTTAAAGATCTCTCAGACATGATCAGTTAAGCCGTAGGCAAAATGTAAAGAATTAATATATATCACTAGGGCGCAACGGGGAACGATGCGGTCGGGGTCGGAGATGGGCGTGGCCGGTGGGTCGCAGCCAGAGAAGGGAGCGGTGGGGGTCCGAGGAGAATGCGGCCGGGCCGTGGCCGGGCGCGGGCGGCGGACACGGTACAGAGGTCGGAGACGGGCGTGGCCGGTGGGTCGTAGTCGGAGAAGGGAGCGGCGAGGTCCGAGGAGAAGGCGGCCGAGTCGTGGCGAGGTCGAAGACGGCGGCGAGGTCGTGGCCAGAGGCAAGGACGCTCGAGCGTGAGCGTGAAGCGGCGGCGGCGGGCGACGATTGAAATGAAACGGAACGAACCGAAAAGATTGAAAGGGCGGCGCAATATATACGCGTGTGACTTTAGTCCCGGACCCAGCTACAAACCGGGACTAAAGGTGATCTTTAGTCCCGGTTTGTAGTGCGAACCGGGACTAAAGTCGATTTGGCGCCCTACAAAAGTGGGTTCCTAGCAGCAGTTTCGTTTTCCGCCCATGCAACCGCAATAACTGAGTTCACAGACTCATAACTCAGTACAAAACAGGTTCACAAATACCGCAGCAAGTTCACAAATTGTTTATCGAAATTCATGAGTTCACAAATATAAGTTCACAACAACAAGTTCAAATACACATCAAGTTCACAAATTTGACAATCATAGTTCAGAAGAATAAGTTTTCCGACAAACGACGACTGAAGGGAGGATCACATATGCATCAAGCACCGTCATCCTTGGATGAAGTATCCTTGGATTCAGTGGTTCGCGCTTTCTTTGCTACATGTGCCTCGTCATCCTTGGTTTCAGTATTCTTCGTACCTACATATTTAAATGAGTTGTGTTAGGTATAATTTACATGTATAATTTACCAGTTGCATAAATAACAATTGTAGCTGAACTATAAATGTACCATTCTCGTGAAAATAGTTGGGTCGAACCTTCGAGGTCACCCTGTGGGGCTGCTTCCTGTGAGCCAACACCCGGGTCCAGAAACAGTGAACCATCTTCTGAAGAAGGTGGTATCTCCGGAAATTTTGTGGTGTCTCCCGGTGCTTCCCTTGTGGTGCGTGCAGGCGAACCTTCTTCTGATGAAGAATCGCAGGGTCCCTTAATTAACATGTGCATCCCGTAATTCAGGTTTTTTTGTATATATGTAAACCCACGTATGAACTGTTTATACCTGTGCCTGCTTGCCGATGATCTATTCCTTGTGCACCTCCATGTCTAGAAGTCCCCGCACCTCCGCGATCCATGTGTGGGTACAGTGTGTATCGGATTCGATATGGATGCAGGGCTGTAGTAAGAGTAACAATTGTTAGAATGAACAATGTAACATACACGCAACAATTCTGTTGTAAGTGCACCCACCAGTCACGGGACGACGGGCCTCCTGTTGATCACCCGGTGGTAGTGAGTCTATAATAATCCAAACTGTCCATATGTGCATCTTGGAATCCCCGGAAGGTGACTGTTTGCGGACTCCGATATGTGCAACCCTGAGTATAGTTGATCTTTGAGCATATGTGATCATGTAGATTGTGAGATCATTGCTATTGTACTGGACGTCGCGAACTTGACATAGGTTCGCGAAACATTCTAGGTATTACGAAAGGTTGCACAAAAAGATGCGGTGGCATTCTATAAATGACAAGCTTGAGTGGTTCGTAATATTCTGACGGTGATGCTGATTCTACTGGTTGTACCATGGAGGTGGGTAAGGTGGGATCTAAGCCAACTGTAGTGACACCATAGTCGGATGTCCATGTAAGGATGACAAGCTCTGAACACCAACTTCGATATGTGATACACACATGATGGCATGTGCATCAGTTGGAGATGAGGCTAGCACCAGGTAATCCCGATGATAATGCGAGATATTGTTTAGCGGGACAAAGACATGACACTGCTGCACCAGTGTTTCTCGTATCACGGCGCGATTCATGAAATACGGGTACTCATCAGGGATAGCTTGCACATGGACCTTGATAAGTATAAAGCGGCCTAGCATATCAGTGGTATGCAAGTTGACCTCATGTGCGTTAAAGATTGTCATGTAGTTGCGATTGAAGTCTGCCATATCTTTGGGTTGCTGAGGTACGCCGATTGAGGCTCCAACGGCAGTTGTCATGCACAATCACAAACAAAACAATGTCAACCCATAAATTCATTTTAAAAACACTGCTGTTGTTATTTTAATTTTTCTCAGTTTCTAAACAAGGATATTTTCATAAACCACTAAATTCCTCTATTTCTCATAACCATTAAAAAAAGCTATATATGAAAATACAAGCTGTCTTCATCCAATAAAAGGTGCATTCTAGTTAAAAACTAATAAAAGGGGCATTCTAGTTAAAAACAACAACTATAAGCTTTTTTCATCCAAAAAATACAGATTTCAAGAGAATATAGACTTAAATGGCCACAAATCAAGAAATGTACCACGAAAGACAATATGTTACATCCTTGGCTATTTCTAGACAATACAATGACATATAGTAGTGAGGTGTGAAAATAAAGTTAGTTACCTTTAAAAATCGATGTAGATCGCAAGAAATCATGTGACGCCCGAAGAACGAAGTAAGAACACACAGGCGAGTGGAAGAACAAAGCTATGCCGAGGCAGAGGTGGAAGAAAGTGCGCTTGAAGATTATATACGAGGGGTTGTAGTCCCGGTTGGGATTACTAACCGAGACTACATGATCGTTGTTTGTCCCAGGCTGTGTGTTCAACCGGGAATGGACACCGTCCGGGACTAAAGAGTAACCTTTAGTCCCGGTTACATCCACAGACCGGGACTAAAAGTCCTCTGACACAGTAGAGCATGCCAGTATCCGTTGTTTAGGGACCTTTAGTCCCGGTTGGTGGACGGAAGCAGGACTAAAGGTCTCTTTAGTCCCGAAAAAAAGAAGAAGACAGGACTAAAGCCCAATTCGAATGTTGCACGAAAGGTCTATTTTCTACTGGTGACGTTTATATCTAGTGTTCTTAAAAAAAAATCCTGAGCTTTAGGCGGGCTGATCACACTTTGCACTTCAGAACAGTCATACTGGGCTCCATATGTCTGCGCACTAGAAAGGCCACAATGGATAATGAGATTAACGGTACTAACACTCAACTACAGTCGACAAAGGTGCTCCACAATGCATGTCAGCTTCAGCACGAACAATGATGCACTATCTTAGATGTGTGTCCTTCATAGTTTCGGCTTCAATAACTTGGGATAAGAATTAGAGCTAGCACAAATTAGAATTTCTGCAATAGTGCAAGACTGTTTTGGTAAAGATGGATTGTCGATGGTACTTGTATGGAAAGGAAACCTATAGAATTTACTTAAATGTATGTACATGCATACTAAAAAGAGCGTGTTAAAACATGAATATTACAAAGGTCTTCAAACTAGAAAAAGATAAAAGCCATGAAACACTATCGCGGGTATCTTGCTGACAAGAGGTACTCTTCTTCAAGACTATATTGTCTACTTGACTCCTTGCTTGTACCCTCTAGTAATGGGTACATCACAGCCTTCTGTTTCTCATCACATATCTCTGTACCTGTACAATGCTCAGCCTGCTGTCCAGATGCTTGAATGCTTTCAAGGGTCATCTCCACCTGTCTCATGGTCGGTCGATCCTCTGCTTTCATTCTGATACATGATGCTGCTATTGCAGCTACTTCCCCCACTCGTTCACCAGCCTCTTCTATGATCTGAGGATCAAGTACATTGACCAAATTGCCTTCCGAGAGCAATTGTGTGAAATGGGCAACAAGACCTTCATCCTTAGGTGATCTATACGAGTATGGCTTTTTCCTGGTCAGTAGCTCTATAAGAACAACGCCAAAGCTAAAAACATCACTCTTGTCAGTGAGTCTCCCGGTGTAGTAGTACATGGGATCTAAGTATCCAAATGTTCCTTGGATAGCAGTTGAAATCCCAGTGTTATCAATCGGAATGCATCTTGAAGCTCCAAAATCAGACACTTTTGCTATCATTGAGCCATCTAGAAGAATATTATGGGACTTGATATCTCTGTGGATTATAGGGAATGACACGGCCATGTGAAGGTAGGCTAGCTGCTCTAGCTGTTTCCGTTGCAATTCTCAACCTACACTCCCATGATAGTGATGTTGGTCCTTCAACATGAAGATGCTCATAAAGGGTACCATTTGGAATGAATTCATAAACTAACAATGGCACTTGTGTCTCAAGGCAGCATCCAAAGAGTTTTACCACATTACGATGGTTGATTTGAGAGAGAATTGCTACCTCATTAATAAACTCATCGATCTCTCTTTGGATTGCCACTTTTGACTTTTTTATTGCGACAACATGCTGGTCGGATAGAATGCCCTTGTAGACCGTACCATGTCCACCTCCGCCAAGCTCGCGAGCTTTGTCGAAATTATTTGTGGCTTTCTCCAGCTCTGTCAAGGGGATGATCATCTTCTCAGCGATATCTGCCTTCTGAGACACCAATTGTTGCAACAAATGTCCACGGTTCTGCTTGAAGAACTTCTGCTTCAGCATTCTTGCCCTGCGATGCTTAATCCTACGAGTCACAAAGGCAGCACCGAGTACTAGCACCAAAAGACCTGCCCCGCTGCCAAGCCCAAGGCCAATGCTTAGCCCTGATAATGGAATAACAGAGAAAAAAAAAATCTGAGAGAGCGTAGAATATAGCTTGTTCTGTACTGTACTTGTTGAAACAGAGGAAATGATCAAGGAATACTGCAATACAAAAGCAGAGTACAGTCTCTATTCAGTGCTCACCTGGAGAAGAAGATCTAACACAGCCATGTTCGACGTACTGGTTACCAGCAGCACCGCGTGGGCACCGGCACTCGTACGATCCGTCCGTGTTTGTACAAATACCGAAACACTTGCCCGGGAGTGCGCACTCATCGATATCTGATCAAGCAAGCCAGCAGGCATATGTGAAGTCTGCAATTTAATCTGCTAGTAGTAGTACTAGTGCACCCCACGGTGCCGTGCCCGTGCAACGTGCGTGCGTACCTTGGCATCCACCGGCAAGGTAGGGGTTGCCGTCGTAGCCATTCTGGCAGCGGCACACGTAGCCAGTCCGGTAGTTGTTGGTGACGTTGTGGCAGGTGCTGCGGCTGCTGCGGCACGCGCTCCTCGCGGCGTCCGAGGGGCAAGACGAGTTGCCGGGGTCCCCAGCGGCAGCCGTCCCGGGCACTATTGGCGTCGACGCCACCGCCCAGTCCAGCACCACCGGAACCGGCGTCCGGGGCGTGGACTCCCTCACCGAGTTGTTGAGCAATTGCGCGGCGACGCTATCAAACCAGCCACGCTCGGCGATGCGCACCGCCACGGGTAGCAACTCCGTGTCCTCGACGTCCAGGTACTTGAACTGGACGGCGTAGGACGGGCGGCCGATGGGGATGGGCGTCTCGCAGCAGCCGATGCCGGAGCACGCAGAGGCGGCGGCGCCATCTTCAGGGTCAGGGGTGGTTACGACGGCGCCGGTCCACTTGTCGTCGATGGAGCAGAATGAGGAGCAGACAGTGATGACGTTGCCGCTGTCACCGAGCAGCATCCCCTGGATGTTGCACCCTGTAACAACGAACTGGTTGCGCCACTCCGACACCACGTATGGGCTGCCGCCGCCGCTGAGAGCGCCGCCGAGGCCGCTCCAGGTGCCGTTGCCATCGACGGATGCGGTGAAGCTGATGTTCACGGCGCCCGCGGTGTTTAGAGCCCGGACCGTGGAGTTGGCCAGAGAGATGTCCACGACCTGGAGGGCGCCGTCTCCGAGCAGCAGCCGCGGCGGGTGGCGGCTTCGATCGCAGGTGAGGTTGAAGCCAGGGAGGGAGCAGCTGGCGCCGATGCCGAATGGGTACGGCACGCTCAGGTTGCCGCAGCTGGATGGGCAAGTCGACGGCGGGCCTGCATCTCCGGACTGAGCTGCAAAAGTCAAGGAGGAGAGCTGCAGAAGCAGCACCAGCGCCGCTGTCGCAACCATCACCGCGGCGCGGACAATGTCTTCTACTCCAGTATGCTGTTTTGAGTAATTTTGGCATGCTCATCCACCGGTCTTATCCATATTAAAAGGAATGCCATTTAAATTGGTCAACGAAACTTCCACTTGCAGCTACAATTAATGCCACTTGACGTGGAAGCTAACCGGGTCCTTCCTACAGCATGCTTTCCCATTCAACGAGCATACAAATCTGCACATGCTAAAGCGTCGTGTTCCACGGTACTGCTCGGCGCACATTCTTTGACTCAGGCTGTTTAGACGTTGCACAGTTTGAATTTTAGGTATATGGGCTAACTTTTACGATAAGTGTTCAATCATACTCTCAGTAGACTCAAAAAAATTCGTCTCACGATTTACATACAAACTATGTAATTAATTTTTTTACCTATATTTAATGTTTTATACACGTGTCTAAATATTCGATGTGATACGATATGATGAAAAAATTGGAAAAAACAGAACTAAACAGGCATAAAGTCGCTGATGACTTTACCTAATTCCCATGTCCTTTACTTTATTAGGGCATGCATAAAAATACGGAACATACAACCTGTCGACACACCAAGGGCTACCCAATGCAAGGTGGTAGATTTTTTTTGGAGAAGCTGTGCGAGTACAAGAACAAAATGGCAACAGAGAGCACGACACCGAATTTATCCAGGTTCGGACCGTCACATCGACATAACACCTTACGTCCTGTGTTCTATGTGTATTGTTGTATAAGGTTCAATATGTTTTGAGGGGGTCTTCTGCCCACCTTATATAGTGGGAGGGGGGGGGGCAGGGTTACAGATTGATTTAATCTGTTACATAATAGGAAAAATTCTAGTTGGTTACAAAGATATCGATTTCCTAATATATCTAAAAGATCACGGATATCTTCAGGATATGTATTCGGAGTCCTCGATCTCTTTGTCGACCAATTTTCTTATACGGCACAACGGTTTGTCGTGGGCCGACCACCCTCGGGAGGCTCGACCCATGTGGTTCGCTATGGTATCTGGGGTCGTACCCCCCACAACTAGTCCCCAAGCACTTTGTATCTTTCCGAGCAACAACATTTGGAGAAAACCGAGCAGTGATGTTGACCAGTCCATCTGGTCTTCTTTAGCGGAGACGAACGTAGCCGACCAGTCTTGCTGGTTCGTTAGGCGAAGATTTGCTTGGAGCCAACTAGCGGGGCAGTAACTAGTGGAATCCGGATGCTTCAATATGGGCAAAGCTTCGGACCAAGCTCTTGTTCTCAACCGCTTCTCACCCTCAAACCGATGGACAAACTGAAGTGGTGAATCATAAGCTGTCAATGTTGCTGCGAACAATGGTAAAAATAACTTGAAGGATTGGGAGGATTGCTTGCCTCATGTGGAGTTTTCTTATAATAGGGTAGTATACTCTACCACTAATTTGTGTCCTTTTGAAATTGTCTATGGGTTCAAACCTATTGCTCCGATAGATTTGTTGCCTCTTCCTTTGCAGGAGAGAACAAACATGGAAGCCTCCAAGCGTGCTGCAAATGTAAAGAAGATCCATGAGATGACCAAAGAAGCAATTGAGCTGAAGGTGACACGTAAGGCTGCAAGTATGAACAAACATCGGAAGAAAGTGTTGGTTGAGCCAGGGGACTTGTCTAGATTCACTTGTGCAAGGATCGCTTTCCCGATCAGCGCAAATCCAAGTTAATACCACAAGGAGATGGTCCATTTCGTGTTCTTGCAAAGATCAATGATAATACATACAAGATAGAACTTCCAGCAAGCTATGTCGTGAGCAACACCTTCAATGTTGCTGATTTATCACCATTCACAAGTGAAGATACTTCAGAGTCAAGGACGACTCCTTTTTAAGGAGGGGAAGATGATATGACCACGCCGACCAATAGGCCAACCACTCTGTTCACTACGTCGACCACGCCGACCAGCACGCCTACCTTGACACCTGCCCAAGTATTCGATGGACCGATTACACGCAGCCGAGCTAAGAAGTTACAACAAGAGGTGAACGCGCTACTTTGCGATATTCATTTTAATGTTAATGAGAATTATGTACTACCTAAGTTGTGCACGTTGTTATCGCTCAGGTTTACTAAAGAGGGAGACGAGAACAATCAAGGTGGTGACTGCCGACCACGAACTACACTCGAGTCAATCTAGTCTGCAGAACTGTCCGAAAGAAAAATTCATAACTCTTGATTGCCAAAAACTATGAAGGTTAATGAGCACTTGTTGGAAAGCTTGTGAAGTCTATTTTTCAGTGGTACTACTCCCGACCAGATAGGATCTTCCATTTGGGCTCCTGACCAGAATTAGTGCTTACTGGTCAGAGCAATAATAGTCAGCCTGATGTCCAACTTGACGTGCAATACTGTACCATTCTACAATATTTCATCTGGCTTGGTATACATGGTGTGAAAGAATATCAAGTTAACTTTCCAACGCAACAAAAAGGTGCATCATTTGGACTTTTCAAGAAAGAGTTATTGCCAAAAAAACTAAAGTCTGCGCAGAAGGCCAACAGCCACGCGGGAACTCTCCAGGAGGTGATCTTTAGGAGGCATGTTCACATAGTCCGACTTATCTTTTCATTTTCGTGTTTTCACCTACCTAGCAGGGCTGTTGCTAGTATAAATACCCCCTAGACTCATTGTAAACTCATGATTTTGATAATGAAAATACAAAACCACTTTTGTTCAGCTGTGTGCTAACAAAACTAGAGAGTTGTCTCTACCCCTTTGCTCTTGTGATTTCCTTCGTGGGATTTACAGAAGCGCCGGCTTCATCCGCTCCCAATTGGTGCTCCTACTCCCTTCAAGGTTCTCCTTGATTGATTATAGGTTGTGTTGGTTGGTTCCTTGACAGTGTGGTTGGACGAATCCTCGATTCAGGTTGCCGGTTAAAGACGGGGGTTGGCTTCAAGTTTTATTCGTCAGGTTGCACTAGTTATCACTGCCTGCAGCAAGTTAGCTTGGCTTCTTGAAGCTAGTTATCTGGAGATTGAACCTACGTCGTGAAGATCGAGAATCCATGGCGCTACGGTCCGGTGGCCCTATCAAGCGAGGCTACCGACTCTCCACGGCCAAGTCGGTGCTCAATCCGACTGCACCTAAGTCGGTTCACCTACAAACCGCCTCAGGAACGCGATGGAGGGTCGTCGGATGTGAAAGGCGGTGGATCATAGGGCGCCCGCCCTGTCCATTTTGGCTTGCCACGTCAGTGATCCATGGGAGATGATCTAGAGTGCATCTAAGCCATTCATCAACGACGGTTTCATCGAAGGGTGCACAATTGAAGGCCATAGATTAAAGGGCCCACATGTCATGCTCTAAGGGTCAACGACTGCCTCTCCAACTGTCAACCGTCACCCAACTGACTTACCAACCATCGTTGGAGAGGATCTAGCACCGTTGGATGGCGAAGCGGTGAATCCAACAGGGTGCCCGTCCTACCACTCACGGCCACCGACCTCCAGAGCGCTTACAAGTACCCCTGGAGCTCCCCTGCACTATAAATAGTACCCTTCACTTCACTTGTAAACGCGAACCACTAGATACACACTCTCCACATGAGAGTCATAGCCTTAGAGCTCTCCTAGTGAGGAGTAGAAGAGAGGGAGAGAGTGAGGAGAAGCTGGAGGAGTGCCGGGCTTGTCGGCACCATCTTCGGCGTGTATCTCTGCGGATGCGGGTCTCCTTCAAGTGAGCCGCTCTGGGATTCTTCTTGGTTAAGGTACTTGACTCTGTAAGTGTTCTACTTCTATTGTTCATTGGTACATTATTCATTTACTTGAGTACTCTAGTCTATCTTTGGTATACCTAGATTAGAGTAGTAAGCTATTGTGTAGGCGTGGTGCTTAGCCTATCATTTACTAGTGTGTGCGGCTTGCTCTTCGGATGTGTGGTAGCTAGTGGGTGGTGATAGCCCCATCTAGTCTTTGTAGTCCACCACGTGTTTGTACAAGTTCTTAAAGCGTAGGGCCCGAAGCTGTAACAGCACAAGTTATCTTTTGCGGTGCTTGACCGAAATAGAGCTCTGAAGTGAATAATCATTGTAGACCTTTCCTTGATCAGAACCTTTGCCATTAAGACCCTTTCTACCCTATTGATCCCAAACATTTAGTTATCTTAGGACGACCTTGATTCTTAGTAGAACACTCACGTTCCCTGTAGAAATCGATACCTTGGAATACTCTTAGGTGAAAGCTACTTTGACAACCGTGTGCTTGCGGTTTTACCCCTTTTCCACATTTAGTATCAACAAGCTTTCTGGCGCCGTTGCCGGGGATATCTCTAGCCTTGGTGATTGCGTTAGGAATTGTTAACAAGCTTTCTGGCGCCGTTGCCGGGGAATGGTAACTGTTTTAGAATCGAACCAAGTCGTATGTGTATCCTTTTTCCTTTTTCTTCTTACCAGTACCACATCCATATCACAAAAAATTGAACCACAACCTTTCTTTTACCACCATTACCCATCATCTTACAAAAAAAAACAAAAACACCATCCTTACCATATGGATTCCACTCCTATTTGTCATCTTGCTGCTCCAAATGCCGCTCGTTTGGAGCCTCCTAAGTCTTCAAAGCCTATTCTAACACCTGGCTATGAGCTACGGCCTGGTTTCATAGCCATGGTTTGGGAACAACCCTTTGCTAGGGAAGAAGGTGAGAACCCATATACTCATCTGCAGGAATTTGAGCAAATGTGTTCATGCCTTCAAATTTCCGGTATGTCACAAGAAACCTTAAAGTGGAAGATATTTCCGTTCTCTTTGATGGGAGTAGCTAAACGCTGGTATGCTCGATCCGTAGATAGTGTGCGAGGAGAGTGGGAAGAATTGCAGAGCAAGTTCGGTTTGGCTTTCTTCCCAACCTCTCGAGTTGTTCATCTTTGTAAGGAAGTGCTCAACTTCGAACAAAAACCCAAGGAACGTTTAGATGTAGCTTGGGCCTGTCTTTCAGAATTATCTATATCGGGAACCAATTTAGTTATACCCGATTCTATGCTCTTGCAACATTTTTATATGGGGCTTAGCAAAGAATCAGCACAATTCCTTGACATTGCCTCGGGAGGAGTTTTCTTACAAGTTTCCGCAAGTGATGGGAGGATCATTTTAGACAAAATCCTTGAAAACACTCCCTACACCGGAATTCATGAAGAATTTCCTAAGGAAGACGGTGAGCCGACCCCCAAGCGAGAAGAAGTTCTGACAACTGATTCCCTACCTATTCAAACCATAGAGCCTGTTATCAACCAAACATCCGAACCACCGAAAAAGGAAGAAATTCCACCGCTGGAATTTCCTTTTGAATTTGAGGAGGATCTTTCTTCTGATGTCGGGAACACCTTCAACCATCCGATTCATGTGAGATCTTTAGCATCCTTGACCCTATCTCATCATCTTTTCTATTCATCTAAAGATTTGGTAGTCCAAGAGCCCCTCAAATCAATCTCTGACTTTGATCCCCTATATGTCCCTCCTTGTTTCTTTATCGATAATTCAAACCAAGGAGGCAATCAAAATCTTTTGGTTGAAAGGGAGCAAAAATCATCAGAGGCGTGGATCCCCATCCTAAAGGAGGATGAGGATGGAAATCCACTCATAGAATGTCATAGCCAAGAGATGGCGGATGAATATGTTTGGTCTATTGACATTCTCGAGGAATCAACTTTGGAGTCCAAAAAGGAGGATCAGGTGGATGAACATGAAAGTTATATCTTGGAAGAGCCACCAGATCCACGCTTTCATGAGAAATCTCTAGAGTCAATATTCCCCTCTACCGTTAGAGCTTATGAGAGTTGCAACCATCATATGTTTCTCCTATATGAAACCTTTAAAATGATGGTTGCAGATGCTTTTGTTTACCATAAGTATTCCAAAGCTCGTAGTTGCCTTGGCACAAGTTCTTGCAGCTAAAACTGCAAAGTCGAGCTTATGACTTGAAACAAAGCACTGCCGGGAGACAACCCGTTTGCTTGCTGTTTCAATTCAATAAAGTTTGTTTAGTAGTAGTAGTAGTAGTAGTAGTAGTAGTAGTAGTAATAATAATAATAATAATAATAATAATAATAATAATAATAATAATAATAATAATAATAATAATAATAATAATATCTTTTATGTTTTTCCTATCATCTTATTTAGTTTAAACAATTTCTTTATTTGAATAATTTGACTCTCTGGTGTTTTCCACCAGTGGATTCCCCTTGGTTTTCATTATTTATGTCTATGAATAAAAGCCAGGTACCATCTCATTGAAGTGTGGGGGTCTTGCAACCCCCATTGTGCACAAATTCATCACAGCTCATCATCAACATGTCATACATGACACCTACTACCATGGTTTCTATCTCTCCCCAGCTCCAAAACCACGGTTTGATCTCTTTACACCTTTTCATGCATTCTTCTCATGCTCTAAATATACATGTTTAATCTTGTACATTAAATAAACCAAAACCACATTTTGATTAAAATATTAAAGAGTTACATGTTTATGGCATTGTTAAGATAGAAGCTTGCATAAAGATTGTTCCATTTACATATTCTTATGCTCGTGGGAAAATACTTATAGGACAATCATATTGACTAAGTTGTTGTGGAGTGTGATACAGTTCTGGTTTAGAAATCCTACCTTTCAAATCTAAGTACTTGGAGAACTTCTTTTGATAAAATGTTAAAACCATATATAGTATCACGTACTCCTCAATGGTGATAAATTCCTATCACAACCATATATGCTTTTCATAATTAAACTTTCTACATAAGCTACTTGCTTTGTGTTGAGTTTTGTCAAGTCTTGTTGACCCTTGTTGAGAGATGTATCATGCTCCCAAGATCAAGATCACGTGCACCCACCTAGATATGCACTACTCCATACTAGAGTAGGCGCAAAAACATGCCTTCCATTTAGATCCATCCAAAAAAATTCTCTACTCCTACACTGGGAGTGGATGAAAAAAAGAGCATTTTTGGATTCCATCAAGTAAATACTCCATGTTCTAAAATTGTGATCTCTCTCTAATATGAGTTTATAGTAGAAGTGACATGGGCTATGCAAAAAATAGGTACAAAGATGCCCGCATAAAAAAAGAGAGATGAGCGAAAGCTCATAAAAAAAAGAAGAAAAAAATGATGATGATGATAGCCATGTCTCTAAAGAAATGAAGTTAGAGAGAGATCATATCAAATAAAGCTATAGTAGAATTAGGTTTAGCCACCAAATATCCATACACATACACATCTTGATCTAAGAGTATAGCACTTCTCTCCTTGGATTCAGGCTTTGACTCGACAACACATGCAAGGTAAGTATCCTTTCGATGCCCAAAACTCCACATAAGCTTTTTTTTAGAAGTAGGAAAGGATAAGAAAGAAACTCATTACTATGCTTTCGTAAGGAATCATATACAATTGAGTGACTTGAGAGTACCATTTGAGGAGTATAAGTGAACTATGCCTTTTTTTGTGAAAATTTAAAAACTCTAAGTCACTAAGATGAGAATTTGGGAAGATAACTTTGTTTCAAGAACAATTCCACTTTTCAACCACTCAAGGATATATGTTAGCCAATGCCACATATCCTACCAGTGTAAGATTTGTCTTAAAATAACTTTTATGTTAGCTATAGATCTTAATATGCTATGATCATGAATACTTTTATCCTTAACTTTTACTCGAGGATGAGTAAAGAGCAAGTGTGGGGGAGCTTGTTGACGGTCGTTAACACCCTATTTGACCGTCAATATTCTATCCATTATCAAGGTAAAATAATATAAAATGAGGAAAACTTAGTTTATAACTCATCGAGTTTCACATGTACTTGGAGAATTGTTGTCACACCCGTATTTTAAAAATAAAATAGGATGCATAAATGACTCATATGTGCCACAGGAATAGTCGCACATATAAGCTGACAAATTACAAATGTATCATCACAATGTTAAATACATAACAAATAAATAATTATTACATAATCTTACACAAATATAGATAATAACTATGACGTCACACTCGCGGAAGCTCCATCACAGGGACACGGTCGACTGGGAGACACCAAGCCTAATATTCATTGCGATAGTCTTCACTCCAATCTTCATCTGTTGTGAGAAATTGCAAGGGTGAGCACATTTCGTACTCCGTAAGTATAACACGGGTTCATGAGCCACAAAAGGCTAGACACTGTTTGACTGCATTTAGCTTTTAATGTTCAGATTCTTTTTAGCAGTTGAGTAGCATCAAGGTATTCCAATTCCCATAATTAATCCAATGATCAATTGTAATAAGGTTAATAAATAGCAAAGATATTAACAGCAATAATAAATATAATATAATTCACAGTAACCATCTAGCTGTAATGTGCTCAAGGCCGCTCATGTCCGCGAGCACGGCTGTTATAACAGTTTATTAAACTCTGCGCAGAGGTGTACACTTTACCTGTGAGTCATGATTTACCCTTTATCACGAGGTAGCTAGCCTCTTGACCCACTTCCAAGGAAGGTCAGCAGAGATCACTATGAAGTCTTTCGAAGGATTCGTCTAACATGTTAGGGCCGCAAGGGTGAGTGGCAGCGAGATGTAGGAACCCCCCTTTTCAATATGGCACATTCCTTCTCGGCTATACTCATATGACTAGAAGCTGTACTACACCCAAGGTGGCAAACCCCCAACTGCGCCCTTTCGGGTAACCTCTAACAAGCTAGAAAAGATCATTGTACTGAACTAAAGCCAGAGCCATATAGCCCTCACAGTTGTACTGTATGTCCCGAGTCATCACGTACAGAAAATCCTATGGAGAGAAACTAGAGCCAAAACACTCAACCCCAAGGCTCTAGCCCCCTTTGAACAGTAATAAAATCATATTAATTTGTTCATTGCATCATCCATTAATCATATCACAAGATCATTGGTATCAATAAGCACTAGCAATAGCTACCCAATGCATAACCCATAGGTGAACAAGGAATCAAGATAAAAACACTATGTTATAATCTCTAAGGTTGTCAAGGTGGACACATGCATATATGAATTATGATTATTGTGAATAGGACAACAAGGATGGTCCATGTTATACTTGTCTTAAACTTAAGATCCTTTCTCTTGTCCAAATCTTCAATTGATAGTTCCGAGAATCACCACGTAACGCTCGCCGTATATACTCGATCGATCACCTCATCAACACACAACATCCAGCAGACATACACGAAGCAAACAAGAATAATAATTAAAACAGTACACCAAACAGTAATAAAACAGTTTGAAAAGGTTATAAAATTATTCTACTCGTTCTCACGGTCACATTGATATAAAGATCATTAAAAACGGAGTTAAAACGTACGAGTTATGATTTTTCAAAGATTTGCTATAGAAAAAATAATTAATATATTATTAACTCGAAATCTAAAGATAGAAATTTTTACTGTACAGTATCATAAACATGTGGTGTATGAAAATACGAACCTAACGCAATTTGAACGGATGAAATCGGAATTAAAACGGAGAAACGACGGCGAAAATACAAACCGGTGATAAACTTGTAAATACGTGGTCTTCAACCTTGAGTCAACTTCTGCCTTCTGTAGCACGTGCAGATCATAGCATCCATATGCTGCTGTTCGCGCACTTGCACGCAGAGAGAAAGGAACTCGGCCAGGGACAGGACCGGGAACAACGTACGACCCATGATCTGCGCTGTTCGCCTCTTCACAGCCAGTTGAGGAAGTTCACGAGACATGGATCATCGGTAGTTGCTGACATTGACGGATGAGACACACCTGACGGCATCAGAGAACAAACATGCCGGAGGGCTGCAGCACTCGGGCCACCAGATACGTAGCTGACGGCCAGCCTCGGACGTAAGGCAGGGAACTGATCGTCGGTGGCTGGCTTTACAAGCGCAACGCTCGGTTCGGAGGTCGGAGAAGATGACCACAACGTGCAGCTCGGCCGAAGACCCTCGCGACGGCAAGGCAGCAGGCGAGCGGCAGCTATCTAGGGTTGTTTCTGCAGCGGCGCTTGAGGGGGAAGGGTTAGAAGGAAGAGGAAAATTATAATTTATATTGGGGAGAACTCTACATCTCAACATCAATTGACAATATGGGACTAATTGATGTTACACACTGCATCTCTACTAATGGGCCTAAATAATTATTATAACCCATTAGTAAACAATGCGTGAACTATAGAGATTTATTAGGATTACTGCACATGGACTTTGAGAGCTGGGGAAAAACGAAAAATTTAATTATTTTGGAAATTAAATAATTTCACGGTTAAAATAATTCTAAAAAATCCAGAATTAATATTTGTGCCCCGAAAAATATTCCAAAGGCTCCAAAAAATTATAGGAAAATTCCCGGAGACATTTTGGAACATGATGAACCCAAATAAAGAATTTAGAGTTGATGAAAAGATATTTTGGAGCATCTAAAAATTAGATTTTGCTCACAGAAAAATAGGGAAAAGGTATAGAACAAGCGAGAAAAATTCCCAGAAAGTTTTTAGAGAGAAATTGATGAATGATGGGCACCAAAGGGTGATTTAGAGCTGTAGAAAAGGTTTTGATCAACTCGAACTGAAGGATCTGAGTTGAGAAACGGGAAATTAAATTATAGAAAGAGACAGAGACATGCTGTAGAGAGGATCATTGTACTAAACGCGTTTTGTAAACTTAATTCACTCATAACATAAAGTCATTTACAAATGATTTTAAATTTTTTTTTTGGCAAAGACCACTCAACCAAAATAAATCATATGCAAGAGCATGAGTGCACAACCATGTTGCTAAACCCTAAATAAGTTTTGATTAATGAAAAATTTTAATTCCCTATGTTTTGATGAGCACAAAAATACAAATTAAATCCATTTAGCTCTATTTCAAAATTAGTAAAATTTGGGGTGTTACAATTGTCGTTGCAGGTAAAATGAGCACTCAGGATGCATCCAGACTCGGAATCAGGCAAATGAACAGGCATTGGAAAGCTAACTGAGAGGCCTACATTCTCAAAAAAAAATGAGCCCATTTGGCCCAAGTTGGAGGGCACCCATCCTATCCTTAGGGCGCCCGCCCTGTCCGTGACATGTTCCACGAGCAATCCGTGGGAGACATACCTCCAAGTTTGTCCTCTGTCGATCCGAGGTTGGTGCAAGATCTACCGTCCGGTGGCCCTATCAAGTCGGGCTACCGACTCTCCACGGCCAAGTCGGTGCTCAAACTGACTGAACCTAAGTCGGTTCACCTACAAACCGCCTCAGGAACGCGATGGAGGGCCGTCGGATATGAAAGGCGGTGGATCATAGGGCGCCCACCCTGTCCATTTTGACTTCCCACGTCAGTGATCCATGGGAGATGATCTAGAGTGCATCTAAGCCATTCATCAATGTTGGTATTTATTAAGTGCAAATAAAATATGAAAGATTTCGCAAGCGCACAGAATACCATTGTAGCATTTTACCGGGAGTATTCCAGGTATCGTTATTTATATTTTACCATAGGGAAACAATGGTTAAAGAAGTTTGATAGTTGACCGTGATGTGTCTACTAACTTAGTACACCAACTAGACTATAGTAGGGGTAAACGATAAATGATAATAGTTATGCTTAAATGATATAGACACACAGGAGAATTCTATGATAAAAGAGTAGATAGCTAAGGTGAGAGGACAACGGGAGAGTTCAAGGTTCCTAAATACTTCTCTATTACTGGGGTTCTATAATACATGATTCATGGTAGATAAAGCAATCACACAATAACACTTCGGGACATCAGAACACTAGCCATGGAACGGGATGAGAATGGGACTAGGAAGTTCTGACTACGGTCCTACAATCATCAACCTACACGAGGTGGAATACGTCGGCCATCAGGGCAGTCACCTCCTGGGGCTACCACAACTATTCGTAAGGTTGAGTGCAATCTTAGGTAATCTCTAGTCTAGACACCACGCCTACACTATTAATTACTACTCTAATCCCATATGAAAACTAGAGCACTCGATGCGAGCAGAGATCCTATGCCAAAGTATAACAACTATACTAACCAATCAAATTCAAGGCATAAAGTAAATAGAGAAGATAAATATATTAAAGCATAAGTCTTACAAAAATGAGATACAAAGATATACCATACCCTTCAAGACTTCTCCAGAACCGAAGCGCAGCTCCACTCTCCCTAACTCTCAACTAGAACTAATCTACTACATTAGAAAGTCTAGCCCTAATTCTCTAGAGTTGAGAGGTTATCAATTAGAGGGACGCCTCTACAACTCCATAATCGTGCCCTTGACTCGCGGGGTCCTGGGTTCCTTATATGGGGGCGCCTGGCCTCCCCTCCACCTTAGGCAAGCAATATGGTACTAAGCCTTTCCACCATGTGCACATAGGCTTTAATGGGCCAAATTCTGATTTAGGCCCAATTAATCCCGTAGCCTTTAATTAATCCCGCAGCTGAGGTTCTAGAATCTTCCAGTGTTTATAAAATCCATATCTCTTTATTCCGGACTCCAAAAATATCAAACCATACGTCCGTTTCGATCGTCTTGACGAGCTCTATGCAATGGTGAATTCCAATTCCTCATTTGAGATACTTTTAATTGGTGAAAAATTGAATATCCCTTTATACCCTGCAAAATAAGTGAGAGCACCAAAACTCGTGGAACTTGTTAGAATCAAACCCCATAACTATGTTGTGTATTGTTTTATGCCCTTGATTCATGTTTAGTTGATGGGTAAACATAAGCAATAACTAACGCCAACAAGTTCCCCCAAGCTTACCCTTTGCTAGTCCCTTAGCAAAGCCAAACTTTAGCATATATCAAAAGTTATAGCTACCCCTCACAAGTATTTAGTTTTAAACCAAGAAGTACTCAAGGATTAGAGTAGACCAAGCTAACCTTCAGACTTACCTGCATTACCTTTACCATGGAGCTTGTAACTTTTTCTTGAGTCTTGGGTAATTGAAGGATAGAATGTCTAAGTTAAACACGATGTCTCAAGCTCTGTCGTTCAACTCTTATCCTGGAGCTTTTGCAAGTTTTCAAAATAAAACTCAGAGTTTTCGTTGTATGACTCTCTCAAGTCTCTCAATATGTGATATTTGTGGATCCTTACGAAGGCAATAGTGATGCATGCCTTCTCTTCTCTCTCTCACCCTATAACTAATAGCTTGTGTGGAGCTTATGGGAAAAGAGACAGCTCATACATACTTGCAATGAATATATTGTAAAGTCAAATAATGGATCCAAAGGAACAAGTCATAAAATCAAATTAAGATGTGCAAGTGTGTGGATGTGAGGTGGTACATGGATATATATGGTGGCTAATCCTAATTCTACTCGTTTGCTCCTTGAGACATCTCTCTCTCTTTTTCAAACACTAGGGAATTGTGTTGCAGGACAACATGGGCTATCTTTCTTTTCTTTTTCTTCTTTTTTTCAGGCGGGCATCAGAGTACCTATTGTTTTGATAAATTCGGACACTTGTCCATTTTTACCTCTCAGGCGGGCATCTTTGTACCCATTGTTTTCTCTCATCTCACTCTTTTGCATAGCCATATGCCTCTTCTCTGCAACAATACTTCCCTTTTTCTTTTTCTTTTGAGAGATATCAACAAGAACCTTGGAGCATTGTTCTGGGATAACCAATGGGATATTTTTAGTGTTCACTCCTAGTGTAGGAGTAGAACATTTTCAGGTGGATCTAGATGAAAAATATGGAATGTGGATGCGTCCACTCGGATATGAGTAGTGCATCATGGGTGGAGTGTATGTGATCTTGATTGTAAAAGCATGGACAAGTTCCTAAGGTATCAACAAAGCTTGACTAAACTCAAAATAAAGCAAGTAGCATATAATGTGTATGTTTTTCTAATATAGCATGTATGGCTGTGGTGGGATTATAAAGCTCTTGTCATACAGGAACTCATCATGTGGTTTTAAGAATTTTCAAAATAAATCTCTAGAATTCAAATATCACTAGGAACAAGATAAATAACAGCTCAAACTTTGCATATCACATCCCTCAATTATTTAGACTTAGATCAAGCATTTGCTACTGTTGACACTTGTTATCATCCAAATTTTATTATCAATTATCCCTGCATTAAACATCAATATCCTAGTAGAATAGGGTTATTACTGACAGATTCCATGAGTTTTGGTGAGTTGTCTATTTCCCAGGGGATTTTCCAGAAAAGCTTAAAAGAAGGATTAAAGAGTATAATTACCATGAAACTTAACCACCAAGGAAACATCATCACGAGAACACTAGAAGCATCTGAAACACACCCAAGGCACCGGAGCCCGAAACCCCACAGGGTGGGGCCGGCCGGCGCCAGGGTGGGGCCGGCCGACGCCCCCTAGGGTTTCCCCCGCGCCGCCTTCTGGAGTCTTCCAACACCGCCTATTAGAAGTCATCTGGGCCCTTGTTTCAAGTCGGTTTGATCCCACGGCATACGTGCATCCCACCGGGCTATAAATAGAGAGGCATACCCCCTGGAGGAGAGCCAGATCAAGAGATGAAGACCTTGAAGCATTAGATAGATATCCACTAGATCTAGGCTAGCAATCAAGAGAGAGATTAGAGAGATAGAGTAGATGAGTAGAGATTCGGAGGAGTCCCGGCCTGTCGGAGCTTCTTCGTAGTTATGTTCGTCTGGATTCAGCACCTCGCCCGGAGTTGCGTTCTGAGGTACTTTTGTATTCAACATCCTGATTCAAGTAAGCATTTGTTCTTATTCGTTCTTAAGTTTACAACTCTATTTGAGTGCTTTGATCTTGGTAACTCCTTGGTTGAAGTAGTAGTTTGTAGTGTAGACGTGGTGTCTGGGCTATAATTACTTGTGAATGTCTCCTGATTGGCCGGATAGTGGTAGATCGCGTAGGTGACAGCTGCGTTGAGTCCTCTGTAGTCCACTTCTCGTTGATAGGATCGATAGGTGTATAAGTGTCTGGTAGGAGGGAACTCTGATTTTGCCTCTTATTCATGTCACTGCCCGATTAGAACGATATTATTCAAAGTTTACCGGTTGTCGGATCTAGATTATCATTTGTTATCTCCTCATTCTTGATATTCTCTGGATTGATTGTATTATCGAGTTAAGAGCCAATAGACTTAGTCTGTATTACCTACTGTTCCTTTGGGTTCGATATTAAAACCGGGATTGTCTGGTGAAGTGCTACATCGGTTGTTTTATCTGTGCGCTTGCGGATACCTTGATAATAATAATCTTTAATAGAGTGCAGTTAGTTTATACCAACAAACATTTCTGGCGCCGTTGCCAGGGAACGGTTTGCTGATTTTGGCTTCTATCTTAATCTTGTATTATACTTTTATCTTTTATCTTTTACCCCTTTTAAAGTATGGAACCCACGTCCCAACTTTTATATCAATATGGAGTACCATCGGGATCATATCTCCAGCGAAAAGAATAATCTTTACCTATCACATCATCTGGCTATGAGTTACACTCGGGATTAATTAAATTAGTTCAGGATCACATTTTTTCTGGTAGTTCTAGCAAAAACCCTTATTCCCATTTAGCTGATTTTGAGTAGACATGTTCATGTTTGCACATTAAGGACATGGCAGATGAAACTTTAAGATGGAAACTCTTTCCGTTTTCATTAACGGGAACAGCAAAGAAATGGTATAATCGCCATGTTGGGAGTAGCCAAGGAGATTGGGAAGTATTGCGTGCTAATTTTTGTCTTAAATTTTTTCCCTATCGAAAAGGTCGCTAAACTTCGTTTTGAAATTATTGGATTTAAATAATTAGATAACGAATCATTAGACAAGGCTTGGGAATGCTTTGACAGATTTATAAATTCTGGACCTAATCTTGCTTTGCCAGAACCTATGCTTTGCAATATTTTTTTTAGGCCTTGATGATAAAAATAAAGAATACCTTAATTTGGCCGCAGAGGAGCATTTATGCATATTACTGCTTCACATGCTAAAACTATTCTTACTAATATCTTAATTGATCTTCCTAAAGAAAAAAAATATTGTTAGAAGATAAATTTTTGTCGTTTGATTCTAAACTTTTGTCTGATTCATCTCAACCTTTACCTGAACTATCTAATGAGAAGAAGATAACTCCTATTTCTGATTTTATGCTTGAATATGAGGATGAACTTTTTGATGATTATGGAAACACCTCACGCTATCATAAAATTATAAAACCACAAAAGTCTATGAATTTTAAAAGTTTTAATGTTTCATATCCTGCTGATTTAAAATTCCTTAGAGAGATAACTAGAGAATTAATTTTTACTATGAGTAATGAGTCGTTAATAGAATCTGAGCTTTCAAATGATATAATTCGTTTAAATTCTTCTGCCATTACTATTAAATGTCAAATTGATGCATATCCTTTTGATGCCTTTTATAATCCAGTAGTATGTGTCAATATCATGTCTCTTACATTTGCTGAAAAATTCTTGAAAGATATGCCATTAATTTCTACAAATAAATTATTGAAAAATCGCTCAGGACATATTATTCCTAGTTTAGGTGTTTTATGTTCTCTTCCTATTGTGATTAATGAATTCCGAATTTTGCTGAATTTCTATATCTTTGATGTTTGGAATTTTGATGTAATGATTGGCTTACCAATAGGAAAACTTTTGCGAGAAGGTTGTGCGAGCAATTTAGATATTAAACTTGGGAAGGGATTTAATCTCTCAGTGCCAATAACTCATGCATTAAAAGCTAAGGCAGAGCCACCTCCTGAGTTAGATCTGATAGAAGAAATTAAGGCTATGTCATTTGAAGAATTTATTGAACCTGATTTAGAGGATGATACTCAGTTCTTCATTAATGAAGAGGAAGAGGATCCGATTGAACCTAAACCTCTGGATGAATTATTAGAGCCACTTAAGCCTTCTATTGAGCTTAAACAACTACCTTTTGGTCTTGAGTATGTTTTTCTGAATAATGATCAAAATTCTCCCGTGATTATTAGTGATAAACTTTCTGATGAAGAGTCTTTTAGATTAATATCTGTCTTAAAAAAATATTGTGCTGCTTTTGGTTATTCACTCCAAGACCTTAAGGGTATTAGTCCTGTTTTATGCACCCATCGTATTCCAACCAACCCAGAAATTACACCTTCTAGAGAGCCCCAACGTAGGCTTCAAAATGCGATGAGGGAGGTTGTTAAGAAAGAGGTCTTGAAACTTTTGCATGCTGGAATTATTTATCCTGTTCCGCATAGTGAGTGGGTAAGCCCTGTTCAAGTTGTACCTAAAAAGGGTGATATGACCATAGTTAAAAATGATAAAAATGAATTGATACCCTAGAGAACTGTTACAGGATGGCGAATGTGTATAGATTATAGAAAACTCAATAAAATAACCAAGAAAGATCATTTTCCGCTGCCCTTCATTGATGAGATGTTAGAGCGTTTGGTAAATAATTCTTTCTTTTGTTTCCTTGATGGTTATTCTGGATATCACCAAATACCTATCCACCCTGATGATCAAAGCAAAACCACTTTTACATGTCCTTATGGAACTTATACTTATCGTAGAATGTCTTTTGGATTATGTAATGCACCTGCTTCTTTTCAAAGATGTATGATGTCTATATTTTCTGAAATGATAGAAGAAATTATGGAAGTTTTTATGAATGATTTTTCAGTTTATAGAAAAACTTTTGATGATTGTCTAGAAAATCTAGATAAGGTTTTGCAGAGATGTGAAGAAAAGCACTTTGTCCTTAATTGGGAAAAATTTCATTTTATGGTTAGAGAAGGAATAGTGCTAGGACATTTAGTGTCTGAAAGAGGTATAGAGGTAGATAAGGCAAAAATTGAAGTAATTGAACAACTACCTCCACCTGTTAATGTAAAAGGAATCCGAAGTTTTCTTGGTCACTTTGGTTTTTATCGCAGATTCATAAAAGATTTTTCACATATTGCTAGACCACTGACTAACTTGCTAGCTAAGGATGTTTCTTTTGAATTTGATGATGCATGTTTAAAATCTTTTAATATTCTTAAAGAAGCACTTACATCAGCAGCAATCATTCAACCCCCCGATTGGTCTTTACCTTTTGAAATTATGTGTGATGCTAGTGATTATGCTGTAGGGGCAATATTAGGACAAACAAAAGATAAGAAGTATCATGCAATTGCTTATGCTAGTAAAACTATGACAGGAGCACAATTAAATTATGCAACAACAGAAAAAGAACTCCTGGCTGTTGTTTTTGCTATTGATAAATTTAGATTTTACTTAGCAGGAGCAAAAGTAATTGTTTATTCTGATCATGCTACTTTAAAATATTTGCTCACTAAGAAAGATGCTAAACCTCGTTTGATAAGATGGATTTTGTTACTCCAAGAATTTGACTTAGAAATTAAAGACAGAAGAGGAATAGAAAATCCAGTTGCTGATCACTTGTCTAGAATACACTTTGAGAAACCTCAGGAATTGCCTATTAATGACTCACTGAGAGATGACATGTTGTTTAAAGTGACCAAGTCAGACCCTTGGTACGCGAATATTATCAACTTTATGGTTGCAGGTTATGTACCACCAGGGAAAATAAAAAGAATCTCATTTATGAAAGTCGTCTCCATATATGGAATCCACCATACCTCTTTAGAATTTGTTCATATGGATTACTTAGAAGATGTGTACCAGTAGAAGAGGGCATGCAGATCATTCAGAAATGCCATGCATCACCATATGGAGGTCATTATGAAGCATTCCGCACTCATGCTAAAATCTGGCAGAGTGGGTTCTTTTGGCCAACTATGTATGAAGACACCAAAGATTTTGTCTAGCAGATGTGGATCATGTCAGAGGCACGGAAATATCAATGCAAGAGATGCTATGCCACTCACCAACAATCTCCAGATCGAGCTCTTTGATGTCTGGGGAATTGATTACATGGGACTATTTGTGAAATCAAGAAATTATGAATACATTCTGGTGGCAGTTGATTATGTATCCAAGTGGGTAGAAGCTATGCCATGCATGAATGCTGATTCCAAACATTCAAAGAAGATGTTCGAAGAGATTATATTTCCAAGGTTTGGAAAACCAAGGATGGTCATTAGTGATGGAGGGACACACTTTACTGATAAAAAGTTTCACCGATACTTGTAAGCTCATGGCATCCGTCATAATGTTGCTACACCATACCATCCTCAGACAAGTGGCCAAGCAGAAAAAATCAAACAAATGAATCAAAAATATTCTATAGAAAATAGTAAATGAAATGGGTACTGCATGGAAGGACTGATTACCCGAAGCTACTTTGGGCATATCGAACCGCATACAAGACACCTTTGCGTCTGTCACCTTACCAGCTAGTATATGGTAAGACCTATCATTTACCAGTGGAGTTAGAGCATAAAGCTCACTGGGATATTAAGAGATGGAACATGAACTTTGAAGCTGCTGGAGAAAAGAGAAAAATGCAATTATCAGAATTAGAAGAATGGAGAGAAAAGGACTTATCATAATTCAAAGATCTATAAAAAACGAACAAAAAGATGGCATGACAAGAGGATCAAGAAGAAGGAGTTGCACTAGGAGATAAGGTATTACTTTTTAATTCCAAGTTTAAATTATTCGGGCTTAGAAAAACTACGAAGCAAATGGGAAGGACCATTTACGGTTGTGAATGCATCACCACATAGAGCGGTAACTCTATAATCACACGAAGGTACGTTATTCAAGGTAATGGTCACCGACTTAAATTATTTTTAGAACCATTTAATTTAGAAGTTGTTGACGGGCTAGATTTTGTCCAATTACCCACTTTTTAGTCCCGTCATTATCCGTTACGAAAAATTATCACGCATCGCAACTAAGAGGAAGTAGGAAGAGTGTAGAAGCTTCACGAGCTCGGCCAGCCAGGAAGGACACCTGGTGGGGCCGGGCGGCGCCCCCTGTCCCCTCTCGTCCCAACTCAAGTTTCCTTTTCTTTTCTCTATCTTTCCTAAGCACAATCCTATAGATTCCCGATGCGTACGAGTAATCTTTGGTACGAATCCTGTAGAACCTAGATTTGATCTTATCCTGTCTCCTGAAAACCATATAAATATGCACCTATACCACCCTCAAATGCCATCCCATCATCATTGTCCTTCTTCTCCTCCAAAGAAACTCTTTAGTTTAGATCTAGTAGCAATGGCAAGCAAAGCGGTCGTCGGCGCTGACTCCGGCAAGCTTCAAGGCGACGACTCGAAGGCCATCGTCCTCGCGCAGCCGAAGCCCCTTGCCAGTCGTGCCACCAAAGCACCTCGCCGTCGTGCCACCGAAGCATCTTGCTACGGTGCCCCAGCAGTTCGAGCAAGTCTACTACACGCATTCTCAGCCTGCTCTACCATCGCCACCTGAGAGACTGTTGCTAGAATATGGTACCAAGGGAAAGCAAATTGTTATTCCCCGAGGCACCCCACTTCTTCCACCTAGAGATAACGAGCGACTCCTGTCGGTCAAGACCAACAAGAACGGAACGCTGGTATGTGCGAAGTACACCACTGCTCACCCTGCCATCTAAGGACTTCATGCACGTCCAGGCCAAGTCCGCTACACCGAGTTCATACCACCTACGCCCAAGAGACAGCGGGCTACATCTACATCGGCACTAGAGAAAGTCTCTAGACAGCCCCAGCTCTCTCTACGCATCCTTAATGAGAAGATGGAAGCTCTCTCTAACACCATTAGGGGTATAAAGAGGAATGAAGACTTAAGGAGCAAGATTATGAGCGACATGACTAAGCAGATAGAAGTCAATGTCAAGTTAATTCGCAGTCTCAAGCGTGAAAAAGATCAGCTGAAAGAAGAGATTGGTGATCTTAAGGAAGAAATTAGGAAGCTCGCGAAGAAAGGGCAACCTTAAGTTGCCCTAGTTATCTATGTAATAAGGCAAAAGTGTGTTAGGTTTGATTATATTATTGAGTGTGCTAGGTTTGATCTATAATATTAGGTATGTTAGGTAAGCCTATTGAGCTAGGGCAGTCGTTAGCTCAGTCAGTTATCAAAGTTATCTAGTATTATTAATGAATAAAGTGCCTTATTCTTTTTATCAATATTAATGTTTTAGTTTACTCTACTCTCTATATTTTTGGTACACATGTTGTCTCCACATGTTGCGCAGAAAAGTATGCAGGAAAATAAGTGTGGGGGAGGCACATCGCGACTATGAAAATCAATTCGCTCGGGAAAATCATGTAATTCGGAAGATAAAAGAACCAGGACCTCGCACATTGAAGTGGACCTCGTGGGGCCACAGAGGCGCGCCACCCGGCGCCCTACCTGGGCCGGTCGGCCCCCCTCTGCATCCTCTGTATCCCCTTCTCGGTCATGGTCAGGTTTGATCCCCATACAATATAATTGCATATGTTTCAATTTCTGTTTCAATCCGAATTAAAATCCACATGCTAAATTACTTTCAAAAGAGAAGAAGAGATTGATTAATTCATAACTTAAGAATAAATTATATAACACTTTTCTAGGAATCATGTTACTATTGGAAACTATTTATAGGGACCCCATGATTGCTTAAGTCGTTGTGAAACATGATATAGTTGAATAATGAGAACTCAATCCCTGATGTTTTGTCTTTGGAGATTTTATTTCAAAAATTTAAATGATTAGTTATACCTCTCCTTTGTGGTAAAAATATTGTCCTACCAGAGCCATATATAGGATAGAAGCCTGCTACATATAATACTTGTCTTTGTATTGAGTTTGGTCAACCTTTGTAACCCTTTGAAGAAATTTGTCATATTTTCGAATCAAGTGCCAATTCCACATAAGCATTACTCTAATCCAGAGTAATAGCGAGTCATTCTATTGAAAACGTTTCTCTCCTACACTGGGGGAAAACACCAAAAATAATTATATAGCATAGTTACCAAATAATTGCTCCATGTTTTGTTAAAGTCTCTCAACTACTAAATTCAAAAGAGGTATGAGCTATACAAAAGAATAAGGGAGTATAAAAAATGGACAAGTGTCCGAAGAAATTAAAACAATGAGTACTTAGATGCTCGCCTCCCTTGAAAAAAAAGGAAGAGAAAGAAAGAGATAGCTCATACCCTCTGAATAAACTCAACTGTATAAAAGAGAGACTCATTTTCTCAAGGAGCAAGGTAGAATTAGGTTCCACTATATTCTACCAAATAAAGCTTGATTCGATTATATGCCTCATTTCTCTGTGGATTCATTGTTTGACTTTACAATAAATACTAATGCAAGTATGTTTTCACATTCTACCTACCTGAGATCCACATAAGCTTTTTAGAAGTAGGATAAAGAAGGCAATTTCATTAACGCCTTGGTAAGGATACAAAAATACCAGATATATCAGTGATTCGAGAGTACTACAAAAGGAGAAGGTAAAGCTAAGTTTATTCGCAAAATTATATACCCTCCAATTGACTTAACTAAAGGAAGAGAGTGATCTGTTTTCAAGCTATTCTGTTCTTCAACTACTCAAAGATTCATGGTAGACACTTTGGATTCTATAGTACATGCATTACTAGATTAGTTTTATATAATACACTTTCAAGTTATGTTTTAAATGCTCCATTCTCTCTAAGAATCTTACATCTTGAAACCAACCTTTTTTTCGGGACGAGCAAAAGGCTAAGTGTGGGGGTAATTGTCGACACTTGTTATCATCCAAATTTTATTATCAATTATCCCTGCATTAAACATGAATATCCAGTAGAATAGGGTTATTACTGACAGATTCCATGAGTTTTGGTGAGTTGTCTATTTCTCAGGGATTTTCCAGAAAAGCTTAAAAGAAGGATTAAAGAGCATAATTACTACGAAACTTAACCACCAAGGAAACATCATCATGAGAACACTAGAAGCATCTGGAACACACCCGAGGCACCGGAGCCCGAAACCCCACAGGGTGGGGCCGGCCGGCGCCCCCCTAGGGTTTCCCCCGCGCGACCTTCTGGAGTCTTCTACCACCGCCTATTAGAAGTCATCTGGGCCATTGTTTCAAGTCGGTTTGATCCCACGGCATACGTGCATCCCACCGGGCTATAAATTGAGAGGCATACCCCCCTGGAGGAGAGCCAGATCAAGAGATGAAGATCTTGAAGCATTAGATAGATATCCACTAGATCTAGACTAGCAATCAAGAGAGAGATTAGAGAGATAGAGTAGATGAGTAGAGATTCGGAGGAGTCCTGGCCTGTCGGAGCTTCTTCGTAGCTGTGTTCGTCTGGATTCAGCTTCCTCGCCCGGAGTTGCGTTCTAAGGTACTTTTGTATTCAACATCCTGATTAAATTAAGCATTTATTCTTATTCGTTCTTAAGTTTACAACTCTATTTGAGTGCTTTGATCTTGGTAGCTCCTTGGTTGAAGTAGTAGTTTATAGTGTAGACGTGGTGTCTGGGCTATAATTATTTGTGAATGTCCCCTGATTGGCTGGATAGTGGTAGATCGTGTAGGTGACAGCTGCGTTGAGTCCTCTGTAGTCCACTTCCCGTTGATAGGATCGATAGGTGTATAAGTGTCTGGTAGGAAGGAACTCTGATTTCGCCTCTTATTCATGTCACTGCCCGATTAGAACGATATTATTCAAAGTTTACCGGTTGTCGGATCTAGATAATCATTTGTTATCTCCTTATTCTTGATATTCTCTGGATTGATTGTATTATCGGGTTAAGAGCCAATAGACTTAGTCTGTATCACCTACTGTTCCTTTGGGTTTGATATTAAAACCGGGATTGTCTGGTGAAGTGCTACATCGGTTGTTTTATCTGTGCGCTTGCGGATACCTTGATAATAATAATCTTTAATAGAGTATAGTTAATTTATACCAACAGCTATCCACAAGTTTCAAGTTAAAATGGTTGTATCTAAAATTTGGGATGATTCAAGGTTGAAAACTAA
This sequence comes from Eremochloa ophiuroides, assembly GCA_038502445.1. Lineage (NCBI taxonomy): Eukaryota > Viridiplantae > Streptophyta > Magnoliopsida > Poales > Poaceae > Eremochloa > Eremochloa ophiuroides. The sequence continues at coordinate 29,771,478 of JAHLJS010000006.1, read as the reverse complement.
GTTGGAATGAGGAATCATGGTGGGGTGCTACTTATCAAATTCCTGAGCATGGTTTCCATTGAGTTCGAGCAAAATTATTGTAAGCACTCTCTTTTTATTTTATTCAAACACACTAACTAACCTAAACACTATTTATTTGGTTTTCAAATTTTATTTCACTAGCTAACTCACGCGAAAAGCAATATGATACAATAATAAGGATGGGAAACTTATACTTAGCTGGATTTAAATGGAGGGCGCCCTCCCCTAAGCTGGATGTTGACGTGGTCTTTGATGTTGCAAGTTGAGCAATTCTTCTGGGAGCAGGCATACTGGTAGTGTAAGGGCGCCAGGTCGATTAGCTCTTGATCTTGTATTGTCTTATAAAATTCAATTGCCAATAAGAATACCAAATCTCATGGAGTGGGGTTAGGTTAATACCACTTCATGGTAGGTGATTGATTTTATATTTCCAGCAGAAGTTTCCTAATTGGGTGGACCTTCATGTGCCCACATATTTTTGTTTTTTTCTAAAAAGTGTGGACCTTCATGTGCCCACATATTTTTGGTATTTTTATATTTTTTATGGTACTATGGTGAACCTTCATGTGTTCACATATTTTTGGTATTTTATAACTTTATAAAACAGACTCGATAATCGCATAGGTATAGTTACCTGATAACTAGAGGATGCTTCTTCCCCAAGCTAGATGTTTGCAATACTTGGTGTTGATGATCTTCAGGGCGAGCTTGCCAGCAGTAGTCCTGGTGGGCTCCACTGATAAACTCACTCCTTAGTCATAGTGTTATCCTGCATAATTATACTCCAACAAGAAAACCAAAACTCGAGGCTCGAATGTGATAAGGGGTTAGCGGTCAACCAATAAGTAATTGATTATTCTCTGTGTTGATTTTAATTGACAGATTCTAGCAGGATTCTCTTTTTAGGGTTCTTATGCAACAATCAAATATGTATGCACGCTATATATTTTTATGCCACCACGGAGAATATTTATTCTCATGGGGCTTAGGATTTGCATAATGCAAGAAAGTAAATACAAATGGTATTATCATTTTTTTATTATTATTTTTATGCCACCATAGCGAATATTCGACAAGTTTATTCACATGGGGCTTTAATGTTATATGATGTAATAAATAAGGACAATAAAGATTTTTCTCTTCTTTTTTTTGATATACATAAAGATGAATATGCTAAAGTAAAATTACTAATGTAAATTATGAATACTAATTAATTAGATAACTACCATGTTACCTTATGGCAAGGGTGCGGAATTTAAAGTCTACCGACAGGACTTTTTCTTCCACTCTTGTATATCTCTCCGTCTTAGAGATGAAGGACTTGATGGTTGCACCTCTGGTGATGGTGATGTCACTTTTGTTCTTTGCTTGGCCAGCAGGTTGAAGTAGAGCATTAATAGTGCAAGCTAGCAGCATCTTGCTTAGCGTGCATGTTCATAGAACTTTCACTAGTAGAATTTTAGGAATCAACAAATTTGTTTGAAGTGTTGTCCTGTTTGCAAAACCAAAGTAGAGATCAAGTGCATGGGCTCTGCTGGTGGAAAAACACCAACAGAACCGAATCTATTTTTATTTATTCTTCTCTAGCCTTAGGCACATTGAACAAGACAAAGTTGATGTTACATAATTTGTTTTACTCATGACATGAGTGGTAAGATCAGACAATTAAGCATTAATGTTGCATTTAAGTTCATATGGCAGAAAAGATTTAAATTGCTTAATCAATGGAATGGTTGTCTATCTCTACATAATATATAAATTTTCACGTGAGTATGCATCTTCCAAAGATAACCAATGGAATGGTTGTCTATCTCTACATAATATATAAATTTTCACGTGAGTATGCATCTTCCAAAGATAGAATACAATGTTTTAGCACATTTGGTTAAGATTGAGATCAAAAGAATGATGTCATGAACAATTTTAAAGGACAAAGCATGTTGAGTTAATTAGGTTAATCAATTAAAGATGTAACTCTAACATATTTGTGTCTTTATTTATCTGCATTGCAAGATCAAGAGGAAAATAGTGACCACTTACCTTAAGATATTACCTTTATTATTAGAGCGTGATGGCACTAAGTGATGAAGGGTAGATGATTGGTGGTCCTTTCCTTCTCTTGCATCTTGAGTTGTTCATGAGCATCCTGTCTCTTTTGTTGTTTATCCTCTTTGCCATCTTTTGCTTCTTTGATGTTATGACACCTTGTCACTCTATTCATTATTATGTCTGCAACAGATTAGTGGACAACACATACCCGAAGGGATGTACAACTTTGGAACATAGGTTGTTTGTCCAGAATTTTATCATGTTCCATCTACGCTACTAAGAAGATAGGGTTGTTATGATGTTAGCATAGATCTTGTTCTATACCGGCATGACTTGAGTCCAAGTAACTTGCAGCAGAAGATAAAGTGAATGAATCATTAATACTCACAATTCTTCCATCCATAATGAATGAGCTATGTCTTCCTCTGCAAACTTATTGAAGTTCAGCATGTGCCCTGTCTCATCTTTGATTTGAATTTATCTCGTGACTTACCCAAATTAAATTGAAAGTTTTCTGCAAGGGTTAGTCCAACAAAATTTCCAATATCTACTACAGCATACGAGCGGCTCAAAAATCAACCTAGACACCACGTCCAATTTGACTTAGAAAGGCATTTTAACCTAACCACCACGCTTAATTCAAAAAGCCTTTGAAAGTAAAATCATCACACCTCTTGGTTCGAAAATCAAACTAAACACCTTGTCTAATTATGATTCCAGAAAACAGTTTAAACAAAACACCATGCCTAATTTTAAAAGATATATGAAATTTCTCCAAATCTTAAGTATACTATAGCGAACAAAGGTAACATGAAAGTTTATAGAGAGTTATGCAAACAGAGATGAAAGAGCATGATCATTGATTAACAATTTGAACATGTATTGACAAGGTAGAGACAACCAATATTAGCGACATAAGATTTTCTAAATAAGCCCATTCCCCCAAGCTTGAATTTTGCAAGTTAAGTTTGGATGGATTAATGTTGCATGATAATTGGTTGGACATACCTAATGATGTCATCCTTCTACTTCAAGCCTGGAATGGTTAGTGACAAAAATACCCGAGGGAATATTTTTATAATTATAATTCTATGCTCAATTCTCAAGGGTATTACATCAAAAGGTACAAGCTCACATTATTTTTCAAGAGTGGTTATTTTAGGACACAAAGTCGTTCTTGAGAGACCTTCTAATTATTACACTTTTAGTTAACAAATTTAGATTAAAACCTTTGAAAGTAAGATTAAAGACTCCTAAACTAGGCACCATACTTCATTTAAGAGATGTATGAAATTATTCCAGCCATAAACTATAGTAAGTGAAGATAGCATGAAAGCATTACAAGGATTTATTCAAATAGAGATGAAATAGTATGATCATAGTGAGGTATATATTTTTTTCTTTTCAATATGCAAGTGATATGGATGTATGCAAGAACTAAACATGCTATGGATTTGATATGAGGAAATATAAACTAAATGGTGTGGATGCATGGATTAAAATAAATATGCAATGAGATGCAAGAATTAAAAGATAACTACTCAAAAGTTTAAAGTCCATGAGCAAGACTTTCACCTTCTTGATCATACTTACCATGACTTGTGTGTAGCACAGCCTCTATGTTCGTCACTTGAGATGTGATTTGAATTGTTGTGACGACGACCTCCTTCTCTAATCTACACAGGGTTAGAAAGAAATATATATGTGTGTAAACCTGTGAGATGGCAGGGTTCCATTATTGATGAATTTTGAATGTTCAGGCATTCTGGGCTTTTCAATTTATCTTCTTGTCTTGTGGAAACTTGTCGGAAGGTCAAAACAGCTTCCGTTGTCCTGTCTTATTCCACAACTCAATAGAACAGGGGTAATCATACTAAATCTATTAGTACACTAAATTAGCAGACATCAAGATCACTATAAAACTCTTATGCCGATTGCTTCCCCGGCAACGGCGTTAAAAATGCTTGTTGGTATTTATTAAGTGCAAATAGAATAAGAAAGATTCCGCAAGCGCATAGAATACCATTGTAGCATTTTACCAAGAGTATTTCAGATATCGTTATTTATATTTTACCACAGGGAAACAATGGTTAAAGAAGTTTGATAGTTGACCATCATGTGTCTACTAACTTAGTACACCAACTAGACTATAGTAGGGGTAAACGATAAATGATAGGAGTTATGCTTAAATGATATAGACACACAGGAGAATTCTATGATAAAAGAGTAGATAGCTAAGGTGAGAGGACAACGGGAGAGTTCAAGGTTCCTAAATACTTCTCTATTACTGGGGTTCTATAATACATGATTCATGGTAGATAAAGCAATCACACAATAACACTTCGGGATATCAGAACACTAGCCACAGAATAGGATGAGAATGGGACTAGGAAGTTCTGAGTACGGTCCTACAATCATCAACCTACATGAGGTGGAATACGTTGGCCATCAGGGCTGTCACCTCCTGGGGCTACCACAACTATTCGTAAGGTTGAGTGCAATCTCAGGTAACCTCTAGTCTAGACACCACGCCTACACTATTAATTACTACTCTAATCCTATATGAAAACTAGAGCACTCGATGCAAGCGAAGATCCTATGCCAAAGTATAACAACTATACTAACCAATCAAATTCAAGGCGTAAAGTAAATAGAGAAGATAAATATATTAAAGCATAAGTCTTACAAAGATGAGATACAAAGATATACCAGACCCCTGAAGACTTCTCCAGAACCGAAGCGCAGCTCCGCTCTCCCTAACTCTCAACTAGAACTAATCTACTACATTAGAAAGTCTAGCCCTAATTTTCTACAGTTGAGAGGTTATCAATTCGAGGTACGCCTCTACAACTCCATAATGGTGCCCTTGACTCACGGGGTCCTGGGTTCCTTATATGGGGGCGCCTGGCCTCCCCTCCACCTTGGGCATGCAATATGGTACTAAGCCTTTCCACCATGTGCACATAGGCTTTAATGGGCCAAATTCTGATTTAGGCCCAATTAATCCCGCAGTTGAGGTTTTAGAATCTTATATTGTTTGTAAAATCCATATCTCTTTATTCCGGACTCCAAAAATAGCAAATCATAGGTCCGTTTCGATCGTCTTGACGAGCTCTATGCAATGGTGAACTCCAATTCCTCATTTGAGATACTTTTAATCAGTAAAAAATTGAATATCCCTTTATACACTGCAAAACAAGTGAGAATACCAAAACTCGTGGAACTTGTTAGAATCAAACTCCATAACTATGTTGTGTATTATTTTATGCCCTTGATTCATGTTTAGTTGATGGGTAAAAATGAGTAATAACTACCGTCAACAATCCAACGACGGTTCCATCCAAAGGTGCACAATTGAAGGCCATGGATTCAAGGGCCCACATGTCATGCTCTAAGGGTCAATAAATGCCTCTCCAACCGCCAACCGGCACCCTAACCGACTTACCAACCGTCGTTGGAGAGGATCTAGCACCGTTGGATGGCGAGGCGATGAATCCGAACAGGGCACTCGCCCTCCTAGTAGGGCACCCGCCCTACCACTCAGGGCCACCGACCATCCGGAGTGCCTACAAGTACCCCTGGAGCTTCCTTGCACTATAAATAGGACCCTCCACTTCACTTGTAAACGCGAACCACTACATACACACTCTCCACATGAGAGTCATAGCCTTAGAGCTCTCCTAGTGAGAAGTAGAAGAGAGGGAGAGAGTGAGGAGAAGCTGAATGAGTGCCGGGCTTGTTGGCATCATCTTCGGTGTGTATCTCTGCGGATGCGGGTCTCCTTCAAGTGAGCCGCTCCAGGGATTCTTCTTGGTTAAGGTACCTGGCTCTATAAGTGTTCTGCTTGTATTGTTCATTGGTACATTGTTCATTTACTTGAGTGCTCTAATCTATCTTTGGTATACCTAGATTAGAGTAGTAAGCTATAGTATAGGCGTGGTGTTTAGACTATTGTTTACCAGTGTGTGTGGCTTGCTCCTCGGATGCGTGGTAGCTAGTGGGTGGTGACATCCCTATCTAGTCTCTATGGTCCACCACATGTTTGTGCAAGTTCTTAAAACGTAGGGCCTGAAGCTGTAACGGCACAAGTTATCTTTTGCGGTGTTTGACCGAAACAGAGCTTCGAAATGAACAATCATTGTAAACCTTTTCTTGATCTAGAACCTTTGCCATTAAGACCCTTTCTACCCTATTTATCTTAAACATCTAGTTTTCTTAGGATGACCTTGATTCTTAGTAGAACACTCACGCTCCCTATGGAAATCGATACCTTGGAATACTCTTAGGTGAAAGCTACTTTGACAACCGTGCGCTTACGGTTTTATCCCTTTTCCACATTTAGTGTCAACAAGCTTTCTGGCGCCGTTACCGGGGATATCTCTAGTCCTTGGTGATTGCATTAGGAATTGTTAACAAAAACCCGGGTTGTTAAACCATACAAAGGCATCACGAGGGCATCAATCAAAATATACGGTGATTAAACAAAGTGCTGCTACAGCCTGCCCGTTCCGACAAGAGGACAGCTACAATGGTTGAGAATCGATTGCCTTAGAACAAAAGAAGAACACAGTGCTTGTGTTCAGTCGCATCTTCCCTCTTCAAGTCAAATGCCACGGTGGGTACAATATGAGCCCATCAATCAGCAAGGGCGACAAAAAAATATTGAGGATCTCAATAGGGCAATTCCATGGAAATAAATCGAAAAAGAAAAGGTGGAAAAAGAGGCAGCACCGTAGGTGGCAGAGGGGGCTGCTGCAATAGCGTGAAAACGGCGCCGTTGCCTGTTTCCTGCTAGGGGATGGGCGACGATGGTGTGATGGCGTGGTGGCTCGAGTCAGCGCCGTGATAGGCGATGAGCAACGCTGCGACAAGGCGGCGCCACGGCAGGCCGCTCCGCGGCGGGCGACGAGCGGCTCTGCGGCTGGTGGAATGGGCGGAGGGTGGGTCCGCAGGTGGCGGCGCGGGCGGAGCCGCGGAGGGCGGCTCAGCAGCGGGCGATGTGAATCTCTGGTGGTGAGTGCGGTGTGAACTGTGAACCCGGTGGGCGGCTGGGTGGATAAGGTTAGTCACGAACACGGTGAAATATTTCGCTTAACTTCTCGTGGTATCCGTCTCTGTTCGATGGGCCAGACTATCACATGTGAGCCTCCTTTTACGCGTGAAAGAAGGTGAATGGTGAACCTGTAGGTGGCGTTTGGATGCTAGGAGGGACGGGGAAAAGGTTACGGACCAGGAAATATAGAGCTGGTTATGGATTGGGAAATAAATATTGGAAGGTAAATCCTCGGTTCGGATGAAATTGGTATGGGTTTGAGTTAATAGGTAGGACCCACGTCTTTTTTTCCAATTTAAAAAATGCAAAACGTGTGGCCAGCTGACCACCATGAGTACCGATTCCTCGCTCCCAGGCTCTCAACCGTCCCCGCCGTTCAGGCTAGAGTCGCCGCCGCCCCAACACTTTCTAGGCCACAAGGCTAAGGATGAAAACATAAAAATGGATATTCGAATTATTCATATTCGGATTTGTTCAAATTGTATGTATAAATATTCGTATCTGTTTTAAAATAGATGTTAAAGTGGATACATCCGTATTCATATTTCAGTGTTTTCTCTATTTGATTTCAGATCCATATTCGACAATATCCGGCAATATCCGTATCCGAATAGAAAATAAGGTATCATGAACTTATTTAAAAGTTTTCTCTTCATAATAAGTGAACAATTATTTAATTTTATTATTACTAATAATGCATGTAACATATTTAATAGTATATATAAAAATAAACTAAGTATTAATTTTAAATTATTAATGATTCATAAAGATTAATTAATTTTAGCACATTTATAATTTAGGTTAATATAATATATTTGTCATTTTAAAATATTTTAATCCTTTAATTAATTTATTTATTGATATAAATTATTTTATATAAATTTAAAATTTCATAATAAATATTTATATAAATATAATATTGTTTGATATGTTTAGTTATTAAATATATATTGATAACTATATTATTTTTTTGCTATCCTTGTCTATGCTATATATACAAATGTTTTATCTCTAGTTATGTGATAATTATAATTCCAATACTAATTATAAAGTAAAATGGCTATTTGTTTTCTACCATTTTTATTTAAACTTATTCACTTGATTTATTATTTTGTTCAATATTATCTATTATAATTTAGTTTACTCCACTCTTATTAGAAGTATACTTTCATTTAGTTTACTTTCGTTAACAATGTACTTAATAAATTTCATAATATACGATTTGAGTTAGATCAAATAAATATCCGATTTTGGATCCGTATTCGAACCACCCATTTTGTATTTGTATTCGGGAAGATCGAATCCGTATTTGTATTCAAATTAAAATATGATAAAAGTTGATATCTGAATTCGTTTCGATGAGTATCCGATCCGTTTCCTCATTAGACCATCTACACTGCGTTCTGGTATCCCACCCGGTATCCCACGTAACGGAACAAAATCGCTGCACCGGGGTCCTGAAAATGCTACACCAAACAAAAGGACGGCTCCCGATCCGGCAGGTGTGCCGGAGGCAGAGGACGTTTGCTACTGCCGGCGGGCCCACCACAAGCGCATGTGCGCATGCGCAGGAGCGCGGGAGCAGAGGCTGCCGTTAGTTAGCGATTGCGGTTGTAATTCTGCACCGTAGTAGTATTTTGTATTCGTTTTAGCTACAGTACATAGTATTTCTCTTTATAATAAATTAGTTTTAGCCAAAATTAACTTAGCTTTTTAGCTGAAGCGAATAGAGCCTTCGTTTGTATTTAACAATTTTTGTCTAATCATGGTCCAGGTGAGTTTAAAAGATTCGTCTCGTGATGTACATATAAACATTTCGTCTACATTTAATGCTTCATATATGTGTTAGAACATTGATGTGACTAGTTGCAATTGCAATTTGCAGTGTAACTAAACAGGACCAGAGAGCGCAGCGCCAGGTGAGTACAGTATCAACGGGCCCCACTATTTTAATAAACTAAAAAATATTATAACTCCTAAACTAAAAAATTAAATTAAATTTCGATTGCACCATTAAATTTATTTTAAATAAGATCTCATATGAATATATTTAGATAAAATTTAGAGGATGACTGAGTGTGGTCTCATCTGCTCTCTGCCGTCACCGTCCAAGCCCTTAACCAGTCCACAAGTCCGCATAGCAGCAATCTGTGGAGCCGGGAGGAGGCAAACATCTGCTGAGATCCGGAGATTGGAAAAGTGGGATGCTCTGCTGCTGTTGGAGGTTGTGCAGGATGGAGCTGTAGGGGAGCTGAAGGTGAAGCTGCGGTTGGAAGCTTGGAGCTGACCCGCCCAACCCAACAACCGCTCCGCTGGCCATCTTCCTCCCTCCCTGCCCCTCTCCCTTTCTCCCTCGATCCAGCCGAGCTCCGTACTCTTCTTGATCCGTTCACTCTTACTTGTTGAGAGGAAGAGGATCGATCTGTTGCTGCTGCTAGCTGCGGATAATTGTGGTACTATTAGCAGGAGAGGAGGTAGAAGAAGGGAAGGGAAGGGAATCCATGAAGAGATGGGGCAGCAGCGGGCAGGCCGCCGATTCCTTCTACCAGGTCCGCCCCGATTGTAGCCAAAACGTCCCCAATACCAAGTTCAAGGTCAAGGTGAGTTGAAGCCTTCCGATTGGTTGGAGATCCGTTGCGACGGCGAGAGCCCTACGTTAATTTGAGTTGGATTCACTTTAATTTCAGGCGGGGAAGACACTGAGCGTTCGGAAATGGCATGCTGCGTTCTCGCGTAACGGATGCCTGGATATCGCCTCTGTTCTGAGCCGCATACAGAGAGGGGTAATGGTTACAGTATAGTGCAGAGTCCGTTCGAGTTCCATTTAATTTTTCACTATCATTATGTATGGATAAATAATTAAATAAAACGAGGCCTACTGCATACGTACGTATTCTATGTCAGGGCGTGCACCCCGCGATCAGGGGAGAGGTTTGGGAGTTCTTGCTCGGCTGCTTTGACCCTGGGAGCACCTTTGATGAGAGGGACCAGATTAGGGAGCGGAGAAGGTGAACCCTTCCCTTCTCTTCACTACTACCGTACCTCGCTTCCTTTCTCAACTGTCAACTCATCGACTAAATATGCATGCAAAATTCTAAAAAAAACATTTCTAAAATATACATGTTTTTCCTTGAAATGAACAACAATGATCAGGATGCAGTATGCTAGATGGAAGGAAGAATGCAAAGAGATGGATTCTCATGTTGGCAGTGGTAAAATTATCACCGCTCCGATTATAACCGAGGATGGATTCCCTATTAAGGATCCATTGGTATTACTTGAGGCTACTTCAGACACACAAGGTACTTCAGCCACCACCGGCAGCAGTGGAAATGGAATTGAGGTTGGCAACTCCATGAACCGTGTCATGGATAAACAAATTATTGACTGGAAGCTTACATTACATCAAATAGGTAAGGTTGTCAATTCTTATTTATCCCATTTCGTTTACATAACTGCTGCATGATATTGATAGGCCTTGATGTTCTGCGCACTGACCGCACCATGGTATTTTATGAGAACAAAGATAATCTTTCAAAGTTGTGGGATATTCTTGCTGTCTATGCATGGATCGACAAAGAAGTTGGTTATTGTCAAGGTCCGTGCCTCTTACTTGCACAATGGCCTTGTTTATTGCCCACAAGGAGATCTGACATCCACCTCTCTTATCTCCTAATTAATTAATTAATTAGGAATGAGCGATTTATGTTCACCCATGATAGTGCTACTCAACGATGAAGCAGATGCATTTTGGTGCTTTGAGAGATTGATGCGTAGACTGGTATAAATAAACTTCTCCATCTAGCTGTCCGATGCTTTTCCCTGTGACATCATTCTTTGATCTAAATCTTTTAATCACCATCTTTCTAAAATTTTCAAGCGAGGCAATTTCAGATGCACACAGCAGTCTGTTGGGGTGGAAAACCAGCTTCAGCATCTCGCTTCTATCATTCAGGTGCTTGATCCAAAGTTACATGGCCACCTAGGTATGGAACAAAGGCTTGTAGAGCTGTTAGACATTCAATTCTGTGTCAACATTTGCTGGTTTTACATCCTGCAATTGGTTCTTGTCGACTCCTCACAGAAACACTTGGCGGGGGTGACTATCTCTTTGCATTCCGCATGTTCATGGTATTGTTCCGGCGAGAACTATCATTTGGGGACTCCTTGTACCTTTGGGAGGTAAATGTCACCCTGACATGTGACTTTTGAATCTGAAACATTCAATGCATCTACCCTTATGAGGTGTAATATTTGAACTAGGACCATTGGCCTTTATTAGTCCTCAGATTGTCAAGGAATGAGAAATCCTTGTTGTCATAGTCTTTTGCTCTGTTATTTACTTCTGTTCTCTTCTACAATTTCAGACTCATGCTCAAATATGTTGATAACAAGTTTTTGGTTACTAATGCTGCCAACATAGTAGATGGTTTCTTTTATTTGCACAATGTTTCCAACCATGAAATTTATGGTTTCAGTTTTTTTTTTCTTTAAATAATTGTGCAGGAAGCTGTGTGTTGTTGTATTATTAGGTAGAAAAACAACAGTTTGAGTACATGCCGCCATGACGGTCCCATGGCTTGGGTTATGGTTTCAGGTTTTAAAAGTCTTATTTCAAAATTTCTCAATTCCACAGCTTTTGATGGTTACTAGCCATATATCATTTTTCTCCCAAAATTATCTTAGAATTTCTTGCAACATGTAATATGCTGTTGAATAAAAAATAGCTGAAAGAAACATGTCTCCACTAGTAGCTACTGCTACTGGTACCCAGTAAAACCAGTAATCCAATAATTAAGTAATTCTGTATGATGTCAACAATTTGAAAAACTGTTAAGGTGGCCATAACCAGTAAACAACTATAAACTACCAGGTGTTAAAGACTAGCATACATGATGCCACTAAAATGTTATTTGATATTTAGTTTCGAATATACATGGGTGTAAGCTGAGTTTGTGGTATTTGACATGCCAACATATTTTGTCAGGAAAAAGAGACAAAAATTGAAGATTCATGAAGCCCTGTATGTTCAATAGTGTTAGTAAATTAGGCATATCAAGATGTGCTTAGTTTATGATTGATTGCAACCCTGTGATAACCTGCCTTATCTCTTGGAGAGGCTTGTTGCCCTCCAAGCCATGCACTTGTATGACTCAGTACATATCATCAAATATTCTCAGTGTATATTAATCTTCTCACAAATAGCATTACACTCTAGTACTCTACAGTACCGCACCAAAGAAAAGGAGCTTAAACTTTGATAATAAGAACTGTATTTATGACCTTTTTCCACATGATTTATGAAGGTTAAACAAATGTGCTGTGTTTTTCCATTGGTAACTGTTCAGAGACCATAGGAACTTAGGCAAACTTCTTTTATTTAGCATGTGGCTTAATGAAGAAATTGATCTGACAACTGATGACCATATTGTTCTGAATCGTATCTGCAGATGATGTGGGCTCTAGAATATGATCCTAACATTTGCTCCACTTTTGAAGAGACTGGGGCTGCAGTCCACAAAATTGAAGGATTTAAACCAAAGGTAAAATCAATGCGTCAGTTTGGCAAGTACGAGAGGGAGAATATGAAGAACAGGGCAAATGATGGCGGTGGGCCTGTCCCTATTTCGGTTTTCCTGGTTGCTAGTGTCCTGAAAGAGAACAGTCCAAAGCTGCTGCAAGAGGCTCGAGGGATTGATGACATTATTAGGGTAAGCTAGCTGAAAGGATTACTTTACCTAGAAACTCTCACTTGTTCTTACAAAAGAGATGCATAAGAATAAAGGCTGCATCGCTATTTGCTCCCACATATAAAGTTTGGCTATGGGATTTAGCCTCATGTAAATTGTGATTTCCTTCTTTGTTTGGTTCAGATATTGAATAATGTTAATGGGAATCTGGACGCGAAAAGAGCTTGCATGGTTGCACTGAAACTTCATAGGAAGTATCACAAAAAGGTAAATTAACTGTTTGATAAAGTTTCCTCTTTATATTTTTTTAAGTGGGGATTTTGTGATAGTTTACTAGTTGCCTGCTAATCTTATGCAATATTTGTTCTCTTGGCAGTTGCAAGAAAAGAAATCGTAACATCATATGGCAAGATACCGAGACTGCACGTGCAAAGATCCTAACATCATATGGCAAGATACTCAGATTGAGCAGCACACTAGGTTCCAAAGAGCAGCATATTTAGAGATTTTAGGGTAATTGTTGTCAAGTAAAGTGTATTATTAAAGCCCATGTTTCTGCTCCTTTCCACTTAATCACTTATTGTATCAAAGTAAGAAGGTGGTATGTAGCTTTGAATGTTACATACCTCTACTATAATTGAAAACTTAAATAAATCTTGGTGTTGGCTGTTAGGTGCCAATTATTTAATATTTATCCAACATGTTCTTTTGAATTGAAAAGCAATTGTTTGCTTCATGTCTGCATGCATATGTATGACTATAAATTTCCAGTGAACTAAATATATGAAAGAAATGAGAAGGCTACTGCTCCTAGAAAAAAGAATAGCCATTCTGGTTTCGTTTAATCTATGATGTCCAATTACAGAGATGGCCGCACTTCTACTGTTCAATAGGTATTATTTTTCTGCAAAGGCCATTCAGACATTTAGTTAATAAATCCATTAAATTAGATGCTTTGCAATGAGCACAACGAGCATCACTTTATCCAGCATTCTGCTAAGACAACCAGCGAGTAGCAACATAGATTGACAACTGATATGGGAGAACTAGGGATAGATAGATTAGCGGAGAGACATGCCGGATAGCCGTCCTTCCTCGAGAACTATCTTAGGGCTTCTTCTCGCTTGATTACAATCAATACCGGGTTCTCTCTTTTATAGAGACAACTGACTTGACCCCTAAGTAATATCCTAACCGAATAATCTATCTTATCCCTTTCCTAACTAACCAAACCAATCTAATCTAATCTGGCTTGATACTGTTCACTCAGCACTGTTCACGCGCTACAGTGCTGCATGGGCCCTTGGGCCAGATCCGCTTGCCATAACACTACTCCACCCCTCCAAGACAGATCGTCCTAGAGCTGTGACGATTGAGAATTGTCTGCATCATTTGATCTATCCAGAATCCACCCGGATCGAATCCATGGAGTGCCTTCCTGTAGAGTCGATGGTGCCCTCCATGAGCAGCCACCCCTGCTATGGGTGTAGCAGAGCAGAGCTGCGAAGGAGGCAAACTCCAAGCGGCCGATGGAGCTCTGAAGGGCGGCTGCTGCATTGCCGCGCGGGCGAACAGTCACAACCTTGATCGTGATGGCTGCACCACCGGCGGATGAAAAGGGGTTGGTGCTGCAGTTGGTAGAGGCACGCTGCTATGGATCAGTGTAGGTGTCGTCGGGGTCGGAGGTGGCGACGGCGTCTTGGCGATGACCCTTTGGTGTGGCGGCACATAGCGTTGGATAGCGCCGCCGGCCGGAGCAGCTAGCTGGCTGGCAGCGTCGACAGCCATGTCGCCCTCCAAGGCCTTCACGGGGATGAGGGGGCTGCTCACGGCGACAGGAGCGGCAGCGGGTGTCGCTGCTGCCCCCACCTTCTTCTCTTGCTGGAATTTCTTCAAGCGCGCAATGCGCTCGTCATGCGAATTCAACCTCTTGTTGATGGTGGAGAGTTGCGCGAGGATGCGGTCGAGCTTGGCGTTCATCTTCGCCTCAAAGGCTGCAGGATCGAAGGGAGCGCCGGACATGGTTGTCGATGCACTCGGAAGGGTCTCCGATACCAAATTGATATGGAACAGCTAGAGATAGATGGATTAGCGGAGAGACACCCCAGATAGCCGCCCTTCCTCGGAAACTATCTTAGAGTTTCTTCTCGCTTGATTACAATCAATACCAGGTTCCCTCTTTTATAGAGACAACTGACTTGACCCCTAAGTAATATCTTAACCGAATAATCTATCTTATCCCTTTCCTAACTAACCAAACCAATCTAATCAAATCTAGTCTGGTATTGTTCACTCAGCACTGTTCACGTGCTACTGTGCTGCATGGGCCCTTGGGCCAGATCCGACTGCCATAACAACAACCATCTCTAGAGAAGATTCTTGCACTGCTCAACACGGACAAAAAAAATGTATGTTTATGCTGTGCAAATACAGATCATCTTCTTTAATTAGCAATCAATTCATCCTTGATTTGGTGGATAGATATCTGTGTTGATTCTTATAGCCATAGTTTTTCTAGTGATGACTACCAGTGTCACTCAATGTTGAACCAGCAGCTCAGTAGTGTAGTATATATTGAAAAAAAAAAACTAACCTATTGTTATATTTTGGTCTGCAGTGTTGGTCCCTGAGAGCATACTAGTTCAGCTATCAGTTTTATACAGAACTGTATATTTTGGTCTGCAGTGTTGGTGATGATATTATACTGAATTCATAATTTTTTCTTGTGTTCTCTAGTTTATTCGCTTATTTATCAATAGTTTTTTTTTCCTCTGCTTATAGCTTACCTATCAGTTTTATTGCATGAAAATTTTTTAGTTCTTTGTCGCTAGTATATTCTGAATCAACATTTTTCTCATCTCTCTTCTCCAGCAGCTTGTGCCTAGCCGTTCCTTCTCTGTCTCTATCTTTATAGCAGTGACAGTCATTAGTGTTCATGCCCTCCCTGATTTTCAGATAGTAGCAACAGCACTAAGACAAGGTAAGCTTCCTGTTGTTCTTACTTAGTTCAGTAGTAGGAGTAAGCAATTAACTTATGTCTTCCCTGGTTTTCAGTTAGTAGCAACAGCACTTCGACAAGTTAAGTAGGTAAGCTTCCTACTTCCCTATTCAGTTCAGTAGGAGCAGTAAGCTATTACCTTAGCTAATTAGACATGCAACAGTGCTGCAAATATCAAATATGATTTAGATATACTCTAATGCTCAGTTTTCAGTCTCTGTTCTGTTGTGATTGCTAGCTGTTTGAAGCAATGTAGACTTCATTGTATTTTCAGTTATTTTAACTTCTAGTTTATGGTATACATATCTGTATCAACTCCTATTATGTCACTGTTTCTTGATTTACTGCAGAACGACTGTTTCTTGATTTACTGCAGAACGACTAGTTACATTTTGTTTAGTGGCTAATGCTATGGATGAAAACATGGCTGCAAATATCAAACTTGATTTAGATATCCGCTAATGCTCAATTTTCAGTATGCCTATAATCTGTTCATTGAAAGACTGATGTAACTATCAAGTTCTGTTGTAACCTTAAGTCTCATTGGAGTGATTTAATATCATTCATTCTCTGTCCGAGCACGTATTTTCTTTTGTGTTTTGTTCATTTACAGGTTGCATCCTTGCTGATATATCTTTTGTGCGAGGTGTAGTTCTAGTTTCTATTGAAAATCACGATGAGGCAAGTAGCTAGAAGAGATGGAGATTTTGTAAAGTAGTTGTTCCTTACTGTAGTTACCTTAGCAATGAATACATGTATTTTGGCTTCAGACCATGGTAATATGTGATTTGATCATGAATGTAAACCATATGTTTTATGTGTTGTATGATTGAGCTTGAATTTAATTGAAAATGAGTTGTTTTTCTATAAGGGCTGTACTAATTGGCATTAAAAAATGGTATGGGAAGTTGATGCACCACCCACGTCGTCATCCTTATCATCGTCCATGTAAGCAGCCATATAAGCATCCATGGTGACATGGCAATAAATCCATGACGGTTATTTTTCGTCACAGGAAATAGGCTTGGGTTGGGCTAACTAGGCTTCTGGCTCTATCGTGACGATTTAAGATCATCACCGATTTCGTTAATCCGTGATGATTCTTGATAGAACGTCATGCAGGTTAATCAATGACGCTCAATCTATGATGATATCTGAAATCATCACAGATGCTGCTTGCTGACTTTTTTGTTGATCTGTGATGAAAAATTATCATTACGGATTAACAGGATTGTTGTAGTGAAAATTTTTCCAGAAAGTGTGAATCATGTAGTCGCTAAGTCAAACCCGAGCCAAACTAACAAGAGCTCGCTGACAAATCATCGCATACATGTAGAGTTGTTTGTAGGAGTATGCTCACGTTGCCGAGTTAGTGTTGGGAATTATGTCGGAGAGCACAAATTCCATAGCAAGTCCATTCCAAACCCCAGTGCTTCCCTTTCTTGAGATCTACTTGAGCTCTCTATTTGTGTCCATTCCAAACCCCATAGCAAACTTCTCTGTCCTTCCTTGAAATTTTCCTTTCCCCGTTAATTCATCATGACAACCAAAGTAATCCTCTTCCTTCCTTCAAACCCTCCAAGTGAACACCAATCCAATCGAACCCTCTTATACCTCTCTAGTCAATTTTATTTTACCTCTCAAACCCCTTCAAATACTGTTGTAACAGGGGAGCGAAGGCTCGGTCGACCACGTTGCCTTCGGCCCCAAAAGTATTTTGCTGGTTTGTTTGCAGGGGGTCGCGGGGCAAGAAGGACCTTCGCGATTCGGCTACGACGAGAAGGAAGTGTTGTCAAGCAGAGTGTTGTCAAGCGGGACCTTCGCCTTACAGTTGAAGGTCACGGGAAGCCTTCACTTGAAGATTGAGGCCAGAGGGCACCTTCGCCTAAGAGGCGAAGATCTCCACACGGCGTGCGAAGGCTCCAGGAAGACGGGAACCTTCGATCAGTCCATGGCCAACCCGAGTCAGGGCGCGGAGGTCCGAAGAAGGAACACCAGGGATCAGAAGGGGAGCCACTACACGACAAGCAAGTGAGTGGTTGTATCGAGGGAGAGAAGTTACCCATGTACCCCCGGGGGTAAACAGGTAGATTTGAGGATATCCCAGGAATATCCACCCTCCCTAAAGGGATCTCCATGTAATTAACTTGAGGGCCATTACTGTAGCTTATAAATATGCGGTGTAACCGCAGTGTAAGGAGTTAGTTGAGATCATTTATTCACAATGCTGTTAGAGTTCTCGTGAGTTGACTCCTGAGTAGCCTACCCTCGAGCGGCCGAATCTATTATGTTGCTTGGGCAACTCCGAGCTTACCCAAGCAAGGGTTCCCCTTCGCAACATTTGGCGCCCACCGTGGTAGGCCACTCAGAAACCCAATATGCCACCCAAGAGAAGACCGCCAGCACGCTACCGTGACGAAGATGAAACACCGCTTCCAGAGAGGCCGCCAACTCGCGGGCGCCGAAGGCGGCAGGAGGAGCCGGCACAGGATCCGCCACCGGCTGGAAGTGGAGGCAAAGACCGTGAAGAGAACGGAGGCTAGCAGCACGGAAGCCGAGAATCATTGCCGCTCAACGGTGCTTGGCCCTCCTCGAACCCTAGCTAGTGCCCTATAAGAAGCTGGAAGCCGCCACCATGCCCTCTTCTCCATTCACCTCTTCCTCGCGCCGCCATCCTCCCTACTGAGCATCACCGCCGCTCCTCGGACCCTACTGCTCGTCGCTTTCGGCTAGCCACCACTCCAAGCCATCGTCAACACCCCATCATGACCAAAGTCCATGAGCACCGCTGCCTCCAGGTCGTCCGCGTGCTCACTCAGGATGTGCCCGATAGGACCCGCACCTACTCTTCGCCACCATCATGCCGGGCTCGATCCGCCTCGGCCGAGCGCTAGAGACAGGAACATCCTCTACGAAACATAATCGACGGTGGCGGTAGGAGGCGAAGCCGTGAAACACGGCCTAGCCGGGTTGGACCCGGCCTGGCCGACTTCAGGGTAACCTAGCTTTTCTGACTCCAACCTGTCCTAGCCAGCTTCTGGCAAACCCGGCTCGGCCGGTTCTGATCCAGCCTGGCCAGTTTCTGCGTCCCGCGCAGAACTAGCTCCTGGCAGACCCTCTGTTCCAGCGGCCTTCTGTGCTGATTTTGCAAAGCACGTTGGATCCGTTCCCTTTGTTGTTTGAGGAAAAATTAGATGCGAAGCATTGAAGATCACCTCTCTCATTTTTTCCATCTTCTCCCTCTTTTGTTGAGTTTGGCGTGCTTGCTGCAACTTTCACCGTTGCGTCTTGGTCAATTCCGGCGGGCATCACTTTGGTTGCAAGTACTTTGGATCTATTGGCTTCTTCTCCACAACTTTGGTGGCGACCTCTGGGACGGCAGAAGATGGGCCCTCAATTCTAATTGCTCGTCATTATTGACAATCGGCACCCCTTGCGAGCCAATAAAATTGTCGCCGAAGGTACTTCCATCGGTGGCGGCACAATAGGAGTAGCGGGAATAATGACAGACTCCACTGCCCTTTTAGACACATAAACCTGTCGCGTTGGAGCCTTCTCTTTCCCTCAACAATTAAAAACTTCACCAGGCAGCGGCGGGAGCGAAGAACCTTGTCTGCCATTATTGGAGCTCGATTGGCCATAGCTCAATCGGCTAAACACCGATTACAAGGACGCTCCAGTCATCGGTTGATGTTGCATGAGAAAAGGATATGGCACAAAAACTCCGTTGGGCCCCCAATGCGGCTGAGGTGGAGGAGAAGGACCCCAACAAGAGATACGAGGACAAACAATATCTTGTGCCTGAGTGGTCGCTGAAGCCGCTGTCATCCTCTTCGGTTGCTCATCTCGTTTCGGCGATGTAGATTCTCTTTTCTTTTAATGGTCGATTCTGAGAATCGGCCTTTTGTTGCCGATATTTTTCCACGAGCCAGTCAAATGTGCAAAGCTTTTTGGGGACAAATTTCCCTTTGTTCAAACTTGCATTCGTCTTCCAAGTGCCAACGTCTGGACACCTTGAGACTAATGTCTTGATCACCTGGATGCCACCAGCGCCGGTGGCTTTGGAAACACCAGCGGAGGACAAGGTGCCACACTTGACAGACTTGGCCAAGCTACCTCCTGGACCTGGCCTGGTCGGGTTTGTGTTAGAACCGGCTTGGCCAGCTTCTACAGCTGGCTTGGCCGAGTTGCCGGCTAGGACAGTTTCTGGTACCGGTCTGGCCGGCCTCTGCTATACCGCTGTGGACTCCCAGCGTCGCTGTTAGGACAAGTACTACGAAGACCCTGTAGTTCAGATTGGTCTTGCCATCTTCACACTTTTCAAGCACCACTTGTCGCCCCAAAACTAGTTTCGGTGCCTCGCGTGGTTCGCCGGTAATCAGGTTCTTGCCTTGCGTGGAATCGGCTTGCTCCGGACGAATCAAAATAGCGGGTTCTCCTTTCTCGATGATATTTACCGAAAAAGGAGTCTTTTCAACCATCATATCAGCCAAGTTCAATCGACCTTCATTGAGGTCCGATTGTATCCGTCGACGAAAATTGTTGCAATCATTAGTGACATGACTATAAGAATTACGATATTTGCAATAAGCTCTTTTCTTTAATTCGTCACTAGATGGCAAGGTATGAGTAATTCCAATGTTACCTGGTTCTAAGCAATTCATCAAAGATCCGATCACATTTAGAATCATCAAAAGTAAATTTAATTTCTTCTTGACGATTTTTAGAAATCAACTTAAGCGATGGGCAAGAAATTCCCTTCTTATTTGGAGACCATATAAATTTGGCAGAATTGCACTCTAGATTATCACCGTTCGAGGCCTCGGAATGGCCTTCTACTACATGAGTAGCCGTCCGATAAGATTTCCTAGATTCATTCGCCAAACAAGATTCTACAGCAATAGACTTTTGCAACAATTGATTTATGTTATAGAATTCATAATGCTCTAATTTTTCTCTAATGTTAGAGTTCATACCATTAGAAATAAATCTGCCAAATCTCTATCAGAAATATTTAAATTAAAGCATCGGTTCTTAACGTCTCTGAAACGCTTAGCATAATCAAGAATAAGATCACATCTTTAATGAACCCGATGTGAGATGCGACATTTTAGTTTCTTGAACACCAGTAAAGAAATAGCTATGCATTTTTTCCTCCAAATCAGTCCTGGTGTTAATCGAATAAGGAGGCAATGATGAAAACCATGCAAAAGCTGTACCCGACAGAGATAAAGGAAAACATCTAATTTTTGTGTAATCATGAGCACCAGCTTCTCCTAATTGAGCGAGGTGCATGCCAATATGTTCCATCGTGGTTTTACTATCATCACCATTAAACTTTTGAAAATCAGGTATCCTCCAACCAAGGGGTGCTTGCAAAACATCATAGGTGGAGGGATACGGTTTTTGGTATGAACTTTGAATAGGTTTAATGGTTATTCCCAAATTCCTCTCATTTGACTTGGTAAGCTCAGCTTTGAACCGATTTACAATAGCATCTACATTGGTTTTAGAAGAATTTGGGGCAACATCATTGACCATTGGAATCTGACTAAGTGACGGCAGGGGATTAGGTAAAACAGTGTTGTGACCCACCGATTGCCTATTCGGATTCACCTGTCTAGATGATGAGTCAGCCATATCACGATCAGTTCTATCGGTTTCATGCGCCGAATGACACAATCGAAGCTGATTAGTTGTAGCATAATCAGGTTGATTTTCATAAAAATCAAATGGCATATCAAATTCAGGTTGATTATCAGGATCTGAAAAACCAACTAATTTTTTCTCTATTTTTGATATGCGCCTACCAATCTTTGCTTCAGATTCATCAACAGAAATTTTTATTTGCTTTCCCATGTCTTCAACTAAATGAGCTAAACCATCATGGGAGGTAGAGGAGGGGATTTCATCGTCGTTTACCTTTGCCTTGAGCTTTTCCTCCTCCTTGGTAGCCTTCGCGTCTTCGGTCTTCTTTCCTCCTCCACCGGATCAAGAAGACGAATCTCCGAAGTCAGGCTCACAGAACTGAGTGACCTCGCCATGCTGATTCTTATCATAGCTCTTTAGAAAAGCTTGGGTATCGGCGTCGAGCTTGGCTTGTAGCTTCTTACGAAGCTCATCGATAGATGTGGGGTTGACAATGTTTTCTCTGCTGACGTTCTTGTCGCTCTTCTTTCCATCACCGGCCGCCTCGCTAGTAGATTGGATCTGGTCTTGAGCTTTCTTCCCAATGGAGTCACCAAAAAGTGTGTTGACGCAGATTCTAGACAACACACCAGCAGGTGCTAGGTCGCACACGTCGCGCACAAGACGAAACGACGCGAAGCAGCAGGGCCCGCTGAAACTGGGCCTGGCCGGTTTTGAGACCCGGCCGAGCCGCCTTTCTCGGCCTGGACGACTCTCAGAGCCAGTTGGGCCGCCTTCCTCGGGTGCGCCGGAGAAGGCTAGGGTTAGAGGTATTTCGTTGTCGGGATGATCGATAACTGTAGAAGAGGACGTTGGTGGTCGATGTAGCACCCATCCTTTGCCAGGAATACTCCCGAACACCTCTCGGAAAGATTCGTTGGAGAGATGCATGTGGAGGTTGCCCTAGGAACCGCGGAGGTTGCCTGGAGCACCGACTAAACTCGTGGAGAGTCGAGCCAAACAGCAAGATAGGATGTGAACCACTAAAAAGGCTACTTTGTAGATGTATTTTGACGATTGGATGGTTAAGATCTCAATCGGCCATGATCCTCTCATATATATAGAGGGGGCGGTCTTATCCAGTAGGAAACACGTATTAAGGTAAGTTTCCAAGTCTCCCACATCAAAACATTGCCATAAACTGATCTAATCTATTAATCGGTTCGAAGTCGACCATACCCGGCCAAGCCTGGGTTCAAATCCGGCTAAGCCGGGTTTCACGGGGCCTCCTAGGGTGACACGTGTCCCACTGGCGAGGCCCGGCACTGGGGCCAAACCTGGTCTAGCCGGGTTGCAAACCCAGCCCTACCTATTTTGTCGACTGTGCCAAATTTGATCGCCAACAGCATGTAACTAAGATCAATGATAAATAAGTTTCTGTATACCATTATGTTGCATGTAGGCAAGTCCAAGTAACATTTTTTACTACAAACAAGAAAGAAGCGGTGACAGTAGTTTCAGCGCTACGTCCCTTTTGTACCTTTTCAGAAAGGAAGCTTTGCAGGAGTTAACACTATCCTACGCCTACTTCCTGCCTCTATAATGTGTACACACTATCATGCAGACGGAGTTCACACTTTTGATTCATGCTCATAGTATCTGACCAAAAGGAAGAGTTCAGACTTTGATTCATGTTCACACTATCTGACAAAGGAGTTCACAATGTGTTGTTTCTTTTGACACTGAAAAGACTGTGGGGGAGATCCCCACAGTAAGGATTTTCAATTAATAAAGGGGAGGAAAACAAGTACACACATATTAACTAATGGCATCTAGCCACACATAGAAGGATGCTCGCAAGTCATCCTTAAGTCTAACCGATTTAAGAAAACACTGATTTTTAAAATTAGACAGCCAAATCGC
Source organism: Eremochloa ophiuroides (assembly GCA_038502445.1). Lineage (NCBI taxonomy): Eukaryota > Viridiplantae > Streptophyta > Magnoliopsida > Poales > Poaceae > Eremochloa > Eremochloa ophiuroides. Next base: position 29,748,116 of record JAHLJS010000006.1, on the reverse strand, counting down.
AGGAGTTGGTTCGTGATGCTGAAAGACTTTGTCATTCCGCAACTTCCATAGTTCCTAAGCTGCAATGAGTACTGCTTCAGTGAAGAATGAAATGGCATGAGCCGATCAGTGCTTGAATCAAGCGATCCTGAATCTATAAGTCATTGTCCCAGTGAATACCAATTGTTGACCAGTAATCCTGAGCAAACGGACAGCCAAATAGAAGGATGATCGATGGACTCCAAACCTCCTGTATCACACATAATACAAGCCACATTGTCTTGGATGACGATATGTCTAAGCTGCAGCATATCTTTTGTATTTAAGCGATCAACCAAATCCAACCATGTGAAGAATTCGATTCCTGGAGTGCACCTTCCTTTCTAGATAAGCTTATAGATAGGGTGGGCATCAATGGCTTTGAAAACATGGTTATAATACCGCTTGGAGGTGTACTTTGAGCCCCACATAGGAAGCCATTTATCATTATTATCCTGATCATAATCCATTGCTTGCAGCTGTCCCTGAAATTCTTCCAATTCAAGAAGAGTCATCAAAGAGAGGGAGTACAAAGAGGGTGTCTAATTCTTTAGCCTGCATAACTTCATAGACCGAAATGGGGGCTCAATGCCTTGGGTATTAAAAAACTAATATTGCATCAAGCCAGAGATCATCGCAGAAGCAAGCTGTCTCACCATTGCCAATATCACATCTTACAACTCCTCTGAACAGGGCATTGAGCCCCTTCCCCTTCCTTCCCCCATGTCGGCACCCCCCTTCCCCCATGCCGGCGCCCCCTCCCTTCTCCTCCTCCCGGTGGCCTCACCTTCCTCTCTCCCTTGTGGCCTCACCTCCCTGCCTCTCTAGAACACATGGCGGTGGCGACAAGCCCTGTGCGCGGGGCAACGATGAGCCATGCACAAGCCGCACGACGGTGGCGGCGATGAGCCATGCTCGTGTTGGACGACCCACGCGTGTGGCATACGGCAGCGGTGGTGAGCCACGCGCGCTCTGGCACGGCCCGCGTGCGGCACACGGCGGCAGCGACGAGCCATGCGCGCGATGCACTACGGCGGCGAACCATGCACGCGCACGACGGCGGCGACCCACACGCGCAGCGCACAGCACACGGCGGTGGTGACCCGCGCGCGGCACGGCGTCGACGCTCCATCCTAGCTCTGTCGGCACAGATCCGGCGACGGGTGGTCCAGATCCAGCGATGGGTAGTCCAGATCCGGTGAGTGGTGATCCATATCCAGTGACGAGTGGTGTAGATCTGGCGAGCTGTGCTGGTGGCAGTGTGGACGGGCTCCGCAGGCTTGTCCACGAGCTTTCTTATTTTTTATTTTTTTATTTTATTAACCGAGATGGGCGGCCAACCTGCCTCGGATAATGCTTTTTGCCCGCCTCGGTTAGGACTGATGTAGTATGTTAATAGTGCACATAGCATATGTCATGATTGGAGAGATTGCTGAGTTTATCATTTCTAGCCTTTCACCGTAGCATAGCCATGTGGAGCAGGCCAAAAATTTCCATTCCACTCTATCCATCGTGGGGGTTGCCATGGAGCTGGGCCCAGGATGGCCCAGGCATGAACAATATCGTGCATGTACAGTAGCATGGTACCGTAGCACCCAAGAAAAGAATAAGGATTAGTAGAAGATTGGAATAATTCTTGCTTTATTCTTCCTTGATTAGATTGAAACATCTCCTCTCCTTATATAGAGAGGTTTACTTGACCACTAAGCAAGCGACCTGAAGCATCTAGGTGTTGACAGGTGGATAATGTCCAACTTTTATTAGAACCTTAGACATGAAAGGACGCATGAATACACACTAGTCTAGGGTTTTAACTGATAATTTCCACGAGTTTTGCATATTCTGTATTTTCCAGGGATTATTACAGAAAAGCAGTAAAAGAGGGATTAAAGTGCGTAACAGACACAAAACTTAACCACGAAGGCAAACATCGTCATCAGGACCCTAGAAGCATCTAGAAGACACCCGAGCAACCGGGGCCCCGGACCCTTCCAGGTGGGGCCGGCCGGCGCCCCCCTGCTAGGGTTTGGCCTCCGCCTTTCGGAGTCTTCCTCCACCGCCTATGAGGAGTCATCTCGGCCCTTGGTTAAAGTCGGTTTGATCCTGCAGGCGCACGTTCATCACACCAGGCTATAAATAAAGGGGCAGACCCCCTCCCTGGAGGCATCCCCTATTCCTGAGCTTCAGTTCAATATCTCGAGTTAGGGTTAGATGTGCAATTAGGAGAGACTAGTTCTTCTAGATCTAGTCTTGTTTAGAGATTAGAGAGATAGAGTAGGAGAGTAGAGATTCTGGAGGAGTTTCCGGCCTGTCGGTGCTTCTTCGTGGCTGTATTCTTCTGGATTCAGCTTCCTCGCCCAGAGCTGCTTTCTGAGGTACTTTTGTATTCAACATTCTAATTCAAGTAAGCAGTTGTTCTTATTTGTTCTTAAGTTTGCAACTCATATTGAGTGCTTTGATCTTTAGGACCCTATAGATTGAAGTAGTATTTCGTAGTGTAGGCGTGGTGCCTAGGCTAGGTTTACTTGTGAATGTCCCCTGATTCGCCGGATAGTGGTAGTTCGCGTAGGTGACAGCTACATTGAGTCCTCTGTAGTCCATATCCCGTTGATAGGATCGATAGGTGTATAAGTGCTTGGTAGGAGAGAACTCTGATTTATGCTCTTATTCAGGTCACTGCCCAGTTAGAATGGTATTATGTACAAAGCTTACCGGTTGTTGGAACTAGATAGTCAATAGCTATTTTCTCTTTCTTAATATTATTTAGCCTAATTGTTGGGTTAAGTCTATAGTCTAGGTCATTATCACCTACTGTTCCTTGTGGATACGATATTTAAAACCTCCGGGTAAAATGCTACATCGGTATTGTATCTGTGCGCTTGCGGATAATCTTATTTAATATAGTGCAGTTAATTTATACCAACAAGCATTTTTGGCGCCATTGCCGGGGAACGGTTTGCTGATTTTGACCTTAATTTAGCTTAATCTTGTATTATACTTTTATTTTATCTTTTCTGTTCATTCTTATGGATGCTTTAAATTCCATGCCTATCTGTCTTTATGGCATGCGCAAAAGCTTTGAGTCACCAAAATCTATAGAGCATATCATAACACCTGACTATGAGCTGTGCCCATGTCTAATTAATATTATTCGGGATAAACCCTTCTCGGGAGAAGGTAACGAAAACCCATACTTACACCTGCGAGAATTCGAGCAGACATGTGCATGCTTGCGCATTGCTGGCCTATCTGATAAGACTTTAAGATGGAAGCTTTTTCCGTTCTCTTTGACCGGAAGAGCTAAACGGTGGTATAATCGAGCAGTAGGAAGTATGCAAGGGGAATGAGAAACTTTGTGCTCTGAATTTTGTTTATATTTCTTTCCCATTCATAGAGTAGTTAACCTTCGAAAAGAGGTTCTAACTTTTAGGCAACTAGAACAAGAATCTCTTAGTACATCATGGGATCGATTTAATGAACTTGTTACATCTGGCCCTGACCTTGGTTTTTCAGACCCCGTACTGTCGACGGAATACCGGCGATAGTCTACCGAGGGGTATACCCGCGGTAGTAGATGAGACGGTGAGGGTGCGCCTGAGACGAACGAGGGAGCACAATTCGTGCGAGACGGAGATTTAGACTAGGTTCAGGCCGCCACGAGGCGTAATACCCTACGTCCTGTATGTTGCTGTGTTGTATTGCTAGTAGATTAGATGAATCGAGTAGACCCCCTGCTCGCCTTATATAGTCCGGGGGGCAAGGTTACAAGTTGATCTTGCCATACATAACAGATTATAATCCTAGCCGATCTGGGAAACTAATCGGCTAGATCCTAGGAAAGCTATTTCCTTGCCCACTAAGGTCTCGGCGGATATACGCGATCTCCTGGAGATCGTATGGGCGACGCGTCCTTGGTAGTTCGGGCCTGTTCGGTAGACTTGGCCCATGTATGACTATGCGGGTATACAGGCTTATACCCCCACAGCTAGTCCCCGAGCGCCTTGCATTCGTCGGGAGGTGCAGATCTTCAGCGTTGCTTGACCAGACGGATGTAAGGAGCTCAGAAAAAATTGAAAGAAGCTTCTCTTTAATGAAGTGTATCCACTTTTGGCACAGTAGAGCCAATACCTTCACCGGTATGTAAAGTGTATCCAGTTAGTCCCCGAGCCTGATAGCAGGTGACATAGTCACGTGGTGTCAGGGTCATAAATTTTGATGATATTGCTGATCATTTTTGATTGAATGACAAAGTCCCCGAGCACTTTGCTACTCGGAGACGCTTGATGAAGACGAAAGAGTCCCCGAGCAGTGCTTACTGCTCGGAGACGCTTGACGAAGATGACGGAATCCCCGAGCAGTGCTTATTGCTCGGAGACACTTGGTGAAGATGACGGAGTCCCTGAGCAGTGCTTATTGCTCGGAGACGCTTGACGAAGACAACGGAGTCCCCGAGCAGTGCTGCTCAAAAATGCTTGACGAAGACGACGGAGTCCCCGAGCAGTGCTTATTGCTCGGAGACGCTTGACGAAGACGACGGAGTCCCCGAGCAGTGCTGCTCGATAACCCTTGACGAAGACGAAGGAGTCCCCGAGCAGTGCTTATTGCTCGGAGACGCTTGATGAAGACGACGGAGTCCCCGAGCAGTGCTGCTCGAAAACGCTTGACGAAGACGATGGAGTCCCCGAGCAGTGCTTATTGCTCGGAGATGCTTGGTGAAGACGACGTTTTCCCCGAGCATTGCTGCTCGGAGACTCTTGGTGAAGACGACGGAGTCCCCGAACAGTGCTTATTGTTCGGAGACGCTTGACGAAGACGACGGAGTCCCCGAGCAGTGCCGCTCGAAAACGCTTGACGAAGACGACGGAGTCCCCGAGCAGTGCTGCTCGAAAACGCTTGACGAAGACGACGGAGTCTCCGAGCAGTGCTTATTACTCGGAGACGCTTGACGAAGACGACGGAGTCCCCGAGTAGTACTGCTCGAAAACGCTTGACGAAGACGACGGAGTCCCCGAGCAGTGTGCTCGAAAATGCTTGACGAAGACGCGCCGAAAACGCTTGACGAAGACGACGGAGTCCCCGAGCAGTGCTTATTGCTCGGAGATGCTTGGGTGTAAGACGACGTTTTTCCCCGAGCATTGCTGCTCGGGGACGCTTGGTGAAGACGACGGAGTCCCCGGGATAGCTTTTCCTTATGAACCGAAAATACCCCTGTGCTGTTTAAAAGGGGAATAAATAGAAAGGCGAACGGTTGCTTTGTCTTCTTGCGCATTCAAATCCCAAAATCCGCATCCGTCTCCACCTATTCCTCCACCGCCGTCTAGGGTTCCATTTTTCCCGCCGCCGCCACAGTAAAAAATCGTCGATCCCAACTCTCCCCTGCCCAGATCTGCCATGGCGGGCACCAGGAAGAGCACCCGTGAGTCGAAGACGTCAAAGGAGGCACAGTCGGGGGAGTTCCGCATGTCGAACGAGTGGCAGCCGTCGATATTGGGAAAATCGCAGCTCGAAGCGCTCGTGGCCTGGGGATTCCTTCCTGACCAGGCAACCGGTGGCTGGAGAATATCGCAAGGTGAACCATATCCAATGCCTGACTCTGGAGAAATGGTTGTCTTTTCTGACTATTTTACCCGCGGATTTGGTCTGCCATGCCATCCGTTTCTTCGCAAATTGCTTGATTATTACCAGATTTCCCTGTGCCACTTGAATCCCAATTCTATCCTCTTTATTTCCATCTTTATTCACTTCTGCGAGGCGTACCTTGGCGTTCTTCCGCACTTCAATCTGTTCCGCCATCTCTTCGTTCTTGTGAAATCGAGCGGCACAGGTTCTTGAGTTGCTGGTGGAGTGTATCTGAAAATGCGTGACAGAATGTCCGCACATTACCTCCAAATCCCTCTGAATACCAGTGTGCGTGATTGGAGCAAGAGATGGTTCTATATCCCCAACCAAGAACCGAGCGTCCATTGCGCCGTGGATCAGATTCCAGAAAAACGGAGTAGCTGGACGGAGAAACCACATGTAGAGGAACTGGGACAAGTGAACGAGTTGCTGGAAATCATCAAGGGTTTGACCCTGAATGGAGTTGGGGTTGCTACCAATTTTGTGTTTCATCGCGTCCAACCTTGCAGGGAAAGAGTTCATCCTGCCTTTGAATTTACTAGTCGGAATGATCCGACCAGGTGCTCATCCAGGGGATCTATCCGAAGCCGAAGTCAGAGAAGTCTTGGAAGAATATTTTGGGAAGGGCTCTCATATAGGGAACCGTGGCCAAAGTGCGGCTTTTAATCTGAAGAATCCCCCGCCGGAGGTAAGTTCCGAACTGCCCTGGCTCTTCCATCGCTCATATTGTATTTGTACCATAACTTCTGCTTGATCTCTTGAAGATAAATGAACAGGACCGAAAAGTGTACTTCTCCGATGTGCCAACCGCTGAATGGCCGGGCCGAGTTGACCCAATGCACAGTTATCAGCGGGGACGTGCCTGAGGACAACTCTATTGAACCATCCGAGGAAGAAAGAGAGTCTGTTGACGAAGAAGATGAGGAGACACTAGCCCAAAGGACTGCTCGAGAGAAACAGCCGGTGTCGAAAAAGGCTGGATCCTTCTAGTGGCGTCCGAGCTGCGAAAGGTTCGGTAAATATTTCCGAGGACCGTGCCCAAGCCGCCGCCGACGCCCCTTGCTCGGATCAGGATGAACCGAGCCCAAAACGCCGTAAGGGTGATGCGCCTGCCGCTGCCAGCTGGAGCTTCCGGTTAAAGAAGGAAATTCGGCCGAAAGCGTCGTCGCTCAGAAATGTAAGTAGGTTTTTCTCCATATTTCTCCCTTTTGATCCGAGCAATGTTGAGATTTTGTCTTGGAAATGTAGGGACCCTTCTAATGAAGACGCTGAGAATCCCGGCGCTGAAAAGATGACGACTTCGGAAGCTGGTGTAGCCGAGGGCTTCCGCGCTGGCTGGACTTCAGAGCATGAATCACCCCAGATGTCGCCCGAGAGGCCCTCAACGGCTGATGCGCAAGGTTCGCCATCTCCTCCCAAGCAGCCGCGCATGCCTACACCACCGCCTCCGGCTTCTCCTCCAGGGCCGAATGTCAAGGAGCCGCGTCGTGAAGATGAAACTCGGACGTCGCCGCCGAGGGACAGTGGCGCCATTCCTCCTGGGAGCGCTGATCACGGAGCGGAGACCAGCTCGGAGGCGCGAGCAGGGCCATGTCCTCGGCCTTCTACAAGCGCTTCCTCGGAGGGTGCGGATATCGAAGAAGTCGCCTGAAGGGGGTCCGTGCCATTGATTCGCACCTATCGGATGGTGGGGAGCACCTATGCTGTCGCCACGGAGGAAGATCTTGCTGACGCCGAGATAGATGGACTGAAGAATGACATCCGCGATACTCGCACGGACTTGAGGAAGCTTCTCGATCGTCTGGGAAACCTTTCGTCGCGTGTGCAGGTGACGCCTGTCATATTTTATCCTGACGATATATTGACTTGAATAATCTGTTGCTCCTTTGGTCTTCCAGGCAGTGTATGAGACCGCCGAAGATCGCCGGAAAACCCTACACCGCCTTTGGGATGTAGCAGAGAGAAACAAACAGCTGCAGACCGAGGTGACTCGCCTAGAGGAGGTGATGGCAGGCATGCGCGAGGAGCGTGATACCCTGGAGCTGCACTGCTCGGACCTTATGGAGTCCGAGAAGCGTCTATTGCGGGAGAACAAAGGTATGTTGGGCTCTTGTTCTTCTTGATAGCTATTCGTCCCTGCTTTTGCTTTCTGAACACCAGTTGTGTGGCATGTAGGTCTTCAGGAGCTGCTGGATGTGTCGATGAAGCGGAGTATGTGTGACGTCTCGCCATTTATAAGATGTCTTGGTTTGATGATCTGATTGTATTCTTTGTGACGTGCAGCCGATGAGCTGGAGGCTGAGGTGGCGCTGATGCGAGAGGCTTGCCCGGAAGAACCTGGAGACGATGACAGGTTGCCTGTTTTTGTTCGGCTTTCCCCTTTCTTTTTATTTTTGTAGTGCGACTGACGTGCTTTGTTTGTCAGAGATGGGACGTAGGCATCGTGCGCAGGTTGATGACCTTGCGGGTCGCCTTGAGGCTGCCGACGGAAGGTTTGACGCCTTGGTTGGTGGTGTTAAGCCTGTGCTTGACATCATTGAGTATGCGCCCGCCGTACCGCCTGCCGAAGGTCCTGGTGTCCTTGACATCGTGCAGCGTGGACGGGAGGCTCTTCGGTTCTTTAAGGACTTCTGCGTGGTTGCTGCCGAGAATGTGGCCGCCCATGTGCTTGGAGTCGTCCGGTCGCACTACCCAGGAGTGAAAAACGACCGAGTGCAGACCTGGGTATGCGCGGGGGACCACCGAAGAGCAGGAAGACCAGCTTGAAGAAGAGGATAGGGAAGCCGCCAAGATGTTGACTGCTGATGTTCAGCTTTTTCCCACAGAGGGGATTTGAATTGAGACGCCCGAGCATGGTCGAGGTCTTGTATGGTCGACGAATAATCCTACACGCCCTGCGTGTCGCCCGTTCTTTTCCCGGGGCTTTTGGAGACGCTGCTAAACTGCCCAAGCGTCCTCGGGGCTTACGTGTTAGCGAAGACTTAACGGCCCAGGCGTCCCCGGGGCTTACGTGGTGGCGAAGCTGCCCGCGCTAGGCGGGGGCTATGCTTATCGTGGGCGAAGGCTACCCGATATATCGGGGCGGTCGATGAAGTGTCGTAGTTAGGCGGCCTATCATTTTTAGGGCTTACGCGGCGTCAAACCAGATGCTGCCCGACGGGTGCGGGGGTTACGCATTGGTAAAATCGTGTTGCCCGAGCAGAGACGTGCTGCCCGAACAGTGGCGGGACTTACGCATAGGCGAAGACGTGCTGCCCGAGCAGTGGCGGGGCTTACGCATTGTCGAAGACGTTTAGCTGTACAAAATGTAATGGAGGCAAAATATCGAAGAGAACAATGTATTGCTCTTGTTTATAATAAAATGGAAATACACATATCTGGTTTGATCCCTAGATCAGGGGTAGAAGCGTCGCAGGTGCTCGATGTTCCAGGAGTTGGGGATGTCGACGCCGTCTAGGTCGGAGAGCCTATATGCGCCTGGTCGAGTAACTGCCTTGACCATATATGGCCCCTCCCAGGGAGATGACAGTTTATGCATCCCCTCCTTGCTCTGCTTCCGCCGGAGAACAAGGTCGCCGACTGCGAAGGCACTGCCGTTGACATTGCGATTGTAATATCGCCTGATCCCTTCCAGATATTTAGCTGTTTGTACACAGGAGATCAGGCGTTCTTCCTCTAGCTTGTCGACTTCGTCTGCTCTGGCCTCGTTGGAGTGGACTTCTTTGTACGCCTCAACCCTTAGAGATCGATAGATTACATCTGCGGGTAGTACTGCCTCCGAGCCATACACCATAAAATACGGCGATACGCCTGTGTTCCGGCTAGGTTGAGTCCGAAGTCCCCAGATCACCGCCGGTAATTCATCAATCCAGTTGCCTAGGCTTCTGTTCATGACTGCGTGGAGACGCTTCTTGAGGGCGTCGAGCAGCATACCGTTTGCCCTCTCCACCTGGCCGTTGGCTCTAGGATGAGCCACAGGATACATATTTGACGGATATGCTTCTTTCTTCGCAGAAGTCCCAGAAATCGCTTCCAGTAAATGTTGATCCCAGGTCGATGATGATGCTGTTCGGAAGCCCGAAACGGTAGGAGATGTCCTTGAAGAACTCTGCTGCTTTGGTTGCCGTAGCCTTGACTAACGGCTTGTACTCGATCCACTTGGAAAACTTATCGATGGCGACATAGACGGAGCGAAATCCCCCTTTTGCCGTTTTAAATGGACCAACCATGTCCAGTCCCCATGTGGCGAAAGGCCACGACGCAGGGATGGTCTGTAGCTCTTGGGCTGGTACATGTGTCTGCTTGGCAAAGAATTGGCATGCCTCGCATTCTCTGACTATCTTCTCGGCGTCTTGGACTGCTGTTGGCCAATAGAAATCTGCTCGGAAAATCTTGCCGACCAGAGTGCGTGAAGCCGCATGATTGCCGCACATGACGCTATGAGCCTCATGAAGGATCCTGAGACCCTCTTCCCGTGGGACGCATTTTTGTAGGACTTCGCTCCTGGTATTCTTGCGCATGAGTTTGCTGTCGACCAGGACATAGCTTTTGGATCTTCTTACCAGGCGCTCGGCTTCTGTCCTATTTTCGGGGACCCTTGCTTCCAGTAGGTAATCATTGAACTGGGTTCTCCAGTCCTCTTCAGGGGTCAGGAATATATGCCACTATCTGGTCGGTTCGCAGAGCTGCTGGTATCGCCATCAGTCTGTATGGAGGGGTTGAACAGATCCTGGATAAAAACGCCGGAGAGGAACAGTCGGACTGGGATGATCCGAGCTTTGACAGCTCGTCAGCCGCCTGATTTTCGCTTCGAATGATATGATGGAATTCTATTCCGAGGAATTTCCCTTCGACTTTTCTAATTGCGGCGACGTAGGAGTCCATTTTCTCATTGTTGCAGTCCCAGTCCTTGTTAACCTGGTTGATGACCAGGGCCGAGTCCCCATAGACCATGATGCGATGGATGCCGAGCTCGGAGGCTATCTGGAGACCGTGCAAGGCGGCCTCGTATTCGGCAGCGTTGTTGGACGCCATGAAGTGAATTCTCAAGGCATAACGGAGGCGCTCACCGGAGGGCGATATAAGGAGTACTCCGGCTTCGGCGCCGCTGATGCTGAGGGACCCGTCGAAGAACATTGTCCAATACTCTTCCTGTGCCGGACGCGGAGACTCTTGCATCTCTGTCCATTTAGCTATGAAGTCGGTGAGTACCTGCGACTTGACTGTTATTCGGCTGCAGAAATCAATGGAGTATGTTCCCTAGCTCTACTGCCCATTTTAGGATCCGGCCGTTGGTGTCTTTGTTCCGGAGGACGCTACCCAGGGGGTATTCAGAGATTACTGCTATGGAATATCCTTCAAAATAGTGATGGAGCTTTCTTGAGGTGACGAGAACAGCGTATAACAATTTCTGCACCAGTTGGGTAACGGGTCTTGGACTCATTGAGGACTTCACTGATGAAGTAAACTGGTCGTTGGACCGGATAGGCAGTGACCGTCTTCTTCTCGTTCAACGACGATGGCAGTGCTGACGACGTTATTAGTCGTGGCGATGTAGATCAGCAATGTTTTGTCCTTTTTTGGAGCTATGAGAAGCAGAGGACTCGTCAAGAAGCGTTTGAGTTCTCTGAAGGCCGTATCTGCCTCTTCCGACCAAGTGAACTTCTCGCCAGCTTTTAGTAACTTGAAGAATGGGAGGCCTTTCGCGCCCAGTCTGGGGATGAAACGGCTGAGGGCCGCCATGCACCCGGTGAGCTTTTGCACATCTTTGACATTGGTCGGAGGCTTCATCCTCATAACCGCGTTGATCTTCTCTGGGTTGGGGAGGATGCCTTGCTTGCTGACGATGTTACCGAGCAAGTTGCCAGATCGGACGCCGAAGATACACTTGCCTGGACTAAGCTTCCATTGGAATTTGTCCAGCTTCTCAAAAACTGCTTCGAGGTTGGAGATGAGGTCTTCAGCTGTCCGAGTCTTGATGATGACGTCATCAACGTATGCGGCAGCGACGTCGGGGATGAGGTCATCGAGACAAGCTTGAATCGCCCATTGGTAGGTTGCTCCAGCATTCTTCAATCCGAAAGACATGGTCTTGTAGCAATAAGCCCCGAAAGGGGTGATGAAAGATGTCTTCTCTTGGTCTTCTTCCTTCAAAGTGATCTGGTGGTATCCGGAGTAGCAGTCGAGGAAGCTGAGTAGCTCGCAACCTGCTGATGAGTCGACGAGTTCGTCGGTTCGTGGAAGACCGAAGGGGTCTTTAGGGCAGTGTTTGTTGAGATCGGTGTAATCAACGCACATTCTCCATTCATTATTCTTTTTTCTTACAAGCACCGGATTGGCTACCCAATCAGGGTGATACACCTCTCTGATGAAGCCGGCAGCTAGGAGCCGAGCTATCTCTACCCTAATGGCCTCCTTCTTGTCTGGAGAGAATCGCCAGAGCTTCTGCTTGGTTGGCTTGGCGGTCTTCGAGACATTCAAGGAGTGCTCGATCAACTTCCTGGGAACGCCGGGCATATCCGCTGGTTTCCATGCGAAAGTGCTTACGTGCTCCCTTAGGAACCTGACGAGCGCGTCTTCCTATTTAGGATCGAGGTCGGCCCCGATGCGAGTAGTCTTGCTTGGCTCGCTGGGGACCAGGATAACCTCCTTCGTTTCCTTGTTCTTGGTGGCTGATCTTGGTGGGGTCTTCTCTGGGATGACTTGGTCTTCTAGAGCTACCTGCTTTGCGTCTGCGGCACAGATGTTCATGAGTATGGATTCTTCGACAGCTTCAGCCATGGCAATGGCCTCCCGCTCGCAAGCATATGCGACTTGGAGGTCGGCGCGAATGGAGAGGACGCCGTTTTCCACTGGCATCTTCATGACGAGGTAGGTGTAGTTGGGGATGGCCCCGAATTTCGCTAGAGCTGGTCGGCCGAGGATGGCATGATATGCGGCGTCGAAGTCGGCCACCAAGAAGTCGATGTGCTCGATGCGGAAGCACTGTGGGTGCCCGAACTGGACCGGGAGGTTTATCTGCCCTCGAGGATATGACGGCTGTCCCGGGACGATACCCTAGAAGGGGGCCGATGTTGGCTGCAAGTCTTTTTCTTTCAGCCCGAGTTCCTTGGCAGCTCCGGAGAACAGGATGTTGAGGCCGCTGCCGCCGTCGATCAGCACCTTTCAGAAACGCATCGTGCGTATGACCGGATCGACGATCAATGGGAAGCGACCCAAGTACGGAATCTGGGTCCATTGGTCGGCCCTGCTGAAGGTGATGTCTTGGTGCGACCAAGGAGGAAGCCTTGGATCAGCGATTGCGCTGTCGGAATTGGCGACGGAGTTGACACGTCTATTGATGAGTTTCTGCTCCCTCTTTGACTCGATGGCGGCGCGACCACCGATGATGGTGGAGACGGTTCGGTGTGCGTCGGTGAAGCCTGGAGGCTTGTCGCTGTCGTCGCATCGGTCCCTGTCGGACTCTACGCGAGCCTTCTTCTTCTCTTCTACTTGGAACTTCCTGGAGAAACCCTCGCACTCCCTCATGGTGTGCTTGTGGTGCTTGTGGACGGGGCACTGGACGTCGAGGAGCTTGGAGTAGGCCTCTTCGTAATTGTGCTTTGGGGCTGGTCGGGTGTTGTAAACTTGGTAGTGGCGGTGCCTCTCTCCAGCCCTGGAGCTCTCGGGTTCGTCGTAGCGGCGATGTTCTGGGCGTCGTCGGTGGTCGCGGTCATCGCGGCGGTAGTCTCTCCGAGGAGCTCGATCATCCTGGCGCCGATCTGTTCGGTGGCCTTCGTCTTGGTGCCGCGACTGGTCAGAGAAGCGGAGGCGACTGTGAATGGAGTGATGAGCTGCGTCATTTCCATCGGCGTACTTGTTGGCGATGCGTAGCATCTCGGCGACGGTGGTCGGGCTAGGTGCGGTATAATTTCTTTCCGCAGTTCCTCGTCGGGCCTCAGGCCGTGCATAAACGCAGAGATGGCTTCTGCGTCTGTGATGTCAGGGGATGTCCGTTTCTGACTTCCGAGATGTGCCGGATGTAGTCTCGCAGGGAGTCCTGAGAGCCTTGCCGGAGCCTTTCAAGATCATACTTCGTTCCCGGTTGCTTGCAGGTGGCGCGGTAGTTATTGACGAACTGCTCCTTCAACTGATCCCAAGTGTCGATGGAGTTCAGGCCTCAAACTATGAAGCCAGTTGTTGGCGGAGGCGCTGAGCATGACCGGGAGGTAGTTGGCCATCACATCCCTGTTTCCATCGGCGGCTTGGACGGCGATCTCGTAGACGTTGAGCCATTTGTTGGGATCGGCTCTTCCGTCGTAAGTCTTGACGCCGACAACTTTGAAGTTAGGAGGCCAGACAACTGCTCGAAGTGCCGGCGTGAATGGCAGTTTCGGGGCGGTTTTGTCGTTGGGGAAGCCGTGCATCTGATCATACTCTCTTCATCGCTCAGCCTCTGCTGAGTGTCTGGCTTCTCTCCTGTTCTCGATGCGGCTGCGTAGGTCTTTGGTCTTCAGCTTTGCGCGGAGGTCGGATTGGCTCACCTCTTGGTCGCCGTCTCGCCGATGAGGTCTCCGACCACCGCGAGACTTCTCACCATCTTCGCCGATGAGCTCTGTAGCAGATGACGTGCTATGAGATGGTGCTTGTCTTCCTTCATTGATCTGGACCTGAGTTGCTTGGAGAAGAGCGGTGAGCCGTCCGAGCTCTGGAGTTTGGAGTAGCCTCTTGGCCTCGGCGATCGCGACGGCGACATTGGCGCTTGGAGTCGTGCAGACCTCGTACTGCCCGAGCATGCAAAATTCGGGCTCTAGATTCCGCGCCGCAGTCCTCTTCACTTCAACTTGCTGCTCGCGGCATCATCTGCGATCGGCGTTCTTTGCCTCGCGGGCTGCTCGGGCTTCTTCGGTCTCATTGGGCGGCGGGTCGCTGTCGTTGCTGATGGCGAGGACCGGTCCCCCAAAGAATTGCTTGATGGGGGGCAGATCGGCGGGAAGGCCACCCTCTTGATCATCATTGTCGGGGCGATCGTTGTCGGGGGTGATGAAGGAGCTGGTGCCGACATGGACGGAGGCGTGTCGACGCAGCGTCTGAGCGAAGCTGGAAGCTGCGTTTTGTAGACCGAACGGCAAGTAGCCATTCGGAGGACGGTCCCCTTGAGGTCGCTCCTCGACGATGCGCCCGAGAGGCGTGACGGTGACGACCAATGTTGTGTCGTGGGACGGCGATGAGGGGTGATGCGTCGTGGATGACACGGACTCCAGGATTTGGAGTCCCTCTGACAGCTTCTTGGTGACCCGATCTATAGATCCGATCAGGTCGTCGTTGTTGATGTTTTTCCGAACGTAGCGTGGCAGCCTCTTCGTCGGAGGAGATACGGAGGGGATCTGGGCTGTGTCCAGAATCTCCCCTTCGCCGTTCGCGCCGATGACCCAGGTGATGGATCCCACCGTGAAGATCTGGCCCGGCGTCGGGAGCTCGATGGAGCTTGAAAAAATCACCTTGTTCGCCATGGAATCAGGTGGCACACCCCCTACCTGGCGCGCCAACTGTCGACGGAATACCGGCGATAGTCTACCGAGGGGTATACCCGCGGTAGTAGATGAGACGGTGAGGGTGCGCC
The DNA here is from genome assembly GCA_038502445.1 of Eremochloa ophiuroides. Classification (NCBI taxonomy): domain Eukaryota; kingdom Viridiplantae; phylum Streptophyta; class Magnoliopsida; order Poales; family Poaceae; genus Eremochloa; species Eremochloa ophiuroides. The sequence goes on along the minus strand of JAHLJS010000006.1, from coordinate 29,732,878 downwards.
TGAGACGAACGAGGGAGCACAATTCGTGCGAGACGGAGATTTAGACAGGTTCAGGCCGCCACGAGGCATAATACCCTACGTCCTGTATGTTGCTGTGTTGTATTGCTAGTAGATTAGATGAATCGAGTAGACCCCCTGCCCGCCTTATATAGTCCGGGGGGCAAGGTTACAAGTTGATCTTGCCATACATAACAGATTATAATCCTATCCGATCTGGGAAACTAATCGGCTAGATCCTAAGAAATTCTATTTCCTTGCCCGCCAAGGTCTCGGCGGATATACGCGATCTCCTGGAGATCGTATGAGCGACGCGTCCTTGGTAGTTCGGGCCTATTCGGTAGACTTGGCCCATGTATGACTATGCGGGTATACAGACTTATACCCCCACACGTACTTATTCAATATTTTTATTTGGGTCTTACCAAGAATTCTAGGAAATCCCTTGATTTATCCTCTAGAGGAGCCTTTCCTTATTTGCCTATAAGTACAGCTAGAGCTATGATCAACAAGGTTGCTTAAGCGAATTCTGAGTTCCCCGAGGAAGAGAAGAACTCATCTCTTGAACAAGAAGAGGAAGTTTTGATAGCGAAAACACAATCACTCCAACCCCAAGATTTAGCTGTCAATCCTAAACCATCGAAACCCCACTTTGATGATTTAGACTTTCAGTTAGCTAAGATGCTTGTAAATCAAAGTAAATCAGATCTTCTTAGAAGAGCATCTTGAAAAAAGTGTTGTCAACTTCCTTCCCCCCTGAAAAACACTGGGAAGAATACAGGGATAGAAGAAGAGCCAAGCCACATAGGAATCAATTCTTCTATGCCTACATTAAATGTCTCATCTGAATTCATCTCTAAACCCATCCTTGATCCCAATGATCCTTCTTATGCTCTCTCTCCTAAGTCTCATAATGACCCTAGGGACCCGTTAAGACATCCAAAGTATAGGAGTCATGAAAACTGTAGGGATGACCAAGAAGAGCTACGACAATGGAAGGAATGCATAGAACATATAAAAAATACATATGCTATTGTCAAAGAATGGATGGAAGAAGATGAAGCCTTAGTGCTAGTATCCAAACTTGGTCTAGATTCAAATGGTGAGCTTAAATCAATATCTGTAATAAATATAAATCATTCAAGTTTAGAGAAAGCCTTAGACAAAACCAATCTTAGAGACACCAATCCATGGGAAATTCTAGAAAATAAAATATCCAATGAATGTCATAGGCATGAAATAACAAAGACAAACTTTTTGCCTACAGACATCCATGAAGAAACACCCTTGGAGTTTGAAAAGGGAGATCATATCGATGAGCATGGGAATTATTTCATTGGCACCACATCGATTCCATGCTCATATGAGAAAACCCCTGAATTAATTGGTCTCTCTAGCATTGCCACAAACAAGATCTTCAACCCCCTTATTCTACCTATTCATAAATTTATTGAAAGGGTGGTTGTAGATGCATATGTTTATCATAAATATTGTAGATCTCGTGGTAATCTTGATATAGGTGCACAAAGGTGGGTGTCTTAGGAGAAACCACCTCTCAAACTAAAAGTGTAATAATTAGAAGGTCTCCCAAGAATGACTTTGTGTCCTAAAATAACCACTCTTGAAAAATAACGTGAGCTTGTACCTTTTGATGTAATACCCTTGAGAATTGAGCATAGAATTATAATTATAAAAATATTCCCTCGGGTATTTTTGTCACTAACCATTCCAGGCTTGAAGTAGAAGGATGACGTCATTAGGTATGTCCAACCAATCATCATGCAACATTAATCCATCCAAACTTAACTTTGCCTTGCAAAATTTAAGCTTGGAGGAATGGGCTTATTTAGAAAATCTTATGTTGATAATATTGGTTGTCTCTACCTTGTCAATCCATGTTCAAATTGTTTATCAATGATCATTCTCTTTCATATCTGTTTGCATAACTCTCTATAAACTTTCATGTTACCTTTGTTCCTATAGTATACTTAAGGTTTGGAGAAATTTCATACACCTTTTAAATTAGACATGGTGCTTAGTTTAAATTGTTTTCTAGGAATCATAATTAGACAAGGTATTTAGTTTGATTTCCGAACCAAGAGGTGTGATGATTTTACTTTCAAAGGTTTTTTGAATTAAGCGTGGTGCTTAGGTTAAAATGCCTTCCTAACTCAAATTGGAATGTGGTGTCTAGGTTGATTTTTGAACCGCTCGTATGCTGTAGTAGACATTGGATATTTTGTTGGACTAACACTTGCAGAAAAACTTCCAATTTAATTTGGATAAGTCACGAGATAAATTCAAATCAGAGATGAGACAGTGCACATGATGAACTTCAATAACTTTGCAGAGGAAGACACAGCTCATTCGTCATGGATAGAAGAACTGTAAGTATCAATGATTCATTCACTTTATCTTCCACTGAAGTTACTTTGCCTTAAGCCATGCCTGTATAGAACATGATCTATGCTTAAATAATATCAACACTATCTTCTTAGTAGCATAGATGAAACATGATAAAATTCTGGACAAACAACCTATGTTCCAAAGTTGTACATTCTTTCAGGTATGTGTTGTCCACTAATCTGTTGCAGGCATAATAATGAATGGAGTGACAAGGTGTCATAAGATCAAAGAAGCAAAAGATGGCAAAGAGGATAAGCAACAAAGAAGACAAGATGCTCATGAACAACTCAAGATGCAAGAGAAGGAAAGGACCACCAGTCATCTAGACTTCATTACTTAGTGCCATCACTCTCTAGTAATAAAGGTAATATCTTAAGGTAAGTGGTTATTATTTTCCTCTTGATCTTGGTATGCACATAAATAAAGATGCAAGCATGTTAGAGTTACAGCTTTAATTGATTAACCTAATTAACTCAACATGCTTTGTCCTTTATGATTGTTCATGGCATCATTCTTTTGATCTCAGTCTTAACCAAATATGCTCAAACATTGTATTCTATCTTTGGAAGATGATAGTCATACTCATGTAAAAATTTATATATTATGTAGAGATAGACAACCCTTCCATTGGTTAAGCAATTTAAATCTTTTCTGCCATATGAACTTAAATGCAACATTAAATACTTAATCGTCTGATCTTACCGCTCATATCATGAGTAAAACAAATTATGCAACATCAACTTTGTCTTGTTCAATGTGCCTAAAGAATAATGAATAAAGATAGATTTGATTCTGTTGGTGTTTTTCCACCAGCAAAACGCATACACTTGATCTGTACCTTGGTTGTACAAACAGGACAACACTTCGAGCAAAGTTTGTTAATTCCCAAAATTCCACAAGTGGAAGTCCTGTGAACATGCACGCTGAGCAAGATGCCGCCAGTTTCCACTATTAATGCTCTACTCCAACCTGCTAGCCAAACAAAGGATAAAAGCGACATTATCATCACAAGGGGTTCAACCATCAAGATGCACAAGAGTGGATAAAAGTCCTAACGGTAGACTTTAAATCCCGCACCCTTGCCATAAGGTAATATGGTAGTTATCTAATTAATTAGTATTTCTATCTACATTAGTAATTTCACTTTAGCATATTCATCTTTATGCATATTAAAGAAAATAATAAAAATATTTATTACCTTATTTATTGCATCCTAAAATATTAAAGCCCTAAGTGAATAAACTTATGGTAACCCCATAGGAATATTTACTGTGGTGACATAGAAAAGAAAATAAAAATTCATCATGTCATTATAAAAATCCTAAGCCCCATGAGAATAAATATTCTCCATGGTGGCATAAAAATAAAATATACATCATGTATACATATTTACTTTTCATCATGCATACATATTTACTTTTCTGCATAAGAAAACTAGAAAATCCTAAAAAAAAGAGAGAATCCTGCTAGGAATCTGTCAATTAAAATCAACTCAAAGAATAGTCAATTACTTATTGGCTGATCGCTAACCTCTTATTAAATTCGAGCCTCGAGTTTTGGTTTTCTTGTTGGAGTATAATTCTAAAGGAATGACACTATGACGGAGGAGTGAGTCCATCAGTGGAGCCAACTAGGACTGTTGTTGATAAGCTTGCTCTAAAGATCATCAACGCCAAATATTGCAAACATCTACCTTGGGGGAGGAGCATCCCCTAGTTATCAGGTAACTATACCTAGGCGATTATCGAGTCTATTTTATATAGTCATAAAATACCAAAAATATGTGTGTTGACGTTAGTCATCTATCATTTTTACCCATCAACTAAACATGAATCAAGGGCATAAAACAATCCACAACATAGTTATAGGGTTTAATTCTAACAAGTTCCACGAGTTTTTGTGTTCTCACTTGTTTTGCAGGGTATGAAGGGATATTCAATTTTTCACCAATTAAAAGTATCTCAAATGAGGAATTGGAGTTCACCATTGCATAGAGCTTGTTAAGACGATCGAAATGGACCTATTGTTTGCTATTTTTGGAGTCTGGAATAAAGAGATATGGATTTTCCAAACACTAGAAGATTCTAGAACCTGAGCTGCGGGATTAATTAAAGGCTGCGGGATTAATTGGGCCTAAATTAGAATTTGTCCCATTAAGTGTGATAGAACCGCCTTAATCATAGGGCCCACGTGCACCGTCATCGTCCCTAAGGACCCACGATCAGGCTGCACGAGTTCCCCATGACCCAGGTGGCCTGCCGGGTTCCCTAGGAAACCCTAACCTCCCGAGGATCTCATTGTAAGCATTGCAGTATTACAACAGTTTACACAAATAAAATGAATCAGAGTAAAGAGTGCGGAAGAATTACATAAACATAGGTTTACAAATATAAAATGACATTATCCCAAACCAGAGTTTCGCAGTGGAGTAGCATTGTAACTAAACACCCTGCCCAAGGGTTATACACATCTTCATCCATGCACGATCCGTCAACCGGCACGGTCCCACGTAAAATTGTACAATCTGCTCACCTGCAACAGGGGTTAACAAAACCTGAGTACTGGGGTACTCCGCAAGACTTACCCGACTAAGAAAAAGGAATGAGACTCAGGAATGCAGGCTGAGGGGAGTCAAGGTAAGGCTTTAGTAAGAGTCAAAGTATTTTGCGGAAAAATCATTACTAATCCTACTTTCAGTATTTTACTCAATATTGTTATAATCAACATCAATAGTTCTCAATTCTTTCACATATATCCTTCAATTCCAATTATTTATTCATTCTCAAAACATCCTAGTTCCGAACCACTTTTCGATGTAGGTGTGAGGATCAAGTCTCCATAACCGAGGAGCACGATGATTCGAATCGATTAGTACCCAGCTGGGGATCTCTATCCACACTGCATATGTAGCACTTAAGCTTGCATATGCCAACCCCACCTGCCACGGCTTTTCATACCCTGGAACCGGTCCTGCGCCACCCGAGAGCACAGTACTCCTCTCATCTCCAGGCACGATGGCCATGAGGGTACACGCTACTCTCGCCATCTCTCCACTCCCAGTGTGTGGTTGTCGGTTCCAGCACTAGAGCCACCGGAGTCAGAGGCTTCCCGTAGTATGTGGCTAGTTGCAAAGTCTTGATCATAGCAGGCCTGACAATGAACGGTCTCTAATATTTTTTTCCGTTAGAAACCATGCATTGAGACTCTAACCCAAGTACACTGATAACTATCCGGTTTTCACATCCCTTTCCCGATGGCGACGAAAGTTGGGACTCTAACCCAAACAGTTGGCCAACCAAACGAAAAACCCATCCCCGTTGATGACAATGAACTAGCCAGGAACACTGCCAACCAACAAGGACATAACCAGTCCCATAAAGTGATTCATTTGATTTGCATCATCACAGTTCAAAATAGCATTTTTGCAAATCTAATCATTAAGCATGACTAAGCATTTTTCAATACTTTAAATAAATCAGGTTCTCAGGTATTGATAAGTGGTCAAGGATGGTAATGCATCAATTGGGTTATTAATCAACTCCTATAAACCTAATGCAGTAGATTAACTCATGTTGTAAATATTTTATAAATCACAAGGAAGGGGCTGAATGCACCAGGGCTTGCCTGTGTTGCTTGGAGCAGGTAGAACCCTGAAGTCAATCACTGAGAAAGATCTACGTCCACTGAGTGAAGACCTTACTCGGGACTTGCCTCACATAATAAATTATCCCGCGTTCACTACACGTATAATAATAATGCATACTTAACATGATGATATGTATGCCATGATACATGAAAATGCACTAAAGTGTGAATTAAAAAAAATAAACTTAATTTAGAAAGTTGAGTACAACTTTCCTTCACGATAAAGTTGTAAGTGTTATTTTATTGACCATTTTAATAGTCGTTAAAAGCCGCATTAATCGACTCATACTACTATTAAGCAAGTTAATAATGATTTCAAACAATGATTAAGGATGCCAAGGATCATTTTAAGTTAATGATCCAGGGTCATTAATCAATCCAAAGTCACACAAAAACCTAAGTCATTAAGGTTTCCTATTTATTTTTATTAATCAATTTATCAATTAGAACTTCATTTTAGCATTTAATTACTACATAAAGCAATTCATTTTATGCTTACAAGGTAAATGATCAACAACTTTGGAACAGTAGGGTTCATGTGTTCCAAGGTATTTAATCAAATCTTAATAGATTAAGCAAATCATTAAATTTGATTCTAATACCCTTTTCTTAATTAATCAATTAATAGGGTATTAAATGACAAACAATTAAACTACTATTTCCCAAAATAATAGGTCATGCATAAGCATAGAATTATTAATCATAAAATCCATTTCTATTAAAAGGATTGAGTCCATATTCAATTTCCCAAAATAAAGTATCATACAGGAGGAATATATACAATATTTTTCTAGAAATTAGGAGCTATAATATTTCTCTGTGAATTTTTTAACCTGCTGTATTATTCACATTTCGGGAAAACAATGGTTAAAGCAGACAACAGCCCGACTCAGAGTCACCGGCCGGCCCCCACCACAACAGCCCATGCGGCCTCTTCTTCCTTGCTGCATCCAAACAGGGTAGTTTAGAGCCGAAAAGGAGCGCCCCAAGCCGCTCGGTCGTCGATGAAACTGCCGGGAGACGAGCAGGACGAACGGAGCGAAAGATACCTACACGCGTAGGTCGCGAAAGCGAACAGGTTTAGGGACCTTAGTGCTCGGTCTAGGGTTCCCAGCATCCACTACTGCGGCCATGGCGGACCGGTAACCTAGCTACCGGCGCCGCGAAGTGTTCCGGCAGCCACAGGTCTCAAAGAGACTAACCAACTCCTCCTACAAGGACCAAGAACCTCACCAGGATCTTTTCTATGGCTCGGTTGTGGCGAAGACGACTCGGAGAGATGAGCTCGGCGATGACCGTGGCCACGGCGGCGCGCTCGAGACGATAACAACTTCGTTCCGGCAGTGTCTGGGACAGTCAAAGACCAAACGGTCGAGTCCGATGAGCATAAAGGGAAGATTAAAACACTAGAATGAGCAATACTTCGAGCCAATACTTGCCGAACTGCTCGGACCACAGCGAACAGGTCGCGGCGGCTATGGCGACTGGCCGCGAGGGTGCTTCCGGTGGCGGGAGGACACGAGGGCGGGCTCAAACGATTCGCAGGAAGATGAAGTAGCTACTTGTGCAGTCAATTTGATATGAAGGCGAACAAGAGATGGCCACTTTGGGGTTCGAGCAGGGAGCTCGTCAGCGGCGACGATGGAGGAAGGAGAAACGGAAACTCGACGACTGGTGCACTTTATATGCGAAGGAGAAACGGATAAGGGCGAGGGGTCCCGGGGCCCCCCTCCACGGCTTCGTCAGCGGGTGGTGACCGAGCCCGGCCGGCGCCGGCGTGCGCCACGGCACGCGCGGCCGTGCGTGTCAGGGTCGAGACCGGACCCCCTCCCCCTGTCGGTACTGTAGCTGAGCATGGAAGTCAAACCCTATTTTGATCTAATTATGCCCTATCCAAGCAGCAAAAGTGGAAACACTAAAAATAAAAGTTATGGAGAATTTTGTGTAGAACATTTTTGCTTTTTGAATCAAGTTCGAATTCTGCACGGGTTTGAAATTATCAAAAAGGGGGTAAATCCCCAATTGGAATTTGATTTCAAATTCAAACCAAATCTCAAGATTTTTCTGTACAACTTGAATTTCTACAAAAATAAAAGTTGTTCTATTGGACAAGCCCTACAACTTTCATTAAACATGTTTTGTCAGATTCTTGATAGTTTTTGAAATAGCATTTCAATTTTTAATCTCAAATCATTGATTCGAAGTTAATTTGAATTTCCACTACATAACTTTAAAATCTCCAAAAATAAAAGTTGTTCCATTATAAAAGGGCTAAAACTTTTATTAAGGAATCATCATCAGATTCCTTCTAGTTTTTAAATTTGAATTTCAAATTTAGCTCTTTAAACATAGATTAAGGTTTTATTACAAATTGTATTTGAAAACTTCAAAATTACCCAAAATAGAAGTTGTTCAACTTTTAAAGATTCACAAATTTTGTTTAAGGCCCAACACCTAATTCCTTTTGGTTTTTAAATTAGGGTTTCGGGTCCGACGTAGGGTTTATAAATGATTCCTTTTATATTCCTTTAATTTTATTCAGCTAATTACACACCAACACAAACGTTTACATAATAAATCACTCTAAACCACCTATGCACAATCATATGTAAAAACCAAAATTTATTTTAGTTGATGCATATTAACAAGGTTAAATGCGAAATGAATTACATGCAATCATGATGACATGACAGGTTTTAGTCAATGTAACACTAGGGGTGTTACATCCGTCCCCCCTTAAATAAATCTCAGTCTTGAGATTTGAGATACGGCTAAAGCCTTAAGTTTAGTAATGGAAAAAAAATGTGTCAAATAAATATTTTTCAAACTCGACTCCTAGAGAATTAGGGCTAGACTTTCCAATGTAGTAGATTAGTTCTAGTTGAGAGTTAGGGAGAGCGGAGCTACGCTTCGGTTCTGGAGAAGTCTTCAGGGGTCTGGTATATCTTTGTATCTCATCTTTGTAAGACTTATGCTTTAATATATTTATCTTCTCTATTTACTTTATGCCTTGAATTTGATTGGTTAGTATAGTTGTTATATTTTAGCATAGGATCTCCGCCCGCATCGGGTTCTCTAGTTATCGCGCATGATTAGAGTAGTAATCGTTAGACTAGACATGGTGTTTAGCCTATAGGTTACCTGAGATTGCACCTAGCCCTACGTATAGTTGTGGTAGCCCCCAGGTGGTGACAGCCCCGACGGCCGACGTATTCCACCACGTTCGGGTTAGAGTTTGTAGGACCGTAGTCAGAATTTCCTAGTCCCATTCTCATCTCATTCTGAGGCTAGTGTTCTGATGTCCCGAAGTGTTATTATGTGATTGCTTTATCTACCATGAATCAGTTATTATAGAACCCCTAGTAATAGAGAAGTATTTAGGAACCTTGAACTCTCTCCTTGTCCTCTGACTCTAGCTCTCTACTCTTTTATCATAGAATTCTCCTGTGTGTCTATGTCATTTAAGCATAACTCCTATCATTTATTACTTACCCCTACTTTAGTCTAGTTGGTGTATTAATTAGTAGACACATGTTGGTCAACTATCAAACTTCTTTGACCATTGTTTTCCTGTGGTAAAATATAAATAATGATACCTGGAATACTCCCGGTAAAATGCTACAATGGTATTCTGTGCGCTTGCGGAATATTTCATATTCTATTTGCACTTAATAAATACCAACAAACATTTTTGGCGCTGTTGCCAAGGAAGCAATTGGCATAAGGATTTTGATAGTGATCTTGATGTCTGCTAATTTAATGTACCACTAGCTTTAGTAGGATTACCCCTGTTCTGTTGAGTTGTGGAATAAGACAGGACAAGCAGAAGCCGTTTTGACCTTCCGGCAAGTTTTCACAAGACAAGAAGATACATTGAAGAGCCCAGGGTGCCTGAACATTCAAGATTCATCAATAATGGGACTCTGCCATCTCACAGGTCTGCACACATATATATATTTCTTTCTAACCCTGTGTAGATTGGAGAAGGTGGTCGTTGTTGGTATTAATTAAGTGCAAATAGAATATGAAAGATTCCGCAAGCGCACAGAATACCATTGTAGCATTTTACCGGGAGTATTCCAGGTATCGTTATTTATATTTAACCAGAGGGAAACAATGGTTAAAGAATCTAATAGCTACCATCATGTATCTACTAACTTAGTAGACCAACTAGACTATAATAGGGGTAAGTGATAAATGATAGGATTTATGCATAGTAATCACTTATAAGATAAATGAGTAGTCTAGCTAAGTTGAGAGGACAACAGAAGAGTTCAGTTCCTAAATACTTCTCTATTACTTGGGTTCTAAGATAACTAAAGGATAGGTAGGTGAAGCAATTACACAATAGCACTTCGGAGCAACAGTACCTTTTCGATTCTCGAATAGACTGGGAAGGGGTAATCGGGAGAAGGCTGCCAAAAAGCTCTACGAAACACCAACTCCGACGTGGTGGAATACGAAGACCGACAGGGCTGTCACCTCTGGGGCTACCACAACTAACGGTAAGAATTGGACACAATCTCAGGTATAAAACTAGCCTAGGACACCACATCTACGCCAATGAATACAACTCTAATCACACGTGATAACTAGAGCACTCAATACGAACGTAGATCCTATGCCAAAGTATAACAACTATACTAACCAATCACATAATAAAGCATATAAGTAAATAGAGAAGATATATATATAAAAGCTTAAGTCTTACAAAGATGAGATACAAAGATATACCAGACCCCTGAAGACTTCTCTAGAACCGAAGCATGGCTCCGCTCTCCCTAACTCTCAACTAGAACTAATCTACTACATTGGAGAGAGGTTATCCTTCAATGGGCACCTCTTCATCCAATCCCTAATTAGAGAATATGAATTATAATAATGAAAGGGATGGAGCCTAGGGGTCCCTGGGGCTGTATATATAGGGGCGCCTGGCCTCCCCTCCACCTTGGGCAAGCAATATGGTACTAAGCCTTTCCACCATGTGCACATAGGCTTTAATGGGCCAAATTCTGATTTAGGCCCGATTAATCCCGCAGCCTTTAATTAATCCCGTACCTCATGTTCTAGAATCTTCCAGTGTTTGTAAAATCCATATCTCTTTATTCCGGACCCCAAAAATAGCAAACCATAGGTCCGTTTCGATCGTCTAGACGAGCTCTATGCAATGGTGAACTCCAATTCCTCATTTGAGATACTTTTGATAGGTGAAAAATTGAATATCCCTTCATACCCTGCAAAACAAGTGAGAACACCAAAACTCTTGGAACTTGTTAGAATCAAACCCTATAACTATGTTGTGGATTGTTTTATGCCCTTGATTCATGTTTAGTTGATGAGTAAAAATGAGCAATAACTACCATCAACAGTCGTCGTCACAACAATTCAAATCACATCTCAAGTGACGAACATAGAGGCTGTCCTACACACAAGTCATGGTAAGTATGATCACGAAGGTGAGAAAGTCTTGCTCATGGACTTTAAACTTTTGAGTAGTTATCTTTTAATTCTTGCATCTCATTGCATATTTACTTTAATCAATGCAGCCACTCCATTTAGTTTATGTTCCCTCATATCAAATCCACAACATGTTTGGTTCTTGCATACATCCATATCACTTGCATATTAAAAAAAATATCCCTCACTATGATCATACTCTTTCATCTCTAGTTTTGAGTAAATCTCTATAGTGCTTTCATGCTACCTTTGTTTGCTATAGTATGCTTTGGTTTGGAAGTACTGTATATACTTCCATAGGCTTTTAAATTAAGCGTGGTGCTTAGGTTAATTTGCCTGCCTTAGTCAAAATTAGACATGGAGTCTAGTTTGATTATTGAACTAAAAATTGCTTTTGTAGACATTGGTGATTTTGTAGGACTAACCCCTGCAGAAACTTTTAAATTCAATCTGGAAAAGTCCTGAGATGATCTCACATAAGAGATGAATCAAGGCATGTGATGAACTCCAACAACTTTGCACAAAGAAGACATATCAGCTCATCCTTCATCGACGAAAGAACTGTAAGTATCAAAAGTTTATTCACTTTGTCTTTGGTTGCAAGTTACGTTTGCCTTGAACCATGTTAGAATGTAGCAAACAAATAAAAAATGCAAAAAGAAACCTATACTAAAATAATCCTTTAATCATCTTTTGTTAGCATAGATAAAAATAAAAAAATAATAATTTATGGACAACAACCCATATTTCAAATTTATTGCAATCCTTCGGGTATGTGTCCACTAACATTTTGCAGGAATGCATATAAGCTATTCCTGTCAATGATTTGGGATGAACCTGCTGAAACCAAAGGCACCAGTACAAGAAGTGGATGAACTTGATGGATCATGAGCATCATCAAAGATAGCCTAACCTTGAGCATTCCCAATGCTTAAGGTAGGATGATGATCGCAAGCATGATGCAATTTCTACGGAATGACCAACTAATGCCTGCTCTCGTCATCCTCAAAGAAGGCAACTCGTATACCGATAATAGAGACCAGAAAAATGGGATGCCACTACATCATAGTGTGTATCTTCCACATACCTCATTTATCAAAGGTGGTCTGTCGGTGGTGTCTCGTCAAGCCATGAACAACTATGGTCGCAGGATGACATCCCTAAGTCATTGGAGATGAAGCACTCACACAAATAAGGACAATCAAAGATGAACTAGAGTATGCATCTCCAATGATCATCAACCCATCAACCAAGTGTCAATGAAGAAGAATGTTACTATCCACATCAACGTCTCCTGGATCAGATGGTACAGAAGAATGAGAGGTCCTGCTCAAGCACAAAGAAGCCCCTTCTGACAAGTAATTCAGATCAAGATAATCTCAAGAAGCTATCCAAGAAGGTGCTGAGTAGAAGCGCATCAAGGCATAATTTGACATGAAGTAAGGACATTGTGAAATTCAAGCAAGCACCATCATGATGCAAGGGTACTTCTAAGAGCAAGCTTGGGGGAGGTTTACTTTCCCCATTAATGAGACAAGAAACCTCTCTCTCCCCACTAATCATCGCAACACAAGGGTACAGAAAAGGAGAGAAAGAAGCAAGCTTAGGAGGAGCACTTCTCACTTAAGAGGATCAATGCAACATTTCGTAGAAGTGGCTCTACTCGCCCTTGCCGATCGGTTGAAGCACAAGGAAAGAAGACTGACTCCTCTAAAAATGATCCAACAGCGCCCTTCCTCCTCTCAAGCCTCAATCTCTCAGGAGTGAACAAATGAAGAAAAAAAGTATAAAGAAGAAGAGAATGATGGCATGATGAAAGGATGAGAAAGGAGGAGTGCCATGTAGGAGTCAAGCTCATGGACAAGATTTACAACTAACCGAGCAAGAAAAGCTTCTTCAAGTTGTTACGGTGCCATCATGCTCCAATAATAAATGTAACATCTTAAGATCAAGGAGTAGATGTCATTCAACCCAATGCCAGAGGAACCAGCCACCCAAGGATGGAGTGATGAGACTCCTACATCAGAAGAGTGAGAAAGAAGAAACTATGAAGGATGAGACTCCAACCTCAGTGTCAACATCAACTTTGCTAACCAGAAAGGAATGGAGGAAGAAGGAGTCACCTTCAAGTTCATCACCATTGGAGGTGCAACCAGGGTCACCATCATAACCCGACAATGCACCCAATAAGGAGTGAATAGACAAGAAGTGCTGTTCGGAAGACAACAAACCACCGAGTCTTCGACAAAAGGTAAACATGGTACCTATCCATATTTACTTTTCACGATTGCATTAGTATCTTAATAGTTGCTTATTTATTTTCCTGCATTGAAAAGAAAATAAAAATATTTATTACTTTGCATAATAAAATCTAAAAGGCCCAGTGTGACTAATCTTGTGGCATAGTTCATAAAGACTAATCACTGTGGTGGCACAAAAATAATTTGCATGCATCTAGATAGACTACTTCATCATATTTACGTTTTGCATTCATAAACTTTAAAATATCAAAAACATATGGGCACATGAAGGTCCATACTTTTTGGAAAAACCCAAAAATATGTGGGCACATGAAGGTCCACCCACTTAGGGAAATTTCTGCTGGAATAATAAAAGCAATCAGTAATCATGGAGTTGTATTAACCTAACCCCTCTCCATGAGATTTGGTATTATTGTTGGCAATTGAGTTTTACTAGGATAGTACATGATCAAAGAGCTAGTCAACCTGGCGTCCTTACGCTGCCGGTACACCTGCTCCCAGAAGGATCACTCAACTTGCAACATCAAAGACCATGTCAACATCCAGCTTGGGGGAGGGTATCCTCCACTTAAATCCAGTTAAGTATAAGTTTTCCATCTTATTACTGTACCATATTGCTTTTCGCGTGAGTTAGCTAGTAAAATAAAATTTGAAAACCAAATAAAGAGTTGCTTAGTTTTGTTTAGTGAGTTCCTTAGGTTTGAAATAAAATAAAGAGATAGTGATTATAGAGAATTTTGCCAGATAAAATGAGCTCAGATAGATGGAAACCATGCATGGAATAGATAATTTGCACATTCACTAGAATCCCTTTTTGAGTGCCTAGACTTCAAACCTGAATTATCCCAAGTTTTAGACACAATTGTTTTGACATGAAGATTTACTTTGAACTTGAAATTTGTGGGTAGCAAATGCTTGATCTGAGTCTAATTAATTGAGGAATATGATATGCAAAGTTTGAGCTGCTATTTATCTTGTTTCTAGTGATACTTGAGTTCTGGAGATTTATTTTGAAAATCCATAAAACCACATGATTAGTTCCTGTATGCAAGAGCTTTACATTCCTACCACAGCCATATATGCTAGATTTGGAAAACATACACATTATATGCTACTTGCTTTATTTTGAGTTTTGTCAAGCTTTGTTGATACGTTAGGAACTTGTCAGTGCTTTTACAATCAAGATCACATGCACTCCACCCATAAAGCACTACTCTTATCCGAGTGGGCGCATCTATATTCCACATATTCCATCTAGATTCACCTATAAATGTTCTACTCCTACACTAGGAGTGAACACTAAAAATATCCCATTGGTTACCCCAGATCAGTGCTCCAAAGTTCTTGTTGCTATCTCTCAAAGGAAAAGGAAAAATGGAAGTATTATTGCAGAGAAGAGGCATGTGGCTATGTAAAAGAGTGAGATGACAGAAAACAATGGGTACAAAGATGCCCGCCTGAGAGGTAAAAATGGACAGGTGTCTAAATTTATCAAAACAATGGGTACTCTGATGCCCGCCTGAAAAAAAAAGAAAAATAAAAGGAAGATAGCCCATGTTGTCCTGCAGCACATTTCCCTAGTGTTTGAAAAAGGGAGAGAAATGTCTTCAAGGATTAGCCACCATATATATATATCCACCTACCACCTCACATCCACACACATGCACATCTTGATTTGATTGTATGACTTGTTCCTCTGGATCCATTGTTTGACTTTACAATACATTCACTGCAAGTATGTATGAGCTGACTCCTTACCCATGAGCTCCACATAAGGCCATTAGTTACAGGGTGAGAGAAAGAGAAGGCATACATCACTATTGCCTTGGTGAGGATCCACAAATACCACATACTGAGAGACTTAAGAGAGTCATACAAAGAAATCTCTAAGATTTATTTTGAAAACTTGCAAAAGCCTCTAGGATAAGAGTTGAACGATAGAGCTTGAGACATAGTGCTTAACTTAGATATTCTATCCTTCAATTACCCAAGACCCAAGAGAAAGCTACAAGCTCCATGGTTAATGGTAATACAGGTAAGTCTGAAGGTTAGCTTTGTCTACTATAATTCTCGAGTACTTCTTAGTTTAAAACTGAATACTTGTGAGGGGTAGCTATAACTTTTGATATATGCTAAGTTTGGCTTTGCTAAAGGACTAGCAAAGGGTAAGCATTGGGGGAACTTGTTGACGGTAGTTATCTATCAATTTTACCCATCAACTAAACATGAATCAAGGGCATAAAACAATCCACAACATAGTTATAGGGTTTGATTCTAACAAGTTTCACGAGTTTTTATGTTCTCACATGTTTTGCAGGGTATGAAGGGATATTCAATTTTTCACCAATTAAAAGTATCTGAAATGAGAAATTGGAGTTCACCATTGCATAGATCCCGTCGAGACGATCGAAATGGACCTATGGTTTGCTATTTTTGGAGTTCGGAATAAAGAGATATGGATTTTACAAACACTAGAAGATTCTAGAACCTGAGCTGCGGGATTAATTAAAGGCTGCGGGATTAACTGGGCCTAAATCAGAATTTAGCTCATTAATGGCCTGTGTGCACTTGGTGGAAAGGTTTAGTACCACATCCCTTGCCCAAGGTGGAGGGGAGGCCAGGCGCCCCTATATAAGGAACCCAGGACCCCCCGAGTCAAGGGCACCATTATGGAGTTATAGAGGCGTCTCTCGAATGGATAATCTCTCAACTCCAGAGAATTGGGGCTTGACTTTCCAATGTAGTAGATTAGTTCTAGTTGAGAGTTCGGGAGAGCGGAGCTGCGCTTCGGTTCTGGAGAAGTCTTCAGGGGTCTGGTATATCTTTGTGTCTTATCTTTGTAAGACTTATGCTTTAATATATTTATCTTCTCTATTTACTTTATGCCTTGAATTTGAATGGTTAGTATAGTTGTTATATTTTAGCATAGGATCTCTACCCGCATCGGGTGCTCTAGTTATCACGCACGATTAGAGCAGTAATCGTTAGACTAGACATGGTGTTTAGCCTATAGGTTACCTGAGATTGCACCTAGCCCTATGTAACAGAACTGACCAATTTATACGAGCACAAGTACAGCGATAGCTGTTTTCCAGCTATCAAGCCACACTTGAGCCAATATAAACCCGGTAGTCCGTGAAATCTCGAAGGATTTCAAACTTTTACACAGTACATACCCCAAGGATCGCAGAACTCAGCAGTACACATACACATGATACATAGATTCGCACATATTTCAAATACATCAGAGTACAAGATAAACTTTTACATAAAAGTTCAACAGCGGAAACGAAATCATTTTACATAAGCTTAATTTCATAATACAGTGCCAAGTACCGACCAGTCACAGCAACATAGATGAGACAGATAACATGACCTTGCCCAAGGTCTAGTCTTTCTTTTCCGAAGGATAGAAGTAACTCTTTAGTCAACCAAGCATTCCTCCTGCAACATTGGGAATAAAACCCTAAGTACTCAATTGTACTCAGTTAGACTTACCCGACAGGAAGTAAATAAAAAGACTCTCAAGGATATGCAAGGCTTATTTGGTGGAGCTCAGAGGATAGCAACATTTTTGCATAAAAAGCATTACTACAATAGTTCCTCAACTTATAAGTTTTAGATGTGATTCAGGTTCGATTTCAGTTAAGCTATTAAGCTAAGGTTTGCAGCTATACTAAACAATCACTTGATATTATAGCAATCAATAAAACCATATGATTTCCGATATCCACAGATATCAACCTCATCTCACCATAATCATTATGTTCAAGTTGTTAACCTCTACCTCACCAGAAGATCAGTTCAGTTTCTCACTAACCAGGAGAGATGGCGATTCGAATCGATTGTACCAGCTGGCAAATATGCCAATCACAAACCCTGTCAGCCGAGCCACTGGCTTCTTGGGTCACCGTTAAATCCTTCTGAGACGCAATATGTCACGAGTTTGGTGGGGACCATATTCTCAGAGACCAACCCACTTCCAGGATGCATCAGGTCCCTGACCTGCCCTTGGTAAAATGGTGTCTCCGCACATACTTCCTACCTCCAGAATATGTCTGCCTAGTCGCTCCAAAGCTCGGCTCAGAAAGAAATACTCGGCTTCGCGGTCAGAACGACTTATCTGGCCAGCTATGTGACGACATCCTTCAATCTCAACTGATGTCTGGTGGCCTCAGTCCTAGTCGGCCGCAAGCAGCACCGAAGTCAACATGACCCATGTCATGCAGCTCCCCGCTACCTAGCCTTGATTCTCTCATTATTTCATTGTGGCATGGTGACACATATAGCCAACCATGTGGATCTCGTCAGTCACCACCTACACTCGCGGATGACAGGAAATCACCCGACTTTCTCGCGGATGACAGGAAATCACCCGACTTCTACCGGTCTAAGCAGGGCTAAGCATAAGATCGGTCACCTGTCTAGTAATAGTATCAGGTTCACATATATAGTAGACAAGGAAGATATGTAGCAACGGTTTCAAACCAACTCCTATACTTAAATGCACAAACATACGATTTAATAAAGACCGGTGCATTTATAAAAAGAGATAGGTGGAGGCTTAGGGATGCTCCGGGGCTTGCCTGGGGTTCAACACTAAGTTGGTGTTTGTTAGATGACACTTGTTCGACGAGCATTTCCCATCCAAGCACTCGATTAGTCCTTCCACCTTCGTGATTAGTCCACCACACCGTCTTGTGGTTAGTTCCATCATCATGTCCTTCACTCCACGTGTTCATCTATCGTACCTAAATGAGATGCACAATGCACATGTATGAATAAAAGGAAGTAATACAAGGCATGTTAATCTACCATCACTGAACCATAAGCTAACAATCACGCCAAGCAAAGCAAGGTCAAAGCAATCATAATCCCACACGTGCAGTTTATGGGCAGCAGGACAGTATGCATAAGATTTAACCATAATTCAAGCTATACACATCCAACCAGGGTGATATAAGCCTTTATGGAAAGCTATTGAAATTGTCTACAACTTTGCTATTATCACCTTAAGATGATTCAATACATATATAGGTCAAACAAGACAAAGAAGGCAGCTCTGTCCAGATTTGGATAGATTCTGTTCTCACGCTTCAAACAATCAAAACTACGGATCTAGACCATCAAAAGGGATGATCCTAGACAATTTGGAAAGACATAGAAATATACTACAACTGATCTATTATCATCAAGAAGTGATTCAAAGCATAACTCAGTCAAATAATGCAATCAATCAGATCTAGACAGAAAATTGGCAAAACCTGACAGCAGTCATCCAAAAGCCATAACTCCTAAACTATTAGGCCTATGACCAAGAAATTTTAGGACAAGCTAGATATAGAAGTTGGCTACAACTTTTGTATATAACATATTTACATGCAACATCATTTTCATGTGTAAAACATCACAACAACAGGGACTTTCTCAGCAGGATTGCAATTAATTTGGTTACTTGTTTTTCACCCAAGAAACATATATGTGAGCTAGTTAAATAGCTCCAAACATCATAACACAAACATAAAGAATTCATCTCAGGTTAATTCATGGCAATAAGTCATAAAAAACATGCATGTGTCTAATTACCTCCAATCTTTCACCAAAAATCACATAAAAGTCTATTATTTAATTATTTAAGTCATGTGATAAACATCACAAATGGAGCCAATATTTTTATGAGAGCTAGATAATTACAAAACATGACCAAGGTTCAAATCTTACTTGATCAGGTTCCGTAATTTAATTATTACAAAATAAACAAGTTTATAATGCAACAATTCATTGGAGAGTAAGATAAATGTGAAACTCAACATCTTATTCAAACACATGACCATATTATTGTTTCTTAGGTTACTACAATATCATACAAAGGTAGTGGAACACCATTTTCCATTTTTACCATAATATATTATTTATAATGCATTTAAATCTACTTAATGGGCATCAAACAAGATAAATCAATAACTCAGTCATACATGCACCATAAATCATGAAATTTTAACCATATATTACACATCATATAGAGAGTCTACAATTAAATTTGCATGCTATTTTGAGCAACAAAACTCCAGTTACAAAAATAACAAGCAATTCAATCATTTATTTCCTATTTAACAAGATTAATGTGAAACACCAATAAAACAGTAAACAACCTATATGTTTTATATTCTTAAGAGCTAGTACATGTTATTAGAAGACTAACAAAATTAGAACCACAATTGTTGGACTTATATTTCTCAGATTATGGCCAAAAGCAAGTTAATCAATTAAAAAACCACTTTTTCTAATTAATTTCTACAGCATATAAATGTAAATAACATAGCATATTTTATGGATCTATCATGCAGAGCACTTCATAATAAAGCTAACCAAACAAACTTCACAATTTTTGGAGCTTCCTAGAGCTAGATATGAATTTTACAACTTCACATAGTTCCTGCAAGAATGAGGTAGTATTGGATCTACGCGGGCCCCACTTGTCATAGAGAGAAAGAGATACAGAGAGCAGGCTGCTGTTCTTCTTCTTCCTTTGCTCGATCGAACAGAGCAGAGCAATGGAGACCGCCGGGGAGAGGGAGGGGGCTCCTGGCCAGGGGCTGGCTTTAGCCGGACAGCAGCAGCAGGCCGGCGGCGGCCAACTCCGGCAGGGGACGGCCGGTGGCAGCATGGCCACGCACACAGCCGACAGCACAGCAGCTAACCGACGGCGGCGGTGAGCAGACTCTCCGGCGATGCGCGGACCGGGGAAAAGGCACGGGAAGACGAGGATATGGTCGCGGGTGTGATGGCGATGTCAGCTCAGAACGAGGACGCGCGAAGGCGAGGAACGGCAGCGGCAGCGAAGCTCCACCGAGCGGCCATGGTGGCTCGGCTGCACAGAAGCTGCAGCGGCAAGGGAAGGCGAGGCAGAGGGCGAGCAGGGAGGGCAGGTAAGGAGTAGGAGCGCTCTGGCGTCGCCTTTTGGAGCTGGAGCTCGGGAGGGGGAAGGTGGTGGTGGCCGACATGGAGCAGCGAGCTCCAGAGCTCAGTTGCCGCGTGTCCTTCATTGGGGCAAATCGACGAGCAGGTGGCGGGTTCGTTTCTGCCGAGCTTTGGATGCGATTTTGGGCATATTCGCGGTATATTCTGATCCGATGCCTTAAAGCGAAGTCGTTCACCTCGGCACGCTCTACAAAAGTGGTGAAGGGTGCTCAGCCATTTGACAACTGGATTAAGAGATAATTAATCCCGAGGTAGCTGCTGTCAATGGGTTAATTATGATCAAAGACTGAGTGGCCAAACTTGTCAAACAGTCTCGGGTTGATGCCAAATTTTGATATGTTGTGCTCCAAAGAGTTTGTGACAACTTTTATATTTGGTCCAACTCAAGTTGCTTAAAGGAATTTGAAGAAAGTGGCACGTCAATGCAATCGGCATAGAATTCCAGACTTAGAATTAATTCAAACTCTGGAATCAGCTTTTCCTCTATATTGTATCCACTATTTGAGACACTTAGGGATTGAATCATGAGTTAGTCCAAAAATAACAATTGTTGTACTCCAAAATATCTGTAACTTTTATTTTGGGTCAAACTTCATTTCTTGCTCCAAAATAATATTTCTACTTTGGTCAAACTAATGTAATTAGAGAGCTCAAAGTAGATGTTTAGGCCAATAAAGGTATTTTCTTGGCATTTGCTCAACATGAGTCCTTCATGACTTTTGTTGTAGAGTTCAAATAGAGTTGTTTGGCCAAGGTTCAAGATTTGATTGACTTTGCATGCTCATCTTTCCTAAATCAATAAATCCAAACAAGCATATGATTTGCTATTTCAAGTGGATTCTTGATTTGGATCTTTATGAGACTCTTCCAATAGTCATGGTAGATGGACATGAATGCAAGATAGTGATCAATATCATTTATTTGAGATAACTTGGTTAGGTTCACACTCGCTGGTTAGCTCGTGACTAACACCTGGGTGTTACAGCCTTCCCCCCTTAAAAGAATCTCGTCCCGAGATTCGGAACGTAAGAGCTTTCATGGGTGGAGCATGTCAGCCCCTTTTTCCAAAGCGGTGCTAGTATGAAGCTACTTAAAAATTCCATAGGGCTCATAGGCAGGGGTGATCACTCATGGCTCACGATAAAGTGCGGACAATAAAGGCTTGTTTTGAGAGATCATGCACTTTCATTTACATTGATGCAAATGCAAGCGAGATCATTGAGGATAGGACAACTTTTTGATCATTCAAGAATTCTTTGTAGTTGACTCTTGTTTGAAGAATTTCCTTCATTGACTTCTATGAAGCATTGTTACTTTGGGAGGAATCCAAGATAACACTGCCAATTAATTTGGGAGGATTTCAAGACAACTCATCCCAATTAGCACTTTCAGCATGCAGGGTGTGAATTGGAGCGTCAAAGAGTAGTTTTCAAAACATCTTATTCTCTAGTGGATATAGCATACACCACTATTTTCATATGGGATGAGATCATGGACGAGGCAGATAGTTACTGAAACTGAGAAAATTGATTGACAACATGCAAGGTTTCTGTTGGTTGTAGACACAATTTACTGAGATGTAGACTGATGGAAAGTTACATAATGTTCCATGTGTACAGTTCTCTTTCTGATGGCAACACTGTATTATTTGAGTTTGTTGAGTGAACGATGAATGCGATAGCTGACTCTGTTGGCTCAGTACTTTTGATGTCCATCAATAAGGGAACCCTCGTGTCTATGTAGCAACAGTCGTTTGGGTAGAGCCTGAGGTAACCTCTTTATAACTGTTGTTGTAAGAAAAACAATGATAGCAGTCGCCATTTCTAACAAGATCCTTGAAAACAAAACACATATGCTCTCAATATGTATTTCAAGATTTGATCAATTCTTCCTGATTGGCCTGAGGTATGCTATGCTGAAGATAGGACGAACTCTGGATTAGTTTCATTATGTACACAAAGTTTTCTGTCACTCCGTGATAAAAGGCACAGAGGACATCAAGTGACAAGTGTAGGCATACAGATGCATATGGTTACACTCCATTCTCTTCCAAGGCACAAGATTCTGGTAGGCATTTACTCGAGTAAGGTGATTCTTGTAAATGCTTCCAAAATGAGCTGAAAACTATAGTTCATGATCCGAGGCAATGGTTTGGAGTACACCATGTAGTAGCAAAAGTTTGTGCAATATGCAACTTGGCATACACATTTGCACGATGGTTAGTCTAGACAGACATGAATTGTGCAGGTTGATGAGGCAGATCACAAATTCCTGCATAGAATCAAAAACCCTTTTGTACACGAGGAAAAACCGATGAGCAATCCCAAACTTATGTATTCTCATTTGCAGCTGAGAATAAACAAGATTGAAGCGGATTGGCAGGTTTAATGAGGTTGGTTGTGTAGAGTGTTTACTCACAAAGTTTTGAGAAGCAGTCCTCTACCAACAACTTGAGTACAACTTTCTTCATGATACAACCATGAATTAACAAAACCAACTTGTTGAACTACTTTTGACATTGGGTAAACCTTCTTATTTTTGCATCAGCAATCCGAGATCAGAGGGTTTCCAAATAGAAATCTGAAATATGTTGCTTGACATAATTCAACTTGTCTTCACTTTACACTCTCAGGAGTTGAGTGGTAGAACACCTTGACCGATCAAGAATAAGGAACTGATTTTTTTAATGTCCTTTATGTTGTCCATACCATAGAGTATCAAACAGGGCACCTGATTGCACCAAGATGTACTATGGTATTGACTTCATCCGTTGGGGTGTCTTTTGTAGCTCTTCACTAGGCTGAAACCATAGTTTGCTCTATCTGAGTGATTGACAAAAATGGAATTGGCTTCATTATAGCAAGGCCTTGGAGGTAAGGGTGCCACAAATAGTACCATTTGGCTTAGGGGTTTCTTGCATAGCATGGTTCTATGAGACATGGTCTTCAAAAACATGGTCAAACACTTCTTTATACCCCCGGAACACACTTGTTAGCATGAAACAACACTTCTTGATAGTGATCTATTTGGCTATTTCATGCATCCATTTCTTTATGTCAAACAGACTAATCCAATTGGGCAATACATTGCTCACATGAGAGAGCGAATGAGCAAACTTGTGCATTTCATCAGCAGAGGCAATCATCTCATCGAGCAGAAACTAATAACGGCCGGTCTTGTTCCTTCTTGATATAAGAACCAAATACACTTCATTGCTTAGTTGCAGACTATTCTTCACACTGGGGTAACTAGTTAGTTGTCCCTAAAAAGGCTCTACATCTTCAGCTTCTGTAGCAAATGGTTGCAGATGATATACATGCACAAGGTCACCATCACGGTCAGCAGACATGAAGCAACACATGAGAAGATTTATTTTGACTGTATGATCTTCATGCAAATAGGTATTGAACTTGGATAGAAGCTAGTGGACTTGCAAATAACCTATCAGAAAACATATCACATCCTGCTAACTATTGCCTGACTGATACTTTGTAGATAACTTTAAAGTTCGTGTGCTCTTTTGATCCCACAATAATGGCAGGTGCTGGTTGATATGCCCTAGTAGATCATGTCAGATTCTTTGTTTATCACATCTTGTAGTATGTCAATGTTGATGTCAGTGACTTGCTCTTCAAAGATCATTCTCTTTGTGACTTCTGAAGGAAGCTATATACTTGACAAACATCTGTACCTTCTGATAGAACATTGAAGGATCGAGTCGGTAAAGACTTTGCAAGATAGATCAAGAAACATAGGGATAAATCAATTTGAATTAGAGACACCTTCAAAGATAGATTTAGGAAAAATCCATGGAAGACAACACATTGGTATTACTTCATAATGGATTATAATTAGAGGCCGTGATACCAACGTGTGCCGAGAAGCACTACTTTATTGGGCGTCTCCACAAAGAGGTTCTCGGTTTCGTCACGGCACCATCAGTCAATAATCATAACACCACTATCAAACATGACCAACGAGAAATCTTAAGAAACATGGATAGATTGGGAGATACGAGATATTACGCATCGGTGTAGTTCTGCAATGTATCATGACCAGAGACCTCGATATTCGCACGTGCCGAGCAACACAGCCTAGTGGTTGCGATCCACAGGATGTCCTCGGTTTCGTCGCAGTATCATCGATCACGGATCATAACAACATAAATGAACATACAACCAATGAGAAAATCATGCGTGGCAAGGATAGATTTGTGCAAGGATGACATTTCGCAGAGGGAAGGTAAGCTACTACAATCAATTATAGGGTTAATAGTCAACAAGAGCATGAATTGGCAATGAAAACATGAGTTAGAAGACAGATTAGTTGCCAAAATAGCACTACATGAGGCTTTGCTTCAGTCCCACGCGGTTTCCATGTGTCTAGTATGGAGATTACCCGACCCATGATTTACAAGAGATTAGATAGAAGGAGGGAAAATCATGAGACAAAGATTGACAAGCATCTTGAGAAGAAGATAACCATAGACAACCAGATGTCTCATGAACCAACTATATACAACAATCATAGGTTGAGTTGACAAACATCATGATTCATACAGAAAGAATACAAGGAAAATGGGGAAGGAGAGATTTAACTCACACAATATGGTTTCCTTCAAGTGAGTAACAAGGAGAGGGTCTAGATAGAAACATGGCATAAGAGAATTATAGGTTAGCTACCAAGAAAAACTAACATGAGATTCTATAATTCCACATGCATCTTGCATCTATCAAGAAACCTTCAGACCATCCAATGGCGTGAGCTTGTGTACCATTAATTAGTACTAGGAGACTCTTAATGATCAACATTGCTAGGCCTTTAGAGAGATTTGGAAAACAACTTGATCATGGGACAGATTCAATGCATGATTTGTGAGATTGAATTAATAAAACCATAACATGATCCATAATGAAAAGATTACAAGGAAACTTCTGGGTAAGCTGAGAAGAGGTTCAAATCAAGGATTTGGGCAAAGACTCCAATGAACATGATGTAGGCAAGCCTTGCTGAATGAAATCTAAACATTCTCTAGATATGGAGAAGACTGCTGGAAGTAAGGAACAGATTAGATCAAATCATTTGTAGGGGTGATCGATTTTGCATAACCTGATTTCCAAAGAAAAGATTATAAGATCTAATTTAATAGAGATCAAGCTATCATCATGACATCTAGAAGGACTAGAGGAGACACTCCAGATAGGATTTGGATAAGGCTTTAAATGAAAGAAAATGCAGGCATGGTTTCATAGATCTTGAACAAGAACATATGACAACTATAGGCTAGCATTAAGAGAAAACTCAGGTGGGTCTATTGTGCCAAATGAAAAGCCTACAGGCAGAATTGGTTTAGCTTCTGACAAGATTTATGGTTGAGAAATACTTATAGAGGCTACTTAAAGGTTTAGCAACTCTTATGATTTCAAAACAAGCAAGGAAGAGAGGCAACACAAGTTGTAAACTTAATAAGGCTATTCAGACAACGTAGAACAAGGGTGAGAAGAAGCATACTTATGCAACAAGCAACAATCACATGATGCAACACTCATGATGCATGCTCGTCCTATTCGTTCTCACTTAGTTGCCTATATATAACATGGCAAATAGTTCTAAGTCGGTGGCATAACCTACGTACTCTCTCGGTATATAGCTAGTCGTTAACTACCATATACGCATTCGAGGTTAGCGTACCTGCAGAAGATTCATTTTAGCCCAACCCCACATGTATGCATGGCAATAAGAAGCACTTTTTGCCGGAAATGCTCCCATGAGCACTTGCGACCCTAAGAAAGTAATTACTCCATCATACTTCCATAAGTACACATATGAATCACATGTACTCACTTCAGTAACCATAAACACTCACCATAGATCGACGGTTGTTCGATCGTACACTCACATCTCACCTTACCTCATTCGACGTGGCACATTGGCCCATAAGAAGCAATAAGAAACCGACAGTTCATAATTATCCGCACGATAAAACCAAATGAACCGTAAATAGAAACATGATGCAATTTCCCCAAATTAGTACTTAAATAAGCCACCTAATAATCCTAATATGGGCTATAAGACTTGGTCCTTGGCACACTTAGTTTGTTCAAACCATTTGTTTAAAACACCTATATATAGCTATAAGTTGGTAATTAGTTTTGCAAACTCAAAACTTTTTATTTTTAAGTACTCATGTGACGGTACATGCTGAATTTTTGCTCTGGTACCAACTGTAACAGAACCGACCAATTTATACGAGCACAAGTACAGCGACAGCTATTTTCCCAGCTATCAAGCCACACTTGAGCCAATATAAACCCGGTAGTCCGTGAAATCTCGAAGGATTTCAAACTTTTACACAGTACATACCCCAAGGATCGCAGAACCTAGTAGTACACATACACATGATACATAGATTCGCACATATTTCAAATACATCAGAGTACAAGATAAACTTTTACATAAAAGTTCAATAGCGGAAACGAAATCGTTTTACATAAACTTAATTTCATAATACAGTGCCAAGTACCGACCAGTCACAGCAACATAGATGAGACAGATAACATGACCTTGCCCAAGGTCTAGTCTTCCTCTCCCGAAGGATAGAAGTAACTCTTTAGTCAACCAAGCATTCCTCCTGCAACATTGGGAATAAAACCCTAAGTACTCAATTGTACTCAGCTAGACTTACCCGACAGGAAGTAAATAAAAAGACTCTCAAGGATATGCAAGGCTTATTTGGTGGAGCTCAGAGGATAGCAACATTTTTGCATAAAAAGCATTACTACAATAGTTCCTCAACTTATAAGTTTTAGATGTGATTCAGGTTCGATTTCAGTTAAGCTATTAAGCTAAGGTTTGCAGCTATACTAAACAATCACTTGATATTATAGCAATCAATAAAACCATATGATTTCCGATATCCACAGATATCAACCTCATCTCACCATAATCATTATGTTCAAGTTGTTAACCTCTACCTCACCAGAAGATCAGTTCAGTTTCTCACTAACCAGGAGAGATGGCGATTCGAATCGATTGTACCAGCTGGCAAATATGCCAATCACAAACCCTGTCAGCCGAGCCACTGGCTTCTTGGGTCACCGTTAAATCCTTCTGAGACGCAATATGTCATGAGTTTGGCGGGGACCATATTCTCAGAGACCAACCCACTTCCAGGATGCATCAGGTCCCTGACCTGCCCTTGGTAAAATGGTGTCTCCGCACATACTTCCTACCTCCAGAATATGTCTGCCTAGTCGCACCAAAGCTCGGCTCAGAAAGAAATACTCGGCTTCGCGGTCAGAACGACTTATCTGGCCAGCTATGTGACGACGTCCTTCAATCTCAACTGATGTCTGGTGGCCTCAGTCCTAGTCGGCCGCAAGCAGCACCGAAGTCAACATGACCCATGTCATGCAGCTCCCCGCTACCTAGCCTTGATTCTCTCATTATTTCATTGTGGCATGGTGACACATATAGCCAACCATGTGGATCTCGTCAGTCACCACCTACACTCGCGGATGACAGGAAATCACCCGACTTTCTCGCGGATGACAGGAAATCACCCGACTTCTACCGGTCTAAGCAGGGCTAAGCATAAGATCGGTCACCTGTCTAGTAATAGTATCAGGTTCACATATATAGTAGACAAGGTAGATATGTAGCAACGGTTTCAAACCAACTCCTATACTTAAATGCACAAACATACGATTTAATAAAGACCGGTGTATTTATAAAAAGAGATAGGTGGAGGCTTTGGGATGCTCCGGGGCTTGCCTGGGGTTCAACACTAAGTTAGTGTTTGTTAGATGACACTTGTTCGACGAGCATTTCCCATCCAAGCACTCGATTAGTCCTTCCACCTTCGTGATTAGTCCAGCACACCGTCTTGTGGTTAGTTCCATCATCATGTCCTTCACTCCACGTGTTCATCTATCGTACCTAAATGAGATGCACAATGCACATGTATGAATAAAAGGAAGTAATACAAGGCATGTTAATCTACCATCACTGAACCATAAGCTAACAATCACGCCAAACAAAGCAAGGTCAAAGCAATCATAATCCCACACGTGCAGTTTATGGGCAGCAGGACAGCAAGCATAAGATTTAATCATAATTCAAGCTATACACATCCAATCAGGGTGATATAAGCCTTTCTGGAAAGCTATTGAAATTGTATACAACTTTGCTATTATCACCTTAAGATGATTCAATACATATATAGGTCAAACAACACAAAGAAGGCAGCTCTGTCCAGATTTGGATAGATTCTGTTCTCACGCTTCAAACAATCAAAACTACGGATCTAGACCATCAAAAGGGATGATCCTAGACAATTTGGAAAGACATAGAAATATACTACAACTGATCTATTATCATCAAGAAGTGATTCAAAGCATAACTCAGTCAAATAATGCAATCAATCAGATCTAGACAGAAAATTGGCAAAACCTGACAGCAGTCATCCAAAAGCCATAACTCCTGAACTATTAGGCCTATGACCAAGAAATTTTAGGACAAGCTAGATATAGAAGTTGGCTACAATTTTTGTATATAACATATTTACATGCAACATCATTTTCATGTGTAAAACATCACAACAACAGGGACTTTCTCAACAGGATTGCAATTAATTTGGTTACTTGTTTTTCACCCAAGAAACACATATGTGAGCTAGTTAAATAGCTCCAAACATCATAACACAAACATAAAGAATTCATCTCAGGTTAAGACATGGCAATAAGTCATAAACAACATGCATGTGTCTAATTACCTCCAATATTTCACCAAAAATCACATAAAAGTCTATTATTTAATTATTTAAGTCATGTGATAAACATCACAAATGGAGCCAATATTTTTATGAGAGCTAGATAATTACAAAACATGACCAAGGTTCAAATCTTACATGCTCAGGTTCCGTAATTTAATTATTACAAAATAAACAAGTTTATAATGCAACAATTCATTGGAGAGTAAGATAAATGTGAAACTCAACATCTTATTCAAACACATGACCATATTATTGTTTCTCAGGTTACTACAATATCATACAAAGTTAGTGGAACACCATTTTCCATTTTTACCATAATATATTATTTATAATGCATTTAAATCTACTTAATGGGCATCAAACAAGATAAATCAACAACTCAGTCATACATGCACCATAAATCATGAAATTTTAACCATACATTACACATCATATAGAGAGTCTACAATTAAATTTGCATGCTATTTTGAGCAACAAAACTCCAGTTACAAAAATAACAAGCAATTCAATCATTTATTTCCTATTTAACAAGATTAATGTGAAACACCAATAAAACAGTAAACAACATATATGTTTTATATTCTTAAGAGCTAGTACATGTTATTAGATGACTAACAAAATTAGAACCACAATTGTTGGACTTATATTTCTCAGATTATGGCCAAAAGCAAGTTAATCAATCCTAAAAAACCACTTTTTCTAATTAATTTCTATAGCATATAAATGTAAATAACATAGCACATTTTATGAATCTATCATGCAGAGCACTTCATAATAAAGCTAACCAAACAAACTTCATAATTTTTGGAGCTTCCTAGAGCTAGATATGAATTTTACAACTTCACATAGTTCCTGCAAGAATGAGGTTGTATTGGATCTACGCGGGCCCCACTTGTCATAGAGAGAAAGTGATACAGAGAGCAGGCTGCTGTTCTTCTTCTTCCTTTGCTCGATCGAACAGAGCAGAGCAATGGAGACCGCCGGGGAGAGGGAGGGGGCTCCTGGCCAGGGGCTGGCTTTAGCCGGACAGCAGCAGCAGGCCGGCGGAGGCCAACTCCGGCAGGGGACGGCCGGTGGCAGCATGGCCACGCACATAGCCGGCAGCACAGCAGCTAACCGACGGCGGCGGTGAGCAGACTCTCCGGCGATGCGCGGACCGGGGAAAAGGCACGGGAAGACGAGGATATGGTCGCGGGTGTGATGGCGATGTCAGCTCAGAACAAGGACGCGCGAAGGCGAGGAACGGCAGCGGCAGCGAAGCTCCGCCGAGCGGCCATGGTGGCTCGGCTGCACAGAAGCTGCAGCGGCAAGGGAAGGCGAGGCAGAGGGCGAGCAGGGAGGGCAGGTAAGGAGTAGGAGCGCTCTGGCGTCGCCTTTTGGAGCTGGAGCGCGGGAGGGGGAAGGTGGTGGTGGCCGACATGGAGCAACGAGCTCCAGAGCTCAGTTGCCGCGTGTCCTTCATTGGGGCAAATCGACGAGCAGGTGGCGGGTTCGTTTCTGCCAAGCTTTGGATGCGATTTTGGGCATATTCCCGGTATATTCTGATCCGATGCCTTAAAGCGAAGTCGTTCACCTCGGCACGCTCTACAAAAGTGGTGAAGGGTGCTCAGCCATTTGACAACTGGATTAAGAGATAATTAATCCCGAGGTAGCTGCTGTCAATGGGTTAATTATGATCAAAGACTGAGTGGCCAAACTTGTCAAACAGTCTCGGGTTGATTCCAAATTTTGATATGTTGTGCTCCAAAGAGTTTGTGACAACTTTTATATTTGGTCCAACTCAAGTTGCTTAAAGGAATTTGAAGAAAGTGGCACGTCAATGCAATCGGCATAGAATTCCAGACTTAGAATTAATTCAAACTCTGGAATCAGCTTTTCCTCTATATTGTATCCACTATTTGAGGCACTTAGGGATTGAATCATGAGTTAGTCCAAAAATAACAATTGTTGTACTCCAAAATATCTGTAACTTTTATTTTGGGTCAAACTTCATTTCTTGCTCCAAAATAATATTTCTACTTTGGTCAAACTAATGTAATTAGAGAGCTCAAAGTAGATGTTTAGGCCAATAAAGGTATTTTCTTGGCATTTGCTCAACATGAGTCCTTCATGACTTTTGTTGTAGAGTTCAAATAGAGTTGTTTGGCCAAGGTTCAAGATTTGATTGACTTTGCATGCTCATCTTTCCTAAATCAATAAATCCAAACAAGCATATGATTTGCTATTTCAAGTGGATTCTTGATTTGGATCTTTATGAGACTCTTCCAATAGTCATGGTAGATGGACATGAATGCAAGATAGTGATCAATATCATTTATTTGAGATAACTTGGTTAGGTCCACACTCGCTGGTTAGCTCGTGACTAACACCTGGGTGTTACACCCTACGTATAGTTGTGGTAGCCCCAGGTGGTGACAGCCCCGACGGCCGACGTATTCCACCTCGTTCGGGTTAGACTTTGTAGGACCGTAGTCAGAATTTCCTAGTCCCATTCTCATCTCATTCTGACGCTAGTGTTCTGATGTCCCGAAGTGTTATTGTGTGATTGCTTTATCTACCATGAATCAGTTATTATAGAACCCCAGTAATAGAGAAGTATTTAGGGACCTTGAACTCTCCCGTTGTCCTCTCACTTTAGCTCTCTACTCTTTTATTATAGAATTCTCCTGTGTGTCTATGTCATTTAAGCATAACTCCTATCATTTATTACTTACCCCTACTTTAGTCTAGTTGGTGTATTAATTAGTAGACACATATTGGCCAACTATCAAACTTCTTTAACCATTGTTTCCCTATGGTAAAATATAAATAACGATACCTAGAATACTCCCGATAAAATGCTACAATGGTATTCTGTGCGCTTGCGAAATCTTTCATATTCTATTTGCACTTAATAAATACCAACAATGTGAGCACATGAAGGTTCACAATAGTATCATAGGAAAATTTAAAAATGGCAAAAATATATGGGCACATGAAGGTCCATGTCTTTAGAGTCTTTTGTGAGTCCATTAGTTAATAGATATAAAAAGATGAATAACAAATCAAAACCAAATAAAATACTTAGTTATCTATTAAGGTATAATCTTAGAGTGTGTCCAGAGTCAGTCTAGGCTAGAGTCTAATAAAAACTGGAGAACATTAAAATTTTGTCTTGGAGATGATGAAGTTGCTCTACCATAATTCCTTTCAAGTGCCTAGTTTTTAACCTTAAATTCTCCCGAGTTTTAGATACTACTAATTTGACTTAAGAATTTACTCTGAGCCTGAAACTTGTGGAGGCACAAGCTTGAGCTAATTCTAGGTAATTGATTGATATGATTCATGAAGGTTGAGCTGCTATTTATCTTATTCCTAGCGTTACTAAGTTCTGTAGATTTATTTTGAAAATTTAAAATCTTACATGATGAGCTCTTGTATAACAAAGTTTGAATTCCTACCAAAGCCATATGTAATACATTTAGAGTTAGGAAAACCTTTGCACATTCATGCTGCTTGCTTTGCATTGAGTTTAGTCAACCTTTGTTGTATACCTTATGAGAGTCTTGTCATGCTTTTAAAACCAAGATCACTTACACACTCCACCCACATTTGCATTACTCCTACTCTGGGAGTAAGCACAATCATCTTCCACTTTCATCCAGATCCACCTTAAAAATGTTTTCTCCTACACTAGGAGTAAACACCCAAAAATATATGCCCCATAGGACAGCCCCAGTTTAATTGCTCTAAGTTCTTATCATTATCTCTCAAATTATTTATATTCAAAGGATGTATGTGGCTATGCAAAAATATTGAAAAAAGAAAAGGGAGTAAAAGATGGACAAGTGTCCCAGCAATTAAAACAATGGGTACTTAGATGCTCGCCTCCCTGATAAAAAAAAGAGAATGAAAGAAAGAAAAAATATAGAATAAAGATAGCCCATGTTTTCCCGCGAAAAGTTATAAGTTTTAAAGGAGGGAGTTATTTTCAAAGAGCAATAGTAGAATTAGAATTAGCCACTAAATACCATATATATACACTTATCCACCATATTCCATACACATGCACATCCTGGTTTGATTGTATGCCATGACTCTCTGTGGATCCATTGTTTGACTTTACAATATATGAACTACAAATATGGTCATCCTTGTTATTGCCACTCTTGTAAGCTCCAATACACTCCTTAGTTGTAGGAAGGCATAACATCATTAATGCCTCGGTGAGATCCATAAATACTACAGATACTGAGGGACTTGAGGGTGTCATATAATTAAGCTCTGAGTTTTATTTTGAAGATTTGCAAAACTCCAGAATAATAGTACTGTGAAGAATTTGAGACATAGTGCTTGACTTGATTGTTCAGTCTTTCAATTGCCCAAGACTAATGTAAAAGCTGTAAAGCTCCATAGTTAAAGGTAAAATGGATAAGTTCGAGAGTTAGAGCAGTTTTGTCTAATCTGAAGGAGAATTTCTGTTTGAAAGCATGTGTACTTGGAAGGCATGAAAGTAATGTAGCAACTCCTTATCCAAATACATTAGAAATTAGGCTTAGTTTGTTTGCCAAGGGACCGGCAAACAGGTAAGCTTGGGGGTCTTGTTGACGGTGGATAACGTCAACTTCTATTAAAACTTTAGACATGAAAGGACACATGAATACACACTAGTCTAGGGTTTTAACTGACAATTTTCACGAGTTTTGCATGTTCTGTATTTTTTAGGAGCTATTCCAGAAAAGAATAAAAGAAGGGTTAAAGAGCATAAAAGGCATGAAACTTAACCACCAAGGAAACATCATCACGAAGACCCTGGAAGGGTGTGGAAGCACCTTGACGAAGATGGGCCCGGAAGCCCACACTTGGGCGCCGGTCGGTGCCAAGGTGGGGCCGGCCGGCCCCACCCCCTAGGGTTTTGGCTCCCGCTTCTGGAGTCTTATTCCGCCGCCTCTTAGGAGTCATCTCGGCCCTTTGTTGAAGTCAGTTTGATCCTACGGCGCACGTTCATCCCACCGGGCTATAAATAAAGGGGCAGACCCCCTCCCTGGAGCATCAAGTCATTCGGAGATCAAGCCATCCATAGCCTCTCTAGTTCATCAGAGCCTCTCTAGTTCATAGTTTTAGCCTAGTTAGATTAGAAGTAGAGGAGTTCTAGTTCTTCGGCGAGATCTGGAGCCCCTGGCGTCTGTCTGGAGCGCGGAGTTCGGTATAGTTCTAGTTCTTTTCTCTTATTGCATTCAACATTATAATTTGGGAAACATTATTCTTAATCTTTTATATGTTCTTAATTGCAATAGCCATTGTTCACTTTGATTATATGTTTAGCATAGTTAGTTTGATCCTATTGAATTTATGTAATTGCTCGTATAGAGTTCGTCCAGAGATATCATGGATTAATTTTTGGCAGTATGTAGACGTGGTGTTTAGATATCTTGCTTATCTGCGAGTGCACCCTGACGTGCCGGGTCGTGTGGTAGATCGCGTAGGTGACAGCTGCGTTGAGTCCTCTGTAGTCCACCCCCCGTACGTAGGACGAGCAGAGCGCGGTCGCGAAGGAGGTGACCCTTGTGTCTTAATATCCTCATTAGATGATGCTCCTTTACATTTAATCATGATGTAGGTAGAGCTAAACAATGATTGCTAGATGTAATTGCACTAATCATGGTATTCATTGACGTAGTTATAGAATTACTTTAGATGTTAATTCCTTTATCTATCCATTGGCTAGCTATTGTTATGACTAGATGAGCTCTGATATTTACCTATTTATGATGATGACTGATCATGTTTATCCTATATATCTTTATCATATGACTAATCCTTGTTATGAGTAGGATTATAGTTATGGTTTATCTGTTACATTAGCAGTATAAGTTATAGATATAATTTAAGTCCTACTAGACCTTCCCAGTGGTATAAATATAAATCGACAACCTGGTGATACTCTAGTTAAAATGCTATAATGGTATAATTATTTGTCCGCTTGCAGAATTGTTCTTTATTTCATATTCTTATATTTATTTCTGCCTAGTCACATGGAATAATATATAAAACCTTTATTTATTCTTAGCATATATAATTAGGATTGACAACCCAGTTCATGCTAAAGAATGTTGGTAATAGATAAGTGGCTAGTTGCTATTGATCAGTTAATTAAAATACCATACATCTTCTAATCTCGTCCCTAGTGTTAAAAGTTATAAAGTTATATTGGGCGACGTTAGTAGATGTCAACAAGCATTTTTGGCGCCGTTGCCAGGGAAGGTAGCTAGGCATATTAAGAATATTGATAGACTTATACTTGTTAATGTAATCAAGATAACCATTAACCCCTGCTCAAGCAGGATTACTCATGTTTTGTCTACTTTAATATCTTATGCAGGGTAATGAACGACCGGTTTACGACCTTCCGGCAAGCTCCCACAAAAAGAAGAAACATAATAAATCCAAGATTGAAAAAAGAGGTCGACGTCAGAAAAATTCAATTCATATCTCAAGTGACGGGAATAAAGATGCTACATCACTCACAAATTCCATCATGTGAGACATGGTATGTATGATCAAATAAAGGTGAGAAAGTCTTGCTCATGGACTTTAAATTTGATGAGTAGTTATCTTTTGCATTCCACTGCATGTTTACTTTAAATCCATATATTCACCCTATTTTTTTCTAAATTCTTTCTACTCATAACTTATTTAGTTCCATTCATATATCCATCTCACTTGCATTCTTATTAAAAGAAAGAAAAAAATATATGAGCACATGAAGGCTCATGATTAGTATTTAAAAAAACTCATCATGATCATGCTTTTTCATCTCTACCAAAATAATTCCCTACTAGTGCTTTCATGTTACCTTTGTCTGCAATAGTAAGTTTTGGTTTTGAGGTACTACATACGGCCATATGAGTATTTTTCAAAGGTTTTTAAATTAAGCGTGGTGCTTAGGTTGAAATGCCTTCCTTAACTAAAACTAGACATGGAGTTTGGTTTGGTTATTGAATTAGAAATTGCTGTAGTAGACATTGGATATTTGTCGGACTAACCCCTGCAGGAAAATTCTGAATCAAATCTGGGGAAGTCAAGAGATGAGTTCACACCGAAGATGAATCAAGACAGTAATGACTTTGCACAAGAAGACCGAGCTCATTTTTTTATAAGAGGAAGAACTGTGAGTATTAATGTTTATTCATTTATCTTTCGTTGCAAGTTATCTCTGTTTTGAACCACGCTAGAATGTAGCAACAACAATGTAAAACATACAATCTATGCTAAACAATCTTAAAACCATATATCATCTTGTTAGCATAGAGGAAAAATAGCAAAATAGTGTGGACAACAAAACCTGTATTTCAATTTCGTTATATTCCCTCGGGTATGTGTCCATTAACATTTTGCAGAAAGAAAAAAATTTTAATCTATTGGAGATGAAGTTTTACTTGAACATCAAAGAAGTTCCCCGTCCCGATATCAAGACGCCTAGCATATCACTAAAAGAAGAATAACTCGTTGCCATGCCAATAGAAGACAAAGACACCCAGGGAGGAACTTGAGTTTGCACCTCCAATAGACCCAAGCTCATCAACCGCAATTCAATTAAAATCAAGAAAAGGTTGATGAGTGAAAAGCATGTAATTATCCGTACTTTCATCGGATGGTGAAAAGGCAAAGACGATAGAAGGAGGGCCTTGCTGAGCAGACCACAAGCTTTCACCAACAGATGAACCGGATAAACCTCCTCTTCCAAGTAAGTTTGTCACCACTTACTTAGAAGGATGAAGACATAAGGTACATTTGTCAAGCCTCATGCAATATTTAACTACAATCAGCATCTTATATCATGTTGTTAATTTATCTTGGTCACTCCTACCCTATGCCATGCTCAAACTTAACTTGCTAACGATTAAAACAAATTAAAAAAAAATATATAAAAATGCTCTTTTTGGTTCACCATACACATTCTTGGTTCTATTTGAATAAATATCTTTAGTCTTATAAACTTCCTTGTTCTATTATAAGTATGCTTCAGAATATTACTTGAACATAACTATGAGGTCAAAGCATACTTGTCGAAGAATTTGGTTGTATATGTAGACTCACCTCTCCCATATAAAAATGTTTAAATCCTATTAGGAGACTATTCATAGAATGAAGTTGAGGTTGAAGGTACTTTTCAAATAATATCTTTACCTTAACCTTGTTGAAAAAAATTTGAATGAAGTAATGATGAATCATTTAAAACTAAACCTATAAATTAACCTTGGCAAACACTATCCGTACTTTAAATTGAATATTCCTTCGGGTATGTGTTGTCTACTAACCCCTTGCAGAGAATATATATATAATGAGAGAAGTAGGAGGTCTGAAGAGTGAGAACAAAGTAAAAGAAAAGATGCTAATGAACTAGTCAAGACGCAATGAAGGAAAGGACCATTGAATTTCATCTACCCTTTATCATGCTCCAATGATGAAGGTAACATCTTAAGGTAAGTGGTTGTTAATTTCCTCTTGATCTTGGTATGCAATAAATGAAAAATACAACCATGTTAGAGTTACTACTTAAATTGATCAATCTGATTAACTCAACATGATTTGTTCTATAAGTCTGTTCATAGCGCTATTCTCTTAATCTCAGTCTTAACCAAAGTTAGAAATACTTCGTCTATTATTATTGGAAAATAATAGTCATCATGAAAAATTTAAAGATAAACAGTCTTTCCAACGGTTAAGTAACTTCACTCTTTATCTCACAAGTTTAAATACCATATTTATACTTCTGTATTCTCACCCATGTTATAAATGAACAATATGAATAACATCAATCTTATTGTGCCCAAGGTTAGAGAATGAATAAACCTTTGGTTCTGTTGGTGTTTTCCCACCAGCAGAGCCCATGCACTTGATCTCTACCTTGTCTTTTTGGGCAGAACACACCTCAATCAAAGTGTGGGGGAGAAAATCCCCCAAATTTGATAAGTGGAAGTTCTCAACCAGTAATAATGATGCACCTAAGATTGGCTTCGAGATGCCAACAAAAGAAAAGAAGAAGGTGGCACCACCATTGGGAGCAACTAGTGGAGGCACCACCTCAAGAGCAAACCAAAGTACTTGAGTAATGAATCACTGCAAGGAGGAGTCCAATTCAGAAGACTCAAAACATCGAACCCTCGCCGTGAGGTAACGTCGGTAGTTATCCATTTTTTCTTTTCTGCATTGCATGAATTATTTTCTCTTAAGTAGGTCTACTCTTCTGCATTAGCTTTACATAGAAAATGACAAGAGTGAATAGGCATGCATTAAGCTATATTCATGCGCCTTAAAAAACTTGAAGACCCATGTGAAACCCTTGTGGTATAAAACCTGTAGGAGTACTCATCGTGGTGGCCTAAAAATAAATACAAACATAGCATGCATATTTATCTTTCTGCATATTAAACAAAATAAAAATCTTTACCGCTTTATTAGTGCGTTGAAAAGAAAGATAAAAAAAATTGTATAGCTTTTATTGCTTCAAAAAATATTAAAGCCCCATGTAAGTAGACTTATGGTAACCCCGTAGGAATATTTGTTGTGGTGGCATCAAAATAAAAATAAAATAGAATCTATATTTAATTTACTGCATCACAAAATAGAAAATCTAAAAAGAAGAATCCTGCTAGAATCTGCCAATTAATATCAGCTTATTAGAATAATCAATTACTCATTGGTTGACCGCTAACCCCTTGTTAAATTCAAGCCTCGAGTTTTGGTTCTTTTGTTGGAGTATAATTATGCAGGAATAATACTATGACTAAGGAGAGAGAGTCTATCAGTGGCACCCATCCGTACTACCACTGGTTTGCTCGCTCTGAAGATCATTCAACGCTAACTATTGCAACTATCAAGCTTGGGGGAGGAGCATCCCCTAGTTATCAGGAAAATACAAGATCAAAGAGTTAGTCAATCTAACGCCCTTACGCTTCCAATACACCTGCTCCCAGAAGGATCACTCAATTTGCAACATCAAAGACCCTGTCAAACATCCAGCTTGGGAGAGGGCACCCTCCAATTAAAATCCAGCTAAGTATAAGTTTCCTATCTTATTATCATTATTATTATATCACTTTTTCGCGTGAGTTAGCTAGTAAGATAAATTTTAAACCAAATAAATATTTAGCTATATATTAGAGTATGATTAGAGTAAGTCTAGGCTAGAGTTAATTAAAAATGATGAACATTAAAATTTTGTCTTGGAGATGATGAATAGTTGCTCTGCCATAATACTTTTCAAGTGCCTAGTTTTCAAACCATGAATTCTCCTGAGTTTTAGATATTGCTGTTTTGACTTAAGAATTTACTCTGAACCTGAAACTTGTGGAGGCATATGACTGAGCTGAGTCAAGGTGATTGATTGATATGATTCATGAAGGTTGAGCTGCTATTTACCTTATTCCTAGCATTATTAAGTTCTGGAGATTTATTTTGAAAACTTAAAATCTTACATGATGAGCTCTTGTATGACAAAGTTTGAATTCCTACCAAAGCCATATGTAATACATTTAGAGTTAGGAAAACCTTTGCACATTTATGCTACTTGATTTGCATTGAGTTCAGTCAACCTTTATTGTATACCTTATGAGAGTCTTATCATGCTTTTAAAACCAAGATCACTTACACACTCCAGCCACATATGCATTATTTCTACTCTGGGAGTAAGCGCAATCATATTCCACTTTCATCCAGATCCACCTTAAAAATGTTCTCTTCTACACTAGGAGTAAACACCAAAAATATATACCCATAGGACAGCCCCTGTTTAATTGCTCTAAGTTCTTATCATTATCTCTCCAACTATATATATTCAAAGGATGCATGTAGCTATGCAAAAATAGCTGAAAAAAAGAAAAGAAAAGGGAGTAAAAGATGGACAAGTGTCCCAGCAATTAAAACAATGGGTACTTAGATGCCCGCCTCCCTATAAAATAAATAAATATATATAATAAAAAAAGAGAGAAGAATAAAGATAGCCCATGTTTTTCCTACGAAAGTTCTAAGTTCCAAAAAGGAGAGTGAATCATTTTCAAAGAGCAAAAGTAGAATTAGGATCAACCACTAAATACCATATATACACCTATCCACCATATTCCATACACATGCACTTCTTGATTTGATTGTATGACTTGACTCTCTGTGGATCCATTGTTTGACTTTACAATATATGAATTGCAAGTATGCTCATCCTTGTTATTGTCACTCCTATAAGCTCCACTATAATCCTTAGTTGTAGGAAGGCATAACATCATTAATGCCTCGGTGAGATCCATAAATAGTACAGATACTAAGGGACTTGAGGTTGTCATACAATTAAACTCTCAGTTTTATTTTGAAAATTTGCAAAACTCCGGAATAATAGTACTGTGAATAATTTGAGACATAGTGCTTGACTTGATTAGTCTATCTTTCGATTGCTAAAGATTTATGCGAAAACTGTAAAGCCCCGTAGTTAAAGGTAAAATGGGCAAGTTCGAGAGATAGAGCAGTTTTGTCTAATCCGGAGGAGAATCCATGTTTAAAGCATGTGTACCTGGAAAGTATGAAAGCATTGTAGCAACTCCTGATCCAAATACATTAGTAATTAGGCTTAGTTTGTTTGCCAAGGGACTGGCAAACAGGTAAGCTTGGGGGTGTTGTTGACGGTGGATAACATCAACTTCTATTAGAACTTTAGACATGAAAGGACACATGAATACACACTAGTCTAGGGTTTTAACTGACAATTTCCACGAGTTTTGCATGTTCTGTATTTTCCAGGAGCTATTCCAGAAAAGCATAAAAGAAGGGTTAAAGAGCATAAAAGGCACGAAACTTAACCACCAAGGAAACATCATCACGAAGACCCTGGAAGGGTGTGGAAGCACCTCGACAAAGATGGGCCCGGAAGCTCACACTTGGGCGCCGGCCGGCGCCAAGGTGGGGCCGGCTGGCCCCAACCCCTAGGGTTTCAGCCCCCGCTTCTGGAGTCTTCTTCCGCCGCCTCTTAGGAGTCATCTCGGCCCTTTGTTGAAGTCGGTTTGATCCTACGGCGCACGTTCATCCCACCGGGCTTTAAATAAAGGGGCAGACCCCCTCCCTGGAGCTTCAAGTCATTTGGAGATCAAGCCATCCAGAGCCTCTCTAGTTCATCAGTGCCTCTCTAGTTCATAGCTTTAGCCTAGTTAGATTAGAAGTAGAGGAGTTCTAGTTCTTCGGCGAGATCCGGAGCCCCTGGCGTCTGTCTGGAGCGCGGAGTTCGGTATAGTTCTAGTTCTTTTCTCTTATTGCATTCAACATTATGATTTGGGAAACATTGTTCTTAATCTTTTATATGTTCTTAATTGCAATAGCCATTGTTCACTTTGATTATATGTTTAGCATAGTTAGTTTGATCCTATTGAATTTATGTAATTGCTCGTATAGAGTTCATCCAGAGATATCATGGATGAATGATTGGCAGTATGTAGACGTGGTGTTTAGATATCTTGCTTATCTGCGAGTGCACCCTGACGTGCCGGGTCGTGTGGTAGATCGCGTAGGTGACAGCTGCGTTGAGTCCTCTGTAGTCCACCCCCCGTACGCAGGACGAGCAGAGCGCGGTCGCGAAGGAGGTGACCCTTGTGTCTTAATATCCTCATTAGATGATGCTCCTTTACATTTAATCATGATGTAGGTAGAGCTAAACAATGATTGGTAGATGTAATTGCACTAATCATGGTATTCAGACGTAGTTATAGAATTACTTTAGATATTAATTCCTTTATCTATCCATTGGCTAGCTATTGTTATGACTAGATGAGCTCTGATATTTACCTATTTATGATGATGACTGATCATGTTTATCCTATATATCTTTATCATATGACTGATCCTTGCTATGAGTAGGA
Source organism: Eremochloa ophiuroides (assembly GCA_038502445.1). Classification (NCBI taxonomy): domain Eukaryota; kingdom Viridiplantae; phylum Streptophyta; class Magnoliopsida; order Poales; family Poaceae; genus Eremochloa; species Eremochloa ophiuroides. The sequence continues at coordinate 29,690,480 of JAHLJS010000006.1, read as the reverse complement.
TTATAGTTATGGTTTATCTTTTACATTAGCAGTATAAGTTATAGATATAATTTAAGTCCTACTAGACCTTCCCAGTGGTATAAATATAAATCGACAACCTGGTGATACTCTAGTTAAAATGCTATAATGGTATAATTATTTGTCCGCTTGCAGAATTGTTCTTTAGTTCATATTCTTATATTTATTTCTGCCTAGTCACATGGAATAATATATAAAACCTTTATTTATTCTTAGCATATATAATTAGGATTGACAACCCAGTTCATGCTAAAGAATGTTGGTAATAGATAAGTGGCTAGTTGCTATTGATCAGTTAATTAAAATACCATACATCTTCTAATCTCGTCCCTAGTGTTAAATGTTATAAAGTTATATTGGGCGACGTTAGTAGATGTCAACATGCCATCATTAGGGCTTTCTCCTCTTGTTGATGGACTTACACCATTTGCATGCACGCCATCATTGCCCTACACTTGTGGCCTCCACCGACCTGATCCTTTGCTCCATCTTTAGGTTTGCTAATTAGTCTCATGAAACACTTAGAGCAAAACATTAGCAAACTAGGTTTCAGCAATTACCCAAAACCAAACATGGGCTTTCAGACTTATAGTGGAAGTGATCACATTTAGGTTAAGTAGCTGACTATCAAGAGGAGAAGTGAGTTGTGACTTACTTTCAAGTGCTCTAGGTTGCATGTCATGTGCATTGAACTAACAGACCTAGAGTTTGACTTAGAAATACTTGAAAAATGATCTCAAAAGCTAACACGCCATGCACGAGCAAAAGAATACCTTGGTGTTAGCACTTGGGAACAAGGGTTTATGAGTTGGAGTTGGAATTGTGAGCTAGAGAGTGGCGATCCAGATTTGGCATTTTTCGAAGAAGTTACAATAGAAAAGCAAGCATCGGACACTAGGTTTTCTGGGCATCGAACCATCTGGTAGCGTCCGACGGCCACCCGGTCTAACTGTTTCACTGTGCAGAAGGGCGTCGGACGATGCACTTATTCCGACGCTAAGCCCTGAACATTGTCTGACAGCTATTTGAGATTTCCAACCCTCTCTGGAAGTGTTAGACATTAAGTTGGATTAGTCTGACGCACTGACGACCTGGTAGCGTCTGACGGTGGCGAAGTCTGTGAGAGTCGGATATTCCAACATTGGCTGAGTGTAGTTCGTTGGAGCGTTTCTTCAGAGTACGACGGTTGGCACCGTGCGCGGGAAAACTTGTTTATAAGGCATCGAACATTTGGGTTAGCCTGACGATGAGCCTCGGACGATTGTCTGTCGCGTTCTGGCTTTTCTGGACCTCTCTAGAAGTGTCGGGCACACGGAGCAATTAGTCCGACGACGTTGTCCGACGCACCGTCCGACGGTTTGAAAGTTGGCGCGTGTGATCAAGTTAGCTGTTGTGAACGAACGGCTGTGTTCGAACCCCTATGACACGTAGCGAGATCTGAGAGTGTCGGACGCGGAGGATTGGTCCGACAGACTTCGTCCGACACACCGTCCGACGCCCCAAAAAAGGTGTTAACAGTTGTTTTGTGTGGGGTAACGGCTAGGAGGTCACTTGGGGGTATTTATACTCTCTTCTCAGGCACTTGTGGCCCCTCTTGCACACTTGGATCATTTCTATACACCTTGTGAGCATCCTAAGCCTCCCACTCACTCACTTTATCATCTCTTGTTCATCTTTGTGAGTTGAGTGAAATCTCAAGTGCATCATTGCTAGTGATTTGCATTCTAGAGCACTTGAGAGCAAGCCATTGCTTAGTTCTTGTTCTCTTGGGACATTGCCAGGTCCCTAGATGGCTTGGAGGTGTTTTTGGTGTGAGATTGATTGGTGATTGTTCAAGTCCACACCGAAGGCTTCGATTGTGAGGGGTTCTTGTGGTTATTCCCCGGCGGAGTGCCAAAACCGACTCTAGTGGATTGCTCGTGGTAAGAAACCACTTCTCTTGTGCTGGTGAGTGGCTCCCGATGAGGGATTGGCGTGTGAAGCCTAGCTCACAATCCACCAAGAAAGATCGGTGCCACAACGAGTAGTAGTGTGACGGCGATCACGTGAACCTCGGTAAAAAAATCAGGTGTTCATTCTCTTCTCCACCATCGAGCGGATGATTTGGCATTCTGGTGTTTTCCTTTGGTGATTGGTCTTCATCGAGCTTATTGGTTATCTCTTGGTGATTGGCTCTACACGGCATCCAGACTTCACTTTATCAACACCATTTGTATAGCCTTTCTCGTTCTCACACTCTCGCGTTACTTTCTTGTTTAGGTACTCTCACCTTAGGATCGAGGTGAGAGCTCTCTTGTGGTTGAGTGTATATCTTGTGTAGTATATTGTGATAGGTGGCTTGCATAGAGTAGCCTACAGCTAGCGCTTAGCAAGGCCGTATTATTTGCTAATCAAGTTGTCAAGTGCTTTGTACTAATTTTTATAGGCTATTCACCCCCCTCTAGCCTATTGGGACCTTTCACTAGGCCCTGGACATGTAATTCGTTTTGGTTTTCAAAGGACGGAAGACAAGGCGATGATAGGATAGTCCCAAGTGTCGATTGGAGTTGAGAGACACTTGGATTAGTTATAGGCTTTGGTTTCTCCTTTAGCCGTACTATTAATGGGGGTTTGAATGGTTAGCTTGATCTAGACTTGGCTTGAAGATGGTAGTATGGTGCACACTTGTCAAACCTAGGTCTAGACAGTGCAGAGAGAGTCTGGTGACCAAGTTGAACAAACTTTATTTTGGAAAGTTTTTGATTCAGTAAAGTTTGGAGGCAATTTGGTGACTGTCCAGACGTGGGCCAGAGTGTCCAGTGCAGTCATTGAGTGCAGTGGACACGAGTTTGGGTGCACCAGATGCGTAGCAGACTGTGCACGCATATCCAATGTGCATTCCAGCTTAGGGTTAAGTACCGGACAACCATCGGACGCTACACCGGACAAAGCCGGGAGCATCCGGTGATAGTCCAGTAAGGTTCCAGAGAGGGTTTTTGGCCACCGGGGGTACCCCACCAGATGCTCCCTATGTCCGGTGTGTTCAAAAACCCTGTAGGTACAGTAGCCGTTGGAGAGGCACTGGTCAACCACCGGACGCGTCCGGTGTGGACTTAATCCGTGTCCGGTGTACCCACAGACAGAGGGTTTTGTGCCTAACGGCCATGGGCTTGTGTGGGGGGTATTTATACTTATCTATCTCGTCCATGGAAGGTCTCTTGCCATTTCAAATAGTTGAGAACACGATGAGGCCTTGTGAGAGAGCAAGAGCATTAGGGAGATTGAGTGAACTCCAATTCTTGTGAGCTTTCTTCCCTAGTGAGTGATCAAGAGAGATAAGTGTGCATCCATCCATCTCTTTGGCCATGTTCTTGGTCAAGTGAGAGTTCAAGCTTGTTACTCTTGGTTATCGGCATTACCTTGGTGGCTCGGTGGCAATCGGAGGATTGGTGATCACCCGAAAAGTCAATGTTGTCAGCGGTTGTGGGCGAATCACCGTGATGGAGTGTCAAAGATTCAGCCCATAGAGAGCACTTAATCCTTGCGTGGATCAAGGGGGAGCAACACCCTTGCGAGGGTGCTCCAACGAGGACTAGTGGGGAGTGCCGACTATCTGATACCTCAGGAAAAACCTCCTTGTCCCTCGTTCTCTTTACTTTTGAGTATTTACTTTCCGTCTTTACTTTTTGGCCTTTCAATTCCTAGAGTAGAATTGCTTGTGTAGGACTTGGCTCTAGGTTGCACAACTTATTTTAGGATAGAATCACACTTGTGCACTTGTGGGGTGACTATTGGTCTTTATGCAATAGGTTTCATTTGAGTTTGCGAAAATTTAGTAAAAGCCCAATTCACCCCATCTTGGACATCCTCGATCCTTTCACAACCCTTATCCCTCTAATAGATCTAATCTAATATCTATCCTAATCCATATTCTTTCCTTGGGTGATACAGTACCACGCTACAGTACCCCGCATGGTACTGTTCACGCCTTGGCCATCCTGGGCCCAGCCCCATGACACTTCTCCCCCTTTTTGGAGCAGCTCACCCACGAGCCGCCACAGATGACAAACCTACCTGACATGAGTTAGGGTTAAGCCTTTTACATCTCAGCTTACCTTTGTTATTTAAACTGAAATATGAAATAAATTTGGGTTGTAACTATGTCCTCCTAGATCCCACGGAAATAGCCCAACAAGTTGAATTTCACGTGGGCTGACGAGTGGAGGGTGGAGTAGCCAACTAGTACACGGAGTGCCTGAACAAATGAGATGGCCACTGCAATTCTTGGCTCAGATTACAATGGTCGTTCACCGTGCCAGGAGATCCCATACCAAGACTTGTACTGCAATTGGAGCCGCAAGACCTATAGGTGCGATCGAGTGGTTGAACACACATTGTAGCGACGAGTTGGGCAGCATGCGCATCTTCGGCACCACCCACCGGACAAGGAAACCTCGCCATGCTGCTTGCAAGCACACCGCTACCTACTTAACAGCTAGACGCTTCTCCCTGCGGAGAGACTGCACGCACTGGTGTGCCAGGAGGCCACATGTCGCTGCCTGTAGGCGTAGGACCACTTGACGTCTGCGATCTGATCTATTGATCTGATCACAGAGTTGGAGGAGTTGTGCAGCTAGGTGATCCAACATCTCAGAGACATGATCCAACATCGCAACTGAAGCCATAGGATTTCGATCGAAACCGAAGCAAGCCGATACCAGATGTTATGATCCTTAGATCATTTGGAGGATAACCATTGCCAGGAAGATGGCCGAGCAAAGTCGGCATGGAGGGACACTAGAGTATTTAGGTGGTTGGGGAGCGAGGTTTTGCCCCTCGGCGCCCGTTAGGGTTTTATTAGAATATTGGAATAATTCTTGCTTTATTCTTCCTTGATTAGATTGAAACATCTACTACGTTTACTTGACCCCTAAGCAAGCGACCCTTATCTCTCTAATATCTATCCTAATCCTTATTCTTTCCTTGGGTGCTACAATACCACACTACAGTACCCCACGTGGTGTTCACGCCTGGGCCATCCTAGGCCCAGCCCCATGACAGGGGTGAAGTCATCTATTATGGGCTTTGTTGTACCCATTGGAAGTCCCATATATGTGAATGGCACAGACCCAATATCACAGCCAAAAGTATCGGCCAGAATCAACATCTTATGTGGCAATACATTAATTGGAAACATGTGCGATTTTCTATAAATGACACGCAGACCTGTAGACTCTGCAAAAGTCTGCAACAAGGCTTTAAGGAAAACAAGATGTCTGGCATCCGCCTGAAGGAGAAGCAGCGTATCATCAGCATATTGAACAATAGGAAAGTCTTGTGATTGCTGGGAGATAGGTGCTTTCACCAGATTTCTTTCCTTTGCCTTATTAACCAGTATCTGAAGGAGTTCTGCAACTAGAAAAAATAGAAGAGGCGAAAGCGGATCCCCTTGACGCACACCCCGCTTACATTTAAAAGACTTCCCCGGCACCCGTTCAAAAGAATGGTCGAAGACCCAGAAGAGAAGATGAGGTGAACCCAATGAATCCATCAATCCGGTAAACCCATGAGTCATCATCTGAATAATGGCAGTGTGCCCAACCATGTCAAAGGCTTTCTCAAAATCTAACTTTAGGATAATCACTTCCCTCTTGGATTGATGGCAAGCGAGACAATCTTGTATGGTCCTTGAACGTATGAAACAATATTCGTCATTGGTTCAAAGAGGAAAATCTATATATAGCTAAATATAGGAAGACACCTTCCAAACCAAATAACAGGGCTACCTCTCACAGTTTAAAATTCAGAAACTGAAAAGAGGAGAAAACAAGAAAAATATTGCTGACGGTTTTCAGAAGTTTTCAAAACAAAAAACAGACATTTTGTCAGTTTCAGAACTGAAACATTTATTTTTTTAGAACAGAAAAGGGCTATTTTTAGAACTCAAACAACACTACAATCATCATACTTTCAGATTCAGCCCATAATTTTCAGAACTGCAATTTTAAGAACCAGTTTTCAGATAACAGATAGCATTCTGTTAACCACATTAGGTAGATAACAAGATCTTAGCCGATCTAAAAGAAAAAAACAGATATCATGCATAAGAATGATATGATCTCAGTCCTTGTCCGACAGCAAAAATATAATAAAACTTAAAAGCGACAATTTTCATCCTTCAATCTCCATTCAGTTTCCAGAGACAAAATTTTCACAGGAATATGCAGCCTGTGCACACCAAGGCAACAGCACACAAGCAAAAGACAGGACACAAACAAAATAATCATGCCATCAGCTGATTACTAACATAACTAGCAAAATCACCTTTGTTAACTCACCATGGATTCCTTCTTTGACCTCTTTTTCCCTGCAAAATCATCATGCTATCAGCTAATTACTAACATAGCTAGCTAATGAACTAACTCTGCTGTGAATACAAGTTTTAGAAGCATCCAGTAACTGAAAATTCAGGTAGTAGTTCTCTGAAACAATTGCTTCTCAGATCACACAGTGATAAGCTAAATTCAGAGGCATTCATAGTGCTACATACCAAATTATATAACTTAAGGAAATAGCATCTTCCTCAAACACTTCGTGGCAGCAACTCACTTAGCCTTTTCGTCAGCGGTGTTACACTACTGTAGAGAAAGTAATGGAGGCGGGCAAAAAGGCTTAATAGAGATGGGCATTGCAACCGCCTCTAATGAAAGGACTCTGTTAATCGATGATTAACAAAGGCGGTTACATTGACCGCCTCGGTTAATGGATTAGCGGAGGCGAGCTCTGTAAGGCATCCGCCTCCATTAATAAACATTACCGAGGCGGCCACATTGGGCGTCCACCTCCATTCACACATTAATCGACGCGGTTGCTAGGAGCGCCCGTTGTTAGGTCAAGATGGCAGACTAGAGGGGGTGAATAGTCCTTTTTGAAATAGAATCACATCGGAATAAAATCTAATCGGTTCTAGCAACAATTCACCCCTCTAACTGGACTCTAAGCACCTTACCAAAGATTCTATGCAATAAACAAAGGTGCTAGCCTATCTTGAGCTTCCCTAATCAATTCTAGCGCAAGGTTACACAAACCTAAGCATTGGTACTTCAAGCAAGGGGTAGCTCCTACCCACTAGCAAGCAAAAGTGCACTAAACACCTAAGCCCACTAAATGCTCAATGACAAGGATACACAATCCTAATCAAGGAGCGCAACTTGATTAGCTACACAGCTACAGAAGGTAAGAAGGTATGTGGCAAGCTACACAAGCTAACCGATCTCACATGAGCAACTACAACTAGACAAGTAAAGTATTGAACAATGTAAATTACTTATGTACAAAGGTGTAAACCACCGCAAAGGATGATGTAGAAGTTGACACAGTCATTTTTGCCCGGAGGTTCACTTGTCGTCACAAGCTACATCCTCCATTGAGACAAGCTCCAAGGTTGCCACCGATCCTCAAGCAATATGTGACCCACCACAAGTCACAACTCCCACAATCACCTAGTGCCACTCGATGCACTGTCACAATATACTCGCACTAGAATCGCTCACTAGTGATCGATCGGATGTTCACTATGCACACTAGTGAGTTAGGAGGGCACCAAACCAAGCTCTAGCAAGAGAAACATATTCCCAAGGTGCTCAACCACTTGCCTTGGCCAGCCCTGACCTCTAATTATAGCCCCCATGCAAAATAGAGACGTTACCCCTTCACTGGGATTTCTGTGCATGCACCAAACACACTGCAAGGAGCATTGGATGCGTCCGGTGCAGCGTCTGGTGTATTGCCCGTCGCCATGTGTCACTAGTCGTTTGAAACTAGCCGTTGCGTGCCAACAGCTACTCTACACGCACGCCTTTGCTCCATTCACCGGACACTCAGGTGTCAGCACCGGACGCTCCACGCCATGCTTCTAGCCGAGTTCCAGAGAGCACCCAAGAGCTCCAACTGGCCACCGGGCGCGTACAGTGCGCACCCACTGGACGAACGCCGCGTCTGGTGCTCCTCCTTCTCCTCTGTGAACACCACATCACCACCACCGGATGCGTACAGTGTGCACCTCGCGTCCGGTGCTTAGCGTCCAGCCCAACTGATCGAGAGCTATCTTTGGCTCAAGCCACCAGACGCTCCGAATCAGCGTTCGGTGCTCAAAGAGGCCAACGTCCGGTTCATGTTTTTCCACAGAGACATCACCGAAATCGTTGAATCCTCCCTACCTCACAAACTTCATCGCCTTTTGTAAATGTGCTAACACCACCAAGTGTACAACCTCATATGCATGTGTGTTAGGATCTTCACAATCATTTTCCAAAAGGATTTTCACTCACTTCACTGCACCACTCATTCCTAGCAATATATGCAAGTTAGATCGTTTAAGTGGCACTAGATGACCGATATGCAAACAAGTTTGCCCCTCTCTACTCAACCTTAGACCGGTGAAATAGAAACGCTCTAGATCATGCCTTTGCCTTGCGATTTCCATTCCATTCACCATCCTCATCTCCTTCTCCAACACCATTGATGATGGTGCAACACATGCACCAACACCTCATGAATGATATGATCCATTTTATATCATCATGTGGCTTTTGGTCCATCAATCCTCGACTTCACTTGCTTTTCACCCTTACTTCTACCTCCGGCACCAAGTCTTCCTTAAGCCTCCCAACACTCGGTACCAACGGCTTCAAAGCCTCCAACTTGTCCTTTGCCCTCGCAATGAGTCCATCAAGTCAAGCCTTCGTCTTAATCTTCTCCACCAAGATACATGATTCCATGTCATGTCTCATGTGTTAAGCTCCTCGATACCACATGTGTGAGATAAGCAACTCTCTCCAAGACATTTTTGCCTCCATGGCATATAGTTGCTCACACACATGTACCTGTAGACTAATCTCCTATATAATCATCACTCAAACACGTATTAGTCTACCTAAGTTGTCACTCAATTACCAAAACCGAACAAGGACCTTTCACTGCCCGTCTTTGTTAATACATTTTTATTTTAACCAAGGCGGTTGCACTTTATGTGCCCGTCTTTGTTAATACTTTTTTATTTTAAAAATATATTAAATTTGAATATTATTTTAATTGCACTTGCGCAGATCAAACACAAAACACCAATTAAAGGCAATAAATAGAAAAACAAAGCACATATATATATACATACACATATATACATATGCATATGTGTGTATCATCACATCCAAAGTTCAAGAAAAGCAAATTAAGTTATTTTTACATCACAAAGATCTGATATTCATAGCCACCAATTTCATACTTCTCTAGCTGCTCTAACTCGCGGCTCTAACTCATTGTCTTCGGAAGCTCGATTTGCCACCAAGAAAAGCAATTAGCTCTTCCGGTAAGATCTGATATTCATAGCCACCGAAGACAATGAGTTAGAGCAGCTAGAGAAGTAATCATCTCCTTCCGGTAAGATCTGATATTCATAGCCACCAAGAAAAGCAATTAGCTCGATTCGCCATCAATTTCATACTTCTCTAGCTGCTCTAACTCATTGTCTTCATTGAAGAATGTCACCTCTTCATGCACGCAGCTGTCTGTGACAAACTTACAGATGTCCGCAACTATACTAGTGATTATGATGTGCTATATTTTCCTTTTCCCACTAGTTTAGTGACTTTTTTAGCTGCCTCTAGCTATTGATGAATTTGCGGAGGCTTTGAGGTACTTGCTAACATAGTATCTATAAAAAAGTAACACATAAGGTTGTTTGGAGCATTGCACGATACATATACACGGTATCACTAGTTCGAACATGTAGAAAGCATACACATTGTACATAGAACTTTTGGAATATACCGAGAAGTTTCGCCTGACTTTCGTTGTTTTAGGGATCTTCTTTTCTTCTCGAATCTTTGATCGATGCATTGTGGATCCTCTACGTACTTGCACTAAGCATAAAAGAACAAGTACCATCACTTAATATGTTTTCAAATTCCTTGTACCCTTCTTTTGGAGCATCCAAAGAGTCAAATATAACAACCCTACCATTCTGATGATAGATTAGAAATGGAACCCAATGGCCCATGATGCCCTTTCTACATAATGCAGATTTCAAATCTTTTTGGTGGTCCAAACATCAACATATATCTTGCAGTATCCATTTTACTTACATGAACTGGAGGGTGGCAAGGACACACCCAATTTTCCTGACCTTCTTCATGTCTCTATAAGCGTACATCCCCGTGTTATATCTCAATTCGTTCTTTAGTTGTTTCTGGGCTTCTGGTCTCTCTTTCGGCTTCAAATTAACTTGCTTCTCGTGATTGCCGAGTATATCATAGTCCTTGATGACTCTCTTGTTAATATGCATCGGAGAGAGGTAATGAACATTTTGGCCCAATCTCTCGCGTACATACACTTGTATACTACAAGGACACAAGTCATGACATTAGTTCTATTGTTCCTTCATAAAGTACCATGAGTGCTGCAAAGGTGTGAAAGTTGTAATTAACTTACAGATAAAACAAGGTGACTTGAAAGAGGTTGGGGTCCTTGCGCCATAGGAGCCTATGCATATCGTGAAAAATCTACAATGACTATATCATCTGTGTTGAAGGAAAAGTACTTCTTCGGCACGTTGAGAACAAAAGATCACAGACCTACTTTTACCGCCTCCATGTACCATAGTTGGAACCTCCTCACCGCCCACGGCTCTTCCAAGAGGTCGCCCAAGGTTAACATGAACTTTCCAGGCTTGTATTGTTCAAGGCAATCATCCAAATGGGGCCAATCAACTAGTGACTTTGGCCTATACATGAGAGATAGTTATGAGTGAAAAACTTTGTTGGTAACTCCTAAAATATCATTTGGCTATTAATTCTTGCAATAAGTATACTTTGGAAATGTAGTTGAGCTTTGGTATTCTTTTGCTATGTTGATTACCGCCTTCTCCACGTTGGTGTACCCACCAGGGGGGCACCACTTCTTGTGCCTACTTTTTCGACGTCGACACCTCTTGTTCTGCCTGCTTTTTCAATGCAGATGAACATGGCTATTTCTCAACCTTTAGATCACTTGCAGGTGTTGTAGTGTCTTGACGGTCGTTAATATCCTATTTTATCATCAACAATCTACCATCATCAAGGTGAAACAATATGAAATGAGAAGAACTCAGCTTATAACTCACCTAGTTCCACATGTACTTGGAGAAATTATTTGTATATGCAGGAAAAATACCAAAAATGGGCAATGATGGAGACAACATGGCACATAGTAAACCTCAGGGGCCACATGGGCACCAGAGGGGGCTGCCTACCAAGGGGCGCCCACCTTGCCCATGTGCCATGCCACATCTACAATCCGTGGGAGATGGTCTAGGGTGCATCCACACTATTCATCAATGTCGGTTTCATCCAAGGATGTATGTTTGATGTGCCAAGGATTCATGGGCCCACATGTCATGCTCCCTCTCCAACTGCCATCTAACCCTCAACCGACCTTACAACCGTCATTGGGGAGGATCTGGAGCCATTGGATATCAAGTCCGTGGATCCAAGGGGGCGCCCGCCCTCCTCGGTGGCTACTGACCTCCACCTCCTATATAAATACCAAGGGTGCTCCCAAGTGCTATAAATAGAGGCCTTTGGCTCACTTGTTACTCAACAACTAGAGGAATAGCACAACCACTAGAGGAATAGCTCAGCATTAGAAGAGTAGCTCTCAGACTTCGCTTTAGCAAAGCTCTACTCTTAGGAATAGTAGAAAGCTAGAGAAGAACATACTAGGGAGGAGTCTCTACCTAGAGCCTAGAAGTGGAAGAGTCTTCGAGGAGTATTCTGGTAAAGCTCCTTTGTAATCTTACATTATCGTCTTCAATATAGTACTTACTTTAAGTACTTTACTTTGAGTATTTACTATTTTAGCATTTAATTTACTCAAGTATTGTTCTTACATCTAAGTATAGTTGTTAAGACCAAGCCAGTACTCCAGGGGTACTTGTAGGGGTCCTGGAAGTTGGTGGCACGAAGAGGCAAGGCAAGCGCCTTCCTAGGAGGGCGGGTGCCCCCTTGGATGCACCGCCTTGCATCCTACGACCCTCCTTCACCCTCAAGGGCGGTTGCAAGGTCGGTTGGAGCTCAAGGTTGGCGATTTGCAACCCCGAGAGGATGACATGTGGGTCCTTCGATCCATGGCACATCTCTTGATCACCGTTGGATGAAAACTGACTTCATTTGATGGCTTGGATGACTCTTGGACACCTTCCCTCGGATTGTGGACGTGGCACTCAATTGGGACAGGGTGGGTGCCCTGATGATAGGGCCACCGGATCCTCGTGACTTGTTTCTGAGCCATTGATGTTATTTCAACGTGCCATAGGCCATTTGGGAGGATGGCACACGGATCCGTGTGGTGGCATGCCAATTTGGCACAATTCATAGGGCGGGCACCCTTCTCTGGCTCCCATGTGGCAGCTGAGGTGTTGAGGTGTCTTGGTATGCTTTGTTTTTGCCTGTTTTCTCCATTTTTCCTGCATACACAAGATTTCTCCAAGGATATGTGGAACTAGGTAAGTTTTAAGGTGGGTTCTTTGCTTTTCATGTGGTTTTACCTTGATTATGGGTGAAACATTGACGGTAAAATAGGGTGTTAGCGACCGTCAATAAACTCCTCCAAGCTAACCTTTTGCTTGTCCTCAAGCAAAGATGTGGTTTTAGCATGGCAATGTTGGATTGAGAACTTCTTCAATGTAATAATTCACAAGGATCTTGTATACAAACCAACACTATTCTAGTATTGAGCATGATTCAGAAATTCATCTTATGTCTTAACTATATAGGGCTTTTAGCTTTTTCACCATGGGTCATGCAGAAACAAGATAGCATAGATAAGTAGATACTTCATCCCTTACTTTGGTAGAGTGAGACCATTCACTAGAGAATTTTTTATCTTTTTTGAAAGGAAAAATCTTACTTTGGTTCCTTTAATGGTACTCTCAACCACTCCTTAGTGTGATAGACCTCACAAGAGCTCAAGAGAGCTTTTCATGTCTATCCTAAAGTTTATGTGGGGTTTATAGGATTGGAGCAAAAGCATACTTGAACTGAATATATTGCAAGATTAGACTCTTAGATCACAGGGAGCAACAAGTCATATAAGATGATCAAGAAGTGCAGGTGTAAATTATTTGGTGGGCTCCTTGAGACTTATTCCTTTGCCTTAGACAAGGGAGAGCATGGTTACTGAATACATAGTTTTTTTTCTAATGAAGCATAGATATATGGGCACCTGCCCATGGGACATTTGTTCTCTTTTGTTTTCCTTGAGCACTTGCTCTCTTCTCTTTTTTTCAGTAACCTATACTCCCCATCTATCAAAAGGTCAAAGGTTGATTGTGGTTGGTTGTCTCAATTGGTGTGTGGAGCATTGTATACTTCGAGTGTAGAAGTAATACATAGGTGGAATGTGTACGTGATCTTGATCTAAGAATATGACTAGTTTCTCTACCTAGATCAAATAAGGTCTAAGCAGGCTCAAAACAGCCAAGAACTCTTTCTTTTGGTGGTTTTAGTTGTTTGTGGATGTAGGGCTTGATGGTAGGTATTTAACTCCATAAAGGAACCATGAGCAAGAATTTGAATTTTATAAATCAGAAACTCTAGTTGGTTCTCACTCATTCCTTAGGTCAGGTAAAAGTTCTACTTATATAAATTTCAATCTTGTAAGAGCATAACTTAGATTATTAGCATGTGCGATTCACAATAGTGTTTAACTTAAGACCGAATTCAGACATCACACTCAAAACTTTCATAGCAAGGGTTGTATACCAAGATTTTGCAAATCATCATCGAGCAATTGTTCATCATTTCCAACAAAGACATATCATATTCTTTTTCTTGTCTTATCATTATTTTTATTTATTTATTTATTTATTGTTATGCAAGAATTTAGAATCGCTTTTCATATTATAACTCACAATAATTAATAAAAAGTGCTGGGGTTAGAGATCATACCTTGCCGAGGATGACGGCTCCCCCAAGCTAGCTTCTTCTCCATGATCGGATTCTCTTCTTGGTCTGGTCATTTCCTCTTTTGCATCTTATTATGATCATTAGGCTTTACTTTTTTATTTATTTATTGCTACTATGATAAACCAAATTTATATTTTATTTTATTTTATTTTATTATTATTTTATTTTATTATTATTTTATTTTATTATTATTTTCATTTATTTATTTATATAATCTCTCTTTTATTATTAAATGGTCTTTATTAAATGCAAGACATAAATTTAAACATGCTTCTAACAATTAATTGATTTAATGCACGAAGAAGGGAAATATGCTAATGCAGTAATTTAAGAGAGAGATAGAATACTTACTCCCATAATTTTCCTTCCTCGGAAGGAGGTTCTTCCATGACCGATGTCTTCTTCTCATCTTGTCCTTCTTTGACGGTAGCGGGGTCTGGTGTAGAGGCTGTAGATGATGGTTCCTTCTTAACCGTATCTTTGTCTTTCTTGTTTCTCCAGATTCTTGGTTTTCTCCTCCTCACGGATCGACTCTTATTTTTCTGCATGTTAGTTGCATGGTGTAGTGCACACGAGAAAACAAATCTTTCTTTCTTCCCATTTATATAGAAATCCATGCTGCCACTAGCAACAAATATACATGCATTCACAGTATTCAAGAAAGGTCGGCCAAGAATGAGGGGTAAGTTGTCTCTATTACCCATGTCTAAAATCATGATATCGGCAGGCACAAAGTTGATTCTTACTTTTACCAGAACATCACAAAGTACTCCTTCTATGTAGCAAGTTGTTTGATCAGCTAATTGCATATATGCAGAAGTTGGTACTAGCTCAAAGGCATGATGTTGATGCTTGATCCTAAATCATATATAGCATTATGGAACTTTTGAGATTGAATAGAGCAAGATATGACAGGGGTTCCAAGATCTCCCTTTTTAGTTGGAAAATTCCATCCATCTAGTTCATAGGCATGATAACTAATAGTAACAAGATTAGCAGATTCCATGGTTGTTTTAGGCTTTCCTAGTATTCTATCTTTTTCAAAAGATGGGATTGCAGCAGCTAGTTGTGCTAATTGGGTTTCAAGCATCTTATTGAAACTTAGTTGATTCTTAATTGCAAAAGAGAAATCATCCAATTTAGCATTTATGCTATCTAGCATCCTATCTTTGGCATGGAGCTTCTTATTTATGCTATCAGTCATTCTACCTTGACCATAGACAATATCTTTAAGAGAAAGATAGTTATTACCTTGATTGTTTGGACGTTGCAAAGAATTGAACATGTTACCTAGAGGATTGGAGCGCTGAGTCCATCCTTGGTTTGAAGAACGATAATTGTTATCATTGCTGATGAAGTTGAGGTCTTCAT
Source organism: Eremochloa ophiuroides (assembly GCA_038502445.1). Lineage (NCBI taxonomy): Eukaryota > Viridiplantae > Streptophyta > Magnoliopsida > Poales > Poaceae > Eremochloa > Eremochloa ophiuroides. Next base: position 29,675,112 of record JAHLJS010000006.1, on the reverse strand, counting down.
GTGTCTCAGGATGTCACACCCAATTTTAAGGATAAAATGGGATGCATAATCTTATGTGCGCCCAGAGATCAGTCACACACATAAGCCAACAAATTACATAAATTGTATCATAGCCAATGTTTAATACATAGCGAATAATATCAAAGTCATTACACAGCGGAAAATAAAGATAACTCTCGCGGTAGCTCCATAGCACAGGGACGTCGACTGGTGAAGCACAAGTCTAGTAGTCCTCTGGGTAGTCCTCATCACTATCACCATCTGTTACCCATCCGGGATTTTTTTTAACCAAATAATGAAAAATAAACAAGCGTAAGTACATGTCGTACTCAACAAGACTAGCATGGGTTCATGAGGCTCAAAAAGATTGACACGGTTTAACAGCAGGTTGCTTTTAATTAAACATCTTTTATGCAGTTGGATAGCAACAAGTTAATGAACCCATTCTCATGATCATAGTAAACATAATTAATGAGTAGCAATAAATAGATTAGCAACAAGTAAACATCACCCTGTAAGATAACTACTCCGTGAGTTTTCCGGGCCACTCGTGACCGTGAGCGCGGCTAGTATACCAGTTTTACACTCTGCAGAGGTTGTGCACTTTCACTATGAGCCGTGATTCCCATCTGCTCGGATTAATTACTCCCATAACACTACCAAGGTGAGAGAGCAGGGTTTCACTATGAAGCCTTTCAAAGGTTCGTCTAACATGTTAGGGCCGCGAGGTTTCCTCGACAAGCAGATGTAGAGCCCCCCTTCCATATGGCACAAGGTCACACAGGTTATACACATATGGACAGAGGCCGCACTATACCCGAGTCGGCAAGCCCCTCTTGCGCCTTTCGGTAACCTCTAACAAGCTAGATAAGGTCCTCATACTGAGCTAAAACCAGAGCCATATAGCCCTCATAGTTGCACTGTAAGTCCCAGCTTTTGCTGACAGATCATTACCAAGGGGGAAGGATATGGTGCATCACAAAACTATGCCCCAATCCCCTAGTTCCATGTTGCTAAAAAGGCATCTTTTAATTCCTCATTGCATATTCAATTAATCAGTTTACATGATCATGATATCCATAACTCACTAGCATCAATTACCATATGCATAATCCCATAGGTTGCAAGGAACAGGATAACAAAACTAGGAAGTAACTATGGTTAACAAGGAAGACACATGCAAATGCAGTTATTTATTTAGTGGATAGGACAACAAGGATGATCCATGCTAATACTTGCCTTGATCAGCAAACTCCTGGTGATCTGGGTTGTCGCAGTACTGATCTTGATCACCCACGTATGTCTCACCGTCTATACTCGATCCATCATAACAACACACACGCATATAGGGGCAATCATGCATACAATAAGAGTTTTCATTAGAACAGTACACCAACAGAGAGAAAATAAATCAAAAAGGTTACAAAACAAGTCTACGCGTTGCTACGATCACATCGATATAAAGTTTGCGCAAATCAGATTTAAAACGAGGAAGATATGAATTTTACAAGATTTATAATAGAATAATAATAGATTAAATATAATCTCAAATTTTAAGAGTGGAAAATATATGAAACAGTGGTACCATCAGATAGATTATGAAATTACGAATCTAACGCAATTTGAATCGTTCAAATCGGAGCTAAAACGTGGAAATTATAAATGAAACAATTTTGAATTCAAATCTGAAAACACATTTTCATATATACCGAAAATAAATACGCCTTCAAACGTAATCTACTAAAAATGCTAAGGGCTGCGGGCTAAGCATTAAAAAATGAAGGGGGTTATTCGCAAAAACGCCGGCCGAATCGGTATGGGCTGCTCTGCGGCCGTCCGATTCAAAATCGGCGGATCAGATTAACAGAGAGGAGGGGTGGCGGTGCTCTCGGCCGGAAAACAGAGGCCGACGGCAGCGCCATGGCCGGAAGGCCGCCGGAGAATGCGAACTCGGCCTTTGATGCATGAAATAGGTCGGGAAGGGTACCCATAGATCAGGAAGAGCATCGCGAGCTCACCTAGGGTGATGGGAAGGTCGGAAATCGACTCGGAGATAGCTCGCGGCGTGATCCGGCGGACGGTGGATCTCTGCAACGGCGGCGGAGGCGTGTTAGTGCACAAATCGAAGGGGGAAAGTGCTCGGGAACTTCACAAGATCACAGCGAAGCTCCTCAAAGGCTTACCGGAAGGAAATTGGTGGCAAATCGAGCTAATTGCTCGCGGCGGCGGCTGCTCGGTTCTCGCGGGAGCTCGGCAATGGCGGCGAGAAGAGGCGGATAGGGTTAGGTGACGGCTACGGGGGTGTAGCGCTGCTTAAATACTCCTGAGGTGTGGCGTCAATCTCGGAGATTGAAACAAACTCGGCGAGCGGAGAAATCGGCTTCGGCCGTTTCTTCTCTGCTTCGGACTCTCGGCGCGGCGACGAACTCGGCTTCGGCCGTTTTCTTTCTTGCCCGCGTCGGACTCTCGGCGAGCAGCAGAGGGAAACAGGGGAGGCGCTGTTCTGTGGGTCCACAGGTCGGTAGCACCGAGCGCTGGGGTCGGGCTAGCAGTTACGGCAGAGGGACGCTTCGCGCGCGTTCGGCCGCGGTGGATGAACACGGCAGCGGCGTCTCTGTTCGCGCGGCGGGGGAGGTGGAGAAGGAAGGGCTGACCCGTGGGTCCCGCTCGACAGTCAGAGGGGGTAAGGGGAAAAGGAGGGAGCAGGTCAGCCGAGCTGTCCTCGAGCCATCCGACCTGGATCTGCTGGGGCCAGGGAGTGGAAAACAGGCCAAACTGCTGCTCGGGCCAGAAAGGAGAGGGGAAGGGCTCTGCTCTATTTCCTTTCCATTTTCCAAAAGGATTTTTAAATTGGGTTTTGAAATATTTGAGAAATTCAAATAATCTACAACAGTACAAAGAAGAAATGCTCCAGCATGAATGCATCATACATGTGTATGACCTAGGTTTGATTTTATATTTGAGAAAAATTATTATTTCCCTGTATTGGAATGATCAACTAATTGCATAATTAAATAAATTCCCACTATTTAAAAGAATGCAATTTTTCGGGTGTTACAATTCTACCCCCCTTAAAAATAATCTCGTCCTCGGGATTAAGTTGGTGCTTACTCAAACAACTCCGGGTTCTTTTCTCTGAGATCCTCCTCTCTTTCCCAAGTAGCTTCTTCCTCAGAGTACCGATGCCACTGCACCTTGCACATCTTTATCACTCGGCTTCTTGTAACTCTTTCTGCGGTTTCTAAAATTTTCACTGGATGTTCCTCATAGGTGAGACCCTTCTTGAAAACTATTTCCTCGACAGGAACCTGCTCTTCCGGTACTCTCAAACACTTTCTCAGCTGAGATATGTGGAACACATCATGCACACCGGACAAACTTTCTGGAAGTTCTAGCTGATATGCCACTTCTCCACGTCTCTCTAGGATCTTGAAAGGACCAATATACCTTGGTGCCAACTTTCCTTTGCTGTTGAACCTTTTCACACTTCTCATCGGGGACACTTTAAGATATACATAGTCTCCTACATTAAAAGCTAGTTCTCTTCTTCGTGTATCCGCATAGCTCTTCTATCTAGATTGTGCTATTTTCAAGTTCTCTCTTATTGTCTGGACTTGCTCCTCTGCGTCTCTCAACACATCCGGTCCAAACACTTGACTTTCTCCAGTTTGATTCCAAAACAAGGGTGTCCTGCACTTGCGCCCATACAATGCTTCGAAGGGTGCCATCTTGAGACTTTTCTGGTAACTATTATTATAAGAGAACTCCGCATACGGCAGACTCTTATCCCAACTTGTTCCATACTGTAAAGCACAAGCTCTCAACATATCTTCCAAAATCTGATTAATCCGTTCAGTTTGACCGTCAGTCTGAGGATGATATGCAGAACTGAAATTCAACCGTGTTCCCAATGATTTATGCACTTGTTGCCAAAACTATGAGGTGTACTGCGTACCCCTATCGGACACTATCTTCTTTGGGACTCCATGTAGACACACAATCCTTTCCATATACAACTCTGCAAGTCTTGCTCCGGTATAGGTGGTCTTGACAGGGAGGAAATGAGTAACTTTAGTCAGTCGATCCACAATTACCCAGATTGAATCATAACCTCCCTGAGTACGTGGCAATCCAACTATGAAGTCCATACCGACTTCTTCCCACTTCCACTCAGGTATCTTTAGTGGTTGTAGCAATCCTGCAGGTCTCTGGTGTTCAGCTTTAACTCTCTGACAGGTATCACATATAGCCACATATTCTGCTACATCACGCTTCAGTCCAACCCACCAATATTTTTCCTTCAGATCCAAATACATCTTGGTACTTCCTGGGTGTATAGAATATGCTGACTCATGAGCTTCACGCAGTATAGCGTCTCGGATGAATTTCACTTCAGGTACACAGAGTCTCTTCCCAAACCATAAGGTTCCATTCTCATCTAGCCTGAATCCGGGTGATTTTCCAACCACAATGTTCTCTGCTATTTCTTTGAGCTTCTCATCTTCCAACTGAGCCTTTCGTATCTCTTGCTCTAGTGTGGGTTCAACCTCCATCTCAACAGCATTGATCACAATTCCCAAGTTGAGACGCTCCATCTCTGCACACAACTCTACTAGTATAGTGGTTGCTCGAATCTCACTAGCATAACTCTTTCTACTAAGAGCATCTGCTACAACATTTGCTTTGCCAGGATGATAGTGCACTTCCAAATCATAATCCTTTATCAATTCCAACCAACGACGTTGCCTCAAATTCAACTCTGACTGGGTGAAGATATACCTCAAGCTCTTATGATCTGTATAGATGTCACACTTATGACCAATAAGATAATGTCTCCAAATCTTCAAAGCGTGCACCACAGCTGCTAGCTCCAAGTCATGAGTAGGGTAATTCAACTCATGCTTCCTCAGCTGTCTCGATGCATATGCTATGACTCTTCCTTCTTGCATGAGAACACAACCAAGACCTAGGCGGGAAGCATCACAATAGATAGAGAACTTCTTACTCAGATCCGGCAAAACCAACACTGGGGCTGTTGTCAATCTCTTCTTCAATTCTTCAAAACTAGCTTGGCACTTCTCAGACCACACAAACTTGGCATTCTTCTCTAGCAAGGAAGTCATTGGCTTCGCAAGCTTGGAGAATCCTTCAATGAACCTTCGGTAGTAACCAGCTAAACCAAGAAAACTACGAATGCCAGTTACATCAGTTGGCGGCTTCCAATTCAACACGTCTGCCACCTTGCTTGGGTCTACAGAAATTCCACCATTGGACACGATATGTCCTAGAAAAGCAACTTCTCTCAACCAGAATTCGCACTTACTTCGCTTGGCATACAACTTGTGTTCTCTGAGCTTCTGCAAAACCAATGTCAGATGTTCGGCATGCTCTTCTTCATTCTTGGAGTAGATCAAGATATCATCAATGAACACCACAACAAACTTATCCAAGAATTCCATGAATACCTTGTTCATCAGATACATGAAGTAGGCAGGTACATTAGTCAAACCAAAGGACATTACCGTATACTCATACAATCCATACCGAGTAGTGAATGCAGTCTTAGGTATGTCAGAGTCACGAATCTTTAACTGATGATAACCTGAACGGAGATCAATCTTGGAAAACACACAAGCACCTCTCAACTGATCAAATAAGTCATCAATTCTAGGCAACGGATACTTGTTCTTAATGGTGACCTCATTCAGTGATCGATAATCAACACACATCCTTTGACTACCATCTTTCTTATCAACAAAAATAACCGGGGCTCCCCAAGGTGAAGAACTAGGACGAATAAAACCTTTTTCTGACAGTTCTTTGATTTGTTTCTTAAGTTCTTCTAATTCTTTAACTCCTATTCTATATGGACGTTTAGCTATAGGTGCAGTACCAGGTAACAACTCAATGATAAATTCAATGTCACGGTCAGGCGGCATACCTGGTAACTCATCTGGAAACACATCTTCAAACTCATCCACCACTGAGTTATCCGGCTGCACTTCTTCTCGGAGCTGATGTACTGTGGCTTGTTTTTGCACTTGCAGAGCAACCTCAACTCGGACCTCATCTCCCTTTGGTGTAGTGACAGTTACAACCTTCTCCTTACACCCTATGTTCGTGTTGTATTTCTTCATCCAATCCATACCCAGGATAAGATCAATTCCGGCAGTATTTAGCACAGTAGGGGTTATCTCAAATTCTACCTCCCGTAATGAGACAGTAATCGGGAGACACTGAAGAGTAGCTTGCATAACACCACCCGGAGAAGAAACCATAATAGGATGTTTCATGACACTAAGGGGAATACCATGCTTTCTAACAAATATGTGCGAAATGAAAGTATGCGAAGCACCAGAGTCAAAAAGAACTGTAGCGGGGATGGAGTCGATATTGAACGTACCCATCATGACCTCTGGAGTCTCCTGTGCCGTATCAACCGACACATGGTTCACCTTCCCTGTGCGAGGTGGCACTCTCTGCTGGTTATTCTGCTTCTGGGAGGCTTGGGGATTCTGCTTCTCAGGACAATTGTAGGACAAATGTCCTTCTTTGCCACAGCGGAAACACTTGTTGGGGGCACCATTCTTCACTGGGATGTTGTTGGGAGTAGTCAGTTGTGGCGCCTGATTGCCACCTTGTTGCTGGTACTGGGAACACTGCTGGTTCTGGGAACATTGTTGATTCTGGAAATTGTTCTTGAATCCAGACTGTCCCTGGAAACGTTGTTGCTGCTGAGGCTGCTGTTGGTTGTTACGGAAGCGGCTGTTGCTTCCAGACGACTGCCCTTGAAACTTCCTCTTCTTCTTCTTCTCATCTATCTCACGGCGCTTGCTCTCAATGATCAAAGCTTTGTCCACCAACTGTTGGAAGTTGGCGAAAGTGTGGGAAAGCAACTGGTACTGGAGATGATCATTCAGTCCTTCCAAGAAGAGCTCTTGCTTCTTGGCATCATCTTCAACCTCTTTTGGAGCATACCGCGACAATTGGATGAACTTGTCACGGTACTCAGCAACTAGCATTCCTCCCTGCTTCAGAGAAAGAAACTCCTTCTTCAGCTTCATCAACCCTGCAGGCACATGATGATTGCGGAACCCCTCACGGAATTGTCGCCAAGAGATGGGGTCGGCACGTCCAAAACGGAAAGACTCCCACCAATCCAGAGCAGCTCCCTGCAACTGCCCAGATGCATAGAGAACCTTCTCGACGTCGTTGCATTGGGCGATCTCCAGCTGCCTTTCTATTGCACGCAGCCAATCATCAGCTTGGAGAGGATCACTGGAATGATCGAAGGTGGGCGGGCGTCCCTTCAAGAATTCGCTTCTCTTGTCACGGGGTGGTGGAGGTGGGTTCCCATTGCCATTGTTTCGCTGCAGCAGTTGAATGTTCTGGGCCATCTGCTGCATCAGCTGTGTTTGCATCATCATCAGCTGCTCCATATTAGGCTGTGGTGGAGGTGGTGGTGGATTAGCATTTTCTTCAGAGGTACCATCACCCCTTGGGTTCCTCCTGGTGTGGGCCATCTGCTGTTCAAATCATTGAAGTGAGGTTTAGAATTCTTTTTCATTATAATAACACTTAAAAGACTAGAACAGGAAATTTCCGGGCGCGATCCAACAACGGCAGAGCAGAAAAACAGTCATATCTGGAGTTCCCGAAGTCAAACAGAGACATGCTATACGTGGTTGGAAAGCATGAGAAAAACTCTACAACTTTTATTCATACCATCTCTCCAGATTCTGTCGTTAAGTTTATCAAAACAAATTTGATTCAAACTGTTTCAGAGTAACAGACAGTGCAGAAACTTTGACTTGTGACATTTGTTTCACCCAAACCGTAACTGATATTGAGATGATTCTTGTGGCCAAAGAAAACTACAGAAGTCTAGTTTTTCACAAAAATTTCTCATGATTTTTGGTTGTATATAACTAAATAGGAAAAATAACTAAGGCAGAGAGGTCTGAAAAACAGCACTGCTGGAAACTGAGATAATCAACCCAAACTATTATGCATTAATTCAAACCTATATAAAGAGATTTGCGGACATGCCCACAATCTCAGCACTCATTACAAACTCTAAATCAAGTATTGTTCATAAGGAAAAGCAATCTAGCACAAAAGTTCACAAGACACGAACTAGACTCGACTTGACTCAACTTGCGCTTCTAGCGTCTTTTGTTACTAACTGGGGGTAACTCCTCTAGGAGTCGATGTCGGTGCGGGTGTGAGCATCTCCATGGTCTCCTCGGTTCCTGGGCGGCGATTCAGCTGGACACCTTGGTGATGGCGGAGGGGGTCCAACACCGAGTTGCCTGTTCAACCCATCCACTGCCCGGCTGAGCTTGTAGTTAGCTTCAGTCCTGGTGTTCAGCTCATCCAGTGTCTGGTCCAGAAAAGTGTTGGTCTGAGCCAAACATTCCAAGGCAGCGTGGAGTCGGGCGTTCACTTCTCCAAGTGGACCGGCGATACTGCAGTTAGCTTGGCCACTCTGACGGCGGGGAAGGTAGCGGTGCATCTCCCACTTGATGATGTCCCAATTCTCATGGCGGTGCACCATAAGAGCTTGTCGTGCGGCATCCTTGATGGCGGCAGCTTTGGAGAGTCGAATGGAGACAGCATAGTGAATATTCTTCACCTGGCTTCCCTCCTTGATGTACACCCTCGTCTCATAGTAGGCGGCGTAGTCAGGGTGCTTCCAGTACTCCGTCTTGTACAGCACCGAGGCGTTGGGGTAGAAGCGACGCACCAAGTTGAGAAGCAGCGGGTGGTAGTAGTCATCACCATGATGGTCATAGTGAATCATTCCCACCCAGGGTTTTCCACCTTGGTCTCCATCATCGTCGCCATCGTCTTCGGGGTCGTCGGAGTCATCCGAGTTGCCTCCATCATCTCCGTCATCAGGGTCGCCAGCACAATCCTGGTCACCCTGCGGCTCCACCTTCTCGGGTTCATCTTTCTGAGGGTCCTCCATAGGTACGTCTTCAGAGCTGTCTTCCAAGGGCTCTTCACTGGGCTCCTTGGCGGGCACCTCCTGCTGGGACTCCTCCACTGGTACGTCTTCCACGGGTACCTCTGGTCGAGAAACACGTCCGCCAGAGATGAAGCGCTGCAGGTACCTCTTAGGTGGCATGACACGCTTGCGAGCAGTGCGCTTAAGGTTGGCCATCTACAAGAATTAAGATTAAGTCAAAATTTTGCAATGGACAAGGGTAGGATATTAGCAAAAACTTGTAGCAAATTAATATAACAAGTAAAAAGAGATAATAAAGCTAAGGGCTATCCAGTGCTAACTAGGCTTGCATCCTACAGTCAACACGGCTTTGATACCAATTTGTCACACCCAATTTTAAGGATAAAATGGGATGCATAATCTTATGTGCGCCCAGAGATCAGTCACACACATAAGCCAACAAATTACATAAATTGTATCATAACCAATGTTTAATACATAGCGAATAATATCAAAGTCATTACATAGCGGAAAATAAAGATAACTCTCGCGGTAGCTCCATAGCACAGGGACGTCGACTGGTGAAGCACAAGTCTAGTAGTCCTCTGGGTAGTCCTCATCACTATCACCATCTGTTACCCATCCGGGATTTTTTTTAACCAAATAATGAAAAATAAACAAGCGTAAGTACATGTCGTACTCAACAAGACTAGCATGGGTTCATGAGGCTCAAAAAGGTTGACACAGTTTAACAGCAGGTTGCTTTTAATTAAACATCTTTTATGCAGTTGGATAGCAACAAGTTAATGAACCCATTCTCATGATCATAGTAAACATAATTAATGAGTAGCAATAAATAGATTAGCAACAAGTAAACATCACCCTGTAAGATAACTACTCCGTGAGTTTTCCGGGCCACTCGTGACCGTGAGCGCGGCTAGTATACCAGTTTTACACTCTGCAGAGGTTGTGCACTTTCACTATGAGCCGTGATTCCCATCTGCTCGGGTTAATTACTCTCATAACACTACCAAGGTGAGAGAGCAGGGTTTCACTATGAAGCCTTTCAAAGGTTCGTCTAACATGTTAGGGCCGCGAGGTTTCCTCGGCAAGCAGATGTAGAGCCCCCCTTCCATATGGCACAAGGTCACGCAGGTTATACACATATGGACAGAGGCCGCACTATACCCGAGTCGGCAAGCCCCTCTTGCGCCTTTCGGTAACCTCTAACAAGCTAGATAAGGTCCTCATACTGAGCTAAAACCAGAGCCATATAGCCCTCATACTTGCACTGTAAGTCCCAGCTTTTGCTGACAGATCATTACCAAGGGGGAAGGATATGGTGCATCACAAAACTATGCCCCAATCCCCTAGTTCCATGTTGCTAAAAAGGCATCTTTTAATTCCTCATTGCATATTCAATTAATCAGTTTACATGATCATGATATCCATAACGCACTAGCATCAATTACCATATGCATAATCCCATAGGTTGCAAGGAACAGGATAACAAAACTAGGAAGTAACTATGGTTAACAAGGAAGACACATGCAAATGCAGTTATTTATTTAGTGGATAGGACAACAAGGATGATCCATGCTAATACTTACCTTGATCAGCAAACTCCTGGTGATCCGGGTTGTCGCAGTACTGATCTTGATCACCCACGTATGTCTCACCGTCTATACTCGATCCATCATAACAACACACACGCATATAGGGGCAATCATGCATACAATAAGAGTTTTCATTAGAACAGTACACCAACAGAGAGAAAATAAATCAAAAAGGTTATAAAACAAGTCTACGCGTTGCTACGATCACATCGATATAAAGTTTGCGCAAATCGGATTTAAAACGAGGAAGATATGAATTTTACAAGATTTATAATAGAATAATAATAGATTAAATATAATCTCGAATTTTAAGAGTGGAAAATATATGAAATAGTGGTACCATCAGATAGATTATGAAATTACGAATCTAACGCAATTTGAATCGTTCAAATCGGAGCTAAAACGTGGAAATTATAAATGAAACAATTTTGAATTCAAATCTGAAAACACATTTTCATATATACCGAAAATAAATACACCTTCAAACGTAATCTACTAAAAACGCTAAGGGCTGCGGGCTAAGCATTAAAAACTGAAGGGGGTTATTCGCAAAAATGCTGGCCGAATCGGTATGGGCTGCTCTGCGGCCGTCCGATTCAAAATCGGCGGATCAGATTAACAGAGAGGAGGGGTGGCGGTGCTCTCGGCCGGAAAACAGAGGCCGACGGCAGCGCCATGGCTGGAAGGCCACCGGAGAAGGCGAACTCGGCCTTTGATGCATGAAATAGGTCGGGAAGGGTACCCATAGATCGGGAAGAGCATCGCGAGCTCACCTAGGGTGATGGGAAGGTCGGAAATCGACTCGGAGATAGCTCGCGGCGTGATCCGGCGGACGGTGGATCTCTGCAACGGCGGCGGAGGCGTGTCAGTGCACAAATCAAAGGGGGAAAGTGCTCGGGAACTTCACAAGATCACAGCGAAGCTCCTCAAAGACTTACCGGAAGGAAATTGGTGGCGAATCGAGCTAATTGCTCGCGGCAGCGGCTGCTCGGTTCTCGCGGGAGCTCGGCAATGGCGGCGAGAAGAGGCGGCTCGGGTTAGGTGACGGCTACGGGGGTGTAGCGCTGCTTAAATACTCCCGAGGTGTGGCGTCAATCTCGGAGATTGAAACAAACTCGGCGAGCGGAGAAATCGGCTTCGGCCGTTTCTTCTCTGCTTCGGACTCTCGGCGCGGCGACGAACTCGGCTTCGGCTGTTTTCTTTCTTGCCCGCGTCGGACTCTCGGCGAGCAGCAGAGGGAAACAGGGGAGGGGCTGTTCTGTGGGTCCACAGGTTGGTAGCACCGAGCGCTGGGGTCGGGCTGGCAGTCACGGCAGAGGGACGCTTCGCGCGCGTTCGGCCGCGGTGGATGAACACGGCAGCGGCGTCTCTGTTCGCGCGGCGGGGGAGGTGGAGAAGGAAGGGCTGACCCGTGGGTCCCGCTCGACAGTCAGAGGGGGTAAGGGGAAAAGAAGGGAGCAGGTCGGCCGAGCTGTCCTCGGGCCATCCGACCTGGATCTGCTGGGGCCAGGGAGTGGAAAACAGGCCAAACTGCTGCTCGGGCCAGAAAGGAGAGGGGAAGGGCTCTGCTCTATTTCCTTTCCATTTTCCAAAAGGATTTTCAAATTGGGTTTTGAAATATTTGAGAAATTCAAATAATCTACAACAGTACAAAGAAGAAATGCTCCAGCATGAATGCATCATACATGTGTATGACCTAGGTTTGATTTTATATTTGAGAAAAATTATTATTTCCCTGTATTGGAATGATCAACTAATTGCATAATTAAATAAATTCCCACTATTTAAAAGAATGCAATTTTTCGGGTGTTACACAGGACAATGGAGTCCAGAATGGCCAACTTCTCCACAGACTTCACACGTCATGTGAGTCTCCATGGCTTGCACGGTCTCAGGTGTACACATCCTCTCGCAATTTTCTAGCCTTCTGTCCAGTAGGTCCTCTTTAGCTACAATCATGTCAGATTCCTTTAAAGAATGCATACCTCGCTTGCGCGTTTGCAGACGTTCCTCGTTCCATCCTTGATTGGACACCATCTTCTCGATCAAAGCCTTTGCATCTAAAACTCTAAGAGAAAAGAATTCTCCACCGGCGGCAGCATCTAGATGGCTTCTATCAAGAGGGGTTAACCCATGGTAGAAGTTTTGGATCAAAAGCCAGTCCTCCAGACCATGGTGTGGACAGGCAGCGACATACTCTTGCATTCGTTCCAAAGCCTCGGGAATTGATTCATCGGTTTGTTGTTGAAAACTAGAGATCTTATTACGAAGAGGATTGGTCTTGCCTAGAGGAAAGAATTTTACTAGGAAAGAGTTGGAACACTTTTCCCATGTGTCCACATCATTTTGGTTCGTATAGAACCATTGCTTAGCTTTTCCTAACAAGGAGAAAGGAAAGAGTCGCAAACGAATTGCGTCTGGGGTTACTCCTTTAATGGTAAAGGTGCTGCATATCTCCAAGAAGTGTTGGAGGTGTGCATTAGCATCCTCGTGAGCTTTGCCACAAAATGGGATAGCTTGAACCATTGTGATCAATGCAGGCTTTAGCTCGAACTGAGTGTTCGCCTCGATGACACCAGGGCCTGTTGCTATATTAGCAGCAGAAGGTGCAAAGAATTCACGGATGATCTTTTTGGCCATATTCATGATTCAAAGGATAACTATCTAGACTTGATTCAAATCAGAGGAATTCAACAGTTGCCTTCCCCGGCAACGGCGCCAAAAATGCTTGTTGACAGTTACTAACGCTATCAAAAGAGTGTAGCCAATCTATCCTCTAGCAATGGTAACAATACTTCTCAATGCAATCACGGGGGTTGTCAATCCCTATGCTCAAAGTATGTGGTTGTTGACACTTCTAACGTTGCTATTAGGAATAAAGTTATTTCCAGCAACAGTGCCAAAAATGCTATGGTAGCTCTATAGGATGGGTGATGGGATTCTGCAAGCGCACAGAACTATAGTGTAGCACTTTACCTGGGAGTACCAGGTGTCGAATTTATATTTTTCCAAAGGAAAGCGGGGTTTGAGATTCCAAGGATCTGATTGTCAAGGATCTAGATATGGATAAATGGGGTAATAACCTTAGTAAGGATAAATCAATGAAGTATAACTAAGGTGGAAACACACTAGGATAAATTGAGGTAGCTTTGGAGTTTATGGGAGAACTCTAACTTAGTAAAAGATCAAGTGATTGTTATACTAAAGAGATTGCTATACTCGGGACATGCAAAGTCCTAAACTCGCCGACGTTCGACTGATTAGGCACCATACGCCCACAAGCCTACGCTAATAAAACCAGACCGAACATGGTGGAATCAAGAGGATTCTAGGGCTGTCACCACGTAGAACCTACCACTACTATCCGTGGGTCTAGCCGCACTCTAGGGTAAGATTATAGCCTAAGTACCTCGCTTAATCTATAAAGCTTACTACTCTAACTCGGGCCAAGGAATCAGAGCACTCTAACCAAGCAATAAGACAAGTATGCAACTGCTTAAAGTATGACAATAAGTAAATGAAGCAGGGGATCTTTATTACCGATAAGAGTGAAGAACACCGAAGAGGAGGTCGCCGACAAGCCCGGCTCCTCCACAGACTTCTTCCTTCTCCTGACTTCTCTCACTACTCTACTCTTCTCTAGCTAGCACTGTTCCTAAGGGCAGAGCTTTGCTATAGAGAGAGATGAGCTACTACTGACTATGAGCTGAATCTCTAGTGATTTGCTAGTGATTCTCTAGTGGTTTCTGCTTACAAGTGAGGATTCAAGTCCTATTTATAGTGTAGGAGTGCTCCAGGGGTACTTGTAGGGGTCTTGGAAGTCAGTGGCGCGAAGAGGCAGGGCGGGCGCCCCCTTGGATGCACCGTATTGCATTCTATGGCCCTCCTTCACTCTCAAGGGCGGTTGCAAGGTCGGTTGGAGCTTAGGATTGGCGGTTTGCAACCCCGGGAGGATGACATGTGGGTCCTTCGATCCATGGCACATCTCTTGATCACCGTTGGATGAAAATCGACTTCATTTGATAGCTTGGATGACTCTTGGACACCTTCCCGTGGATTGTGGACGTAGCACTCAATTTGGACAGGGCGGGCACCCTGTTGATAGCGCCACCGGATCCTCATGACGTGTTTCTGAGCCGTTGATGTTGTTTCAACGTGCCATAGGCCATTTGGGAGGATGGCACACGGATCCATGAGGTGGCATGCCAATTTGGCACAATTCATAGGGCGGGCGCCCCCCACTGGCTCCAATGTGGCAGCTGAGGTGTTGAGGTGTCTTGGTATGCTTCGTTTTTGCCTGTTTTCTCCATTTTTCCTGCATACACAAGATTTCTCCAAGGACATGTGGAACTAGGTAAGTTTCAAGGTGGGTTCTTTGCTTTTCATGTGGTTTTACCTTGATTATGGGTGAAATGTTGATGGTAAAATAGGGTGTTAGCGACCGTCAACACCGGCACTGCTCCTCCTAGAGCGGTAGTGCTGGACCTCGCAGAGCAGATTCTACACATTTCAAAATTTAACCAATGAAACTTAGATCTAATAATTTACTGAGGTTCCCTAGGTTGTGTAGAGTCTGGAGCACCACTTCTTCACAGCTAGAACTTCACCAAAAAGTAGATCGGGACCAAACCCTAGAAATCAAGAAACTCAACAAGTAAAGAGTAAAGCAAGCAACACAAGTGACACAAGATTTATCCCGTGGTTTAGCTTGCCACCAAGGCTTGCCTACTCCACATTGTTGAGGTTCCACAAAGAAAACTTGGGTTCACAAAGTCCAATCCTCGTTCTCAAGTCAAGAGAGTTAACTCTTGAAAAGAGGAGGTGATTCCACTAGCTTGTTGTAACACCCGGTTTTCCGAAGAATACCAAGCGTTAACTATATGTGTGCCCAGGATGTCCACACAACACATATAGCGACAAATATGGTAAATATCATAAGCAATGCTTTATTACATTGCGAAACATAATTACATTAAGACTTACAAATATTTCATAGCACAGCGGAAACTATTCTTCGTCTTCTATCTTCGGGTCACCATACTCCACAGGGACGGTTGACTGGGGGAGCACTCGCCTAGTACTTTTGGAATAGCTCATGAAAACACCTTGCTTGAACCACCATCTGGTACCCATCCGGGATTTTTATTGGTGACAACCACAAGCGTCAGCTCACCATGCTCAGCAAGTATAATTATGGGGGATGCAAGGCTCAAAAGGTTGACACAGGCTTACAGCAGTAGCTTTTAGTTGGTCAGGTTTTATTTAAAGTCTACTTTACTATTTTAATGAATAACCCATCTCCTAAGTAAAACAAGTTTATCTCTGAGCATCTTCTTTTAACAAAATCCATCAACACTTCCACAGGTATCAACTGATACAAAAAGGATTCCAGGCTGCTCGTGACCGTGAGCACGGCTGATATATTAGATTGGAAGAATTCTGCAGAATTTGTACAGCTTTAACCCCGAGTCGTGTATACCCATATGCTCGGGGCCCGTCGACCCCATAACACTGCCGAGGTGAGTAAGCAGGGTAACACTGCAAAGCTTTTCACTAATCACCCTAACAAGTTAGTAGCCGCGAGGTTTCAAGCAGCAAGGCGAATGGAGGCCCCCTTCAAGAATGGCACACCATGTGACCGCAGCCCAGCACACATCTTGACAGGCTCGGAACCCATTCTAAAACCCAGGCTCCCCCTCTTGCGCCTTTCGGTAACCACTAACAAGATAGAGAAAATCTAGTTACTTGGCTAAGATCAGAGCCCATTGATTCTCGTGGATGTACGGGTTTCCTGGGAGGTCAACTTTCAATGGAAGTCCTGACGGAGGGCAACTAGAGTACAAAAACCCATACTCCAGTGCCCTTCGAGCTTTGTTGATAAAAACATATTTTATCCAACATTTCATAATTCTTAAGTCAAGATTCCATAATAGCATTGTTGAGCATAGCAGCTAGTAACTCTAATATGCATAAAAACCCCCCATAGGTAACAAGGTGATTGGTCGATAAAACCTAAACGGGTATATATGTAGCTAGGGCTCACAAGATTAGACACATGCACATGAATGTATTGTTTAATAGTTGCTAGGTAACAAGGAAAACCATAGGTTATACTTGCCTCCAAATGCTTGCTATCCAAACCTTCCGACTTCTCTTCTGTATCTTCCTCGTATAGCTTCTTTTCTATCGATCGCAACAACCAACACAAGCTTCACATTCAAACCTAGAAACAATACACCAAGCATTATAAAAATAAAAAGGTTTTGAAAACATATGGCTTGTTCTATAATCGTGTGAGCGCGAAAACTAAACAAAACAAGAACCAAAATTAAAAGATGCGAGAGTTGAAGTATTTGTGGCAAGGTTTGGATTAGATGACTAAGTTGGAATTTGGACTAGAACATATCTAACATAACAAAAAGGATTGTATATGTATTATGGTGTGTGGTAGAGAAACTGGAATAGACAGCATTGGAGAATAATATTGAATTGATATACATCATGTGGCATTCTCCTAGGAATATATGATAATTAGTGATATGATGTTTCCATCACTAAGCTGGAGTGACATATCAAGGTGGATAGTAAGGATAGACGTTTATTTGTGGCGAGGATATAGTTTATGAGAGTTGATAAGGCATGACTTGAATAGGACAAGTATGTTTAGCGGTCACAAGCTCATGATTTTGTTTGGATGATGTAAACGATTACCAAAAGATGGAAAATATGCGTGCAACATGTGAGGGCATTGAACGTATGGCACATGCTTTGGTTATACCTTGAGGATATGAGTTTGGTATCTTGGGTGTGTAGGATATGTATGATGACACTCCATGATCAACTAGTGCATATTGACACATGATTAATAGGGGATGTAGTTTTAGCGACTAGTGCATGTGAGACATATATGTAGGCGGACAGCGAGGGTTTCGATCATCATAGGCATGGTATTTGTAGCACTAATTGGTGATATATTTTGTGGAAATGTAATGGAAAGTATGAAGTATGTTATAGTAAAATAGCATGATGTTTTGATGGTCGGTCAGTAGGAGAATGCAATTGCAAAACATGTTACATGGCTGTTTCAGGACAGCAAGAGTAGCAGTTAGTGAAACCTTCATATCTCAGCCATGATAGCATGTATGAGCAAACCAATTTTTGTAGGCATGTGCCATGATATGAAACACATTTTGGTTGAAGGGCTTGATCACCGGAGCGATGAACCATCGGGAACACGCATGCCAACCGGCATCAGCGCGGCTGCAGGGCAACAGGACAGCGGGCACACAGAAGATTATATCTCCTTCATCATGGATCCTATAGACATGAAAATTTGCAGAGGCATGTGCAACTATATGAAAGATATTCTATCCAAAGTATGCATCATTTTCTTCAATGGATCAACGGGAACGCCACTGCCAAAAACAGTGTGTCTGCTGTTTGGACAGCAGGGGTGCAAGGCATGTTGGTGCCGATATCTCGGCCATCATGAATTGTATAACCAAACCAATTTGTGGGATCATGTGTAGGGATGCAATGAACAAGTTTATTAAAGGGATTGGTGGTTTGAACAGAGGATTAGCGGGGAACGCCAAAACCACTTAGAGATGCCAATCTGTCCAGACAGCAGGGACAGTGGCACGGTGATGACCATATCTCAGGTTTCTCAACTCCTATGAGGAAACCATTTTACAGGGACGTGTTCAAGGATATAAAATACAATTCCACCAAAGGGTTTGATGATTTGATCAAAGGAACAGCGAGGAACGCCGTTTCTACAAACAGCAGCGCTGCTGGCCGCCAGGACAGCAACACATACACCGGGTAAAATTCAACGGGGATCAACCATATCTCATCAAAGGTACTTTATATTCATAGGACAATATGAGAACATGTTGGGAGAGATGATTTAGGGTTCTCACCATGGGGATTGGTGGGGTGGAGCGGGGAATCACATCAACGACGGCCGGTGATGACAACGCGGTTCAACGGCGTATCCTTCTCGCGATGCGGTTGATCGGGGCGACATGCATGGTGGTAGAGGCCATCACCACGACTTGAACAGCAGGGAGGGTGATGATGATGTCCTCCAAATCCTTGTTGGGTGCTTGAAAAGGGAATCAAGGTGGCAAGATGGGTTGCAATCGCCGAAACACTTCGTTTCCATGGACGGGATGGAGAGAAAAATTGGGGATTGGTTGGGGCAGCCATGGGGGAGAATGAGGAAGAGTAGGGGCATCTCCCCTCTGTTCTTGATGTGGAAACTGAAGGGGGAGGCGTGAGGGGGCTGTGGGGGAGTTATACTTGAAGGGGAAAGGGTGGGAGACCAAAGGGTTGGAAGGCAAAGGGTCTTGTCTTGATATTTCCATGCCTTGGTTGATATTTTTGTCCAAAATGGAGAGGGAACCAGGGGTTGACGTGGGAGAGGTGAGAGGAAGTCCTAGAGGGCTGGTTGGGCTTGGTGTTGACCCACAAATGAAAGGAGGATGGTTGGGTTTTGATCCGCGGCGAGAGATAACTCAAACTTTGTACCCGATTCGGCTCGGAGCGATGTCGGAGGACGAAATGAGTTGGGTTGACCCATTAGCAAAAGAAAGAGAGATGGGGAACATGTTTTACTAATGTGATAGACTAGGTGCTTGTATAAAAATAAGAATACAATATGGAATGATGGTGTTGAGCTCAGCCCGCAAAATTCCCAGCGACATGATAAGGCTTTTCGGAAAATTTAGCATTCCAAAACGGTGAGACCAAGACCATATGGTTTTCAAGGATGGTTCAAAAATATGTTTGCCTTTGATCAAGAGGAGAATGAGTGGAGGAGAAAGAGTCCATGTGTATGTTGCCCAAAGGTCGGGGAAGGAGAAGAAAGTTGAAATTGAGATTAACATGGGTACACAACATGTGATTGTTTTGACTTGAACAAAGTGATGGTAGAGTCACATGAGAGGAATGGGATACAATGATTGATCATTAAGCATATGTTTTGAGATTTGATTAAGACTCAGTCAAAGAGGATTGGAAGCTCAAATATAAGGAAGAAAGGATAAAAGAGAGAACAAGTTAGGATATGAAAAGTTAGGGATTTTGAAAACATGAGCTTGGGTGTTCAGCAAGATGAATGTTTGGAGATCCATCAAGGATTTTTAGAACAAGGATCAAGGTATATTGTTCCAAGTATTTAATTATAGATGGAAACTTATCAAAGATCTTAGGATATTTTATTCCAATAAAACCCTATGCGCATTTGAAAACATTTAAAAATTATTTTTCATACAAAACACTATGCAAAGGCATGAATGAAACAAACCATTAAATTCAGTTCCAAAAATTTTGGAAACTCACATTTTTAATATCTAAATTGTAAATAACTTAAGCTAAGTTGGTATTTTCAGAAAAGGGTAAAAATCTTTTGTTTTGTTTTTAATGTTTTCTAGTCACATCCCAAAATAGAAATTTTGGGGTGTGACAACACTACCCCCCTTAACAGGAATCTCGTCCCGAGATTCGCTGAAGCTACACTCACAGCAAAGAGAGAAATCACACAAGAACACAATAACAAAACAATCAACCATGCCAAGACACACTTAACATAATAGGGTCCTTATATCATCAAACTATCACTTCCCTAAGCATCGTTACTAACGTAAAAAGCGCTCGGGGATAGCAACTTCCTAAAGGCTTAGGGTAAACGAGCTTGAACTCTTCAGTCTTTGGGGCGATGCTCTTCTTATCATTGTAGAAACTTGATCATCCCGCAAATCTTCATGAATCTTGGAGAAACGATAGTTTTCGTTAAAGAGCATTTTTGTTTTTCACAAAGAAACAAAGGGAAGAAAGTCAAGACTAGGTTTTATCAAAATAACTTTATGAAAACGACCATGTCTAACCAGGCTGAGCGTCCTACAGTCAACACTGCTTTGATACCACTTTGTAACACCCGGTTTTCCGAAGAATACCAAGCGTTAACTATATGTGTGCCCAGGATGTCCACACAACACATATAGCGACAAATATGGTAAATATCATAAGCAATGCTTTATTACATTGCGAAACATAATTACATTAAGACTTACAAATATTTCATAGCACAGCGGAAACTATTCTTCGTCTTCTATCTTCGGGTCACCATACTCCACAGGGACGGTTGACTGGGGGAGCACTCGCCTAGTACTTTTGGAATAGCTCATGAAAACACCTTGCTTGAACCACCATCTGGTACCCATCCGGGATTTTTATTGGTGACAACCACAAGCGTCAGCTCACCATGCTCAGCAAGTATAATTATGGGGGATGCAAGGCTCAAAAGGTTGACACAGGCTTACAGCAGTAGCTTTTAGTTGGTCAGGTTTTATTTAAAGTCTACTTTACTATTTTAATGAATAACCCATCTCCCAAGTAAAACAAGTTTATCTCTGAGCATCTTCTTTTAACAAAATCCATCAACACTTCCACAGGTATCAACTGATACAAAAAGGATTCCAGGCTGCTCGTGACCGTGAGCACGGCTGATATATCAGATTGGAAGAATTCTGCAGAATTTGTACAGCTTTAACCCCGAGTCGTGTACACCCATATGCTCGGGGCCCGTCGACCCCATAACACTGCCGAGGTGAGTAAGCAGGGTAACACTGCAAAGCTTTTCACTAATCACCCTAACAAGTTAGTAGCCGCGAGGTTTCAAGCAGCAAGGCGAATGGAGGCCCCCTTCAAGAATGGCACACCATGTGACCGCAGCCCAGCACACATCTTGACAGGCTCGGAACCCATTCTAAAACCCAGGCTCCCCCTCTTGCGCCTTTCGGTAACCACTAACAAGATAGAGAAAATCTAGTTACTTGGCTAAGATCAGAGCCCATTGATTCTCGTGGATGTACGGGTTTCCTGGGAGGTCAACTTTCAATGGAAGTCCTGACGGAGGGCAACTAGAGTACAAAAACCCATACTCCAGTGCCCTTCGAGCTTTGTTGATAAAAACATATTTTATCCAACATTTCATAATTCTTAAGTCAAGATTCCATAATAGCATTGTTGAGCATAGCAGTTAGTAACTCTAATATGCATAAAAACCCCCCATAGGTAACAAGGTGATTGGTCGATAAAACCTAAACGGGTATATATGTAGCTAGGGCTCACAAGATTAGACACATGCACATGAATGTATTGTTTAATAGTTGCTAGGTAACAAGGAAAACCATAGGTTATACTTGCCTCCAAATGCTTGCTATCCAAACCTTCCGACTTCTCTTCTGTATCTTCCTCGTATAGCTTCTTTTCTATCGATCGCAACAACCAACACAAGCTTCACATTCAAACCTAGAAACAATACACCAAGCATTATAAAAATAAAAAGGTTTTGAAAACATATGGCTTGTTCTATAATCGTGTGAGCGCGAAAACTAAACAAAACAAGAACCAAAATTAAAAGATGCGAGAGTTGAAGTATTTGTGGCAAGGTTTGGATTAGATGACTAAGTTGGAATTTGGACTAGAACATATCTAACATAACAAAAAGGATTGTATATGTATTATGGTGTGTGGTAGAGAAACTGGAATAGACAGCATTGGAGAATAATATTGAATTGATATACATCATGTGGCATTCTCCTAGGAATATATGATAATTAGTGATATGATGTTTCCATCACTAAGCTGGAGTGACATATCAAGGTGGATAGTAAGGATAGACGTTTATTTGTGGCGAGGATATAGTTTATGAGAGTTGATAAGGCATGACTTGAATAGGACAAGTATGTTTAGCGGTCACAAGCTCATGATTTTGTTTGGATGATGTAAACGATTACCAAAAGATGGAAAATATGCGTGCAACATGTGAGGGCATTGAACGTATGGCACATGCTTTGGTTATACCTTGAGGATATGAGTTTGGTATCTTGGGTGTGTAGGATATGTATGATGACACTCCATGATCAACTAGTGCATATTGACACATGATCAATAGGGGATGTAGTTTTAGCGACTAGTGCATGTGAGACATATATGTAGGCGGACAGCGAGGGTTTCGATCATCATAGGCATGGTATTTGTAGCACTAATTGGTGATATATTTTGTGAAAATGTAATGGAAAGTATGAAGTATGTTATAGGAAAATAGCATGATGTTTTGATGGTCGGTCAGTAGGAGAATGCAATTGCAAAA
Source organism: Eremochloa ophiuroides (assembly GCA_038502445.1). Classification (NCBI taxonomy): domain Eukaryota; kingdom Viridiplantae; phylum Streptophyta; class Magnoliopsida; order Poales; family Poaceae; genus Eremochloa; species Eremochloa ophiuroides. Next base: position 29,652,386 of record JAHLJS010000006.1, on the reverse strand, counting down.
CATGTTACATGGCTGTTTCAGGACAGCAAGAGTAGCAGTTAGTGAAACCTTCATATCTCAGCCATGATAGCATGTATGAGCAAACCAATTTTTGTAGGCATGTGCCATGATATGAAACACATTTTGGTTGAAGGGCTTGATCACCGGAGCGATGAACCATCGGGAACACGCATGCCAACCGGCATCAGCGCGGCTGCAGGGCAGCAGGACAGCGGTCACACAGAAGATTATATCTCCTTCATCATGGATCCTATAGACATGAAAATTTGCAGAGGCATGTGCAACTATATGAAAGATATTCTATCCAAAGTATGCATCATTTTCTTCAATGGATCAACGGGAACGCCACTGCCAAAAACAGTGTGTCTGCTGTTTGGACAGCAGGGGTGCAAGGCATGTTGGTGCCGATATCTCGGCCATCATGAATTGTATAACCAAACCAATTTGTGGGATCATGTGTAGGGATGCAATGAACAAGTTTATTAAAGGGATTGGTGGTTTGAACAGAGGATTAGCGGGGAACGCCAAAACCACTTAGAGATGCCAATCTGTCCAGACAGCAGGGACAGTGGCACGGTGATGACCATATCTCAGGTTTCTCAACTCCTATGAGGAAACCATTTTACAGGGACGTGTTCAAGGATATAAAATACAATTCTACCAAAGGGTTTGATGATTTTATCAAAGGAACAGCGAGGAACGCCGTTTCTACAAACAGCAGCGCTGCTGGCCGCCAGGACAACAACACATACACCGGGTAAAATTCAACGGGGATCAACCATATCTCATCAAAGGTACTTTATATTCATAGGACAATATGAGAACATGTTGGGAGAGATGATTTAGGGTTCTCACCATGGGGATTGGTGGGGTGGAGCGGGGAATCACATCAACGACGGCCGGTGATGACAACGCGGTTCAACGGCGTATCCTTCTCGCGATGCGGTTGATCGGGGCGACATGCATGGTGGTAGAGGCCATCACCACGACTTGAACAGCAGGGAGGGTGATGATGATGTCCTCCAAATCTTTGTTGGGTGCTTGAAAAGGGAATCAAGATGGCAAGATGGGTTGCAATCGCCGAAACACTTCGTTTCCATGGACGGGATGGAGAGAAAAATTGGGGATTGGTTGGGGCAGCCATGGGGGAGAATGAGGAAGAGTAGGGGCATCTCCCCTCTGTTCTTGATGTGGGAACTGAAGGGGGAGGCGTGAGGGGGCTGTGGGGGAGTTATACTTGAAGGGAAAAGGGTGGGAGACCAAAGGGTTGGAAGGCAAAGGGTCTTGTCTTGATATTTCCATGCCTTGGTTGATATTTTTGTCCAAAATGGAGAGGGAACCATGGGTTGACGTGGGAGAGGTGAGAGGAAGTCCTAGAGGGCTAGTTGGGCTTGGTGTTGACCCACAAATGAAAGGAGGATGGTTGGGTTTTGATCCGCGGCGAGAGATAACTCAAACTTCGTACCCGATTCGGCTCGGAGCGATGTCGGAGGACGAAATGAGTTGGGTTGACCCATTAGCAAAAGAAAGAGAGATGGGGAACATGTTTTACTAATGTGATAGACTAGGTGGTTGTATAAAAATAAGAATACAATATGGAATGATGGTGTTGAGCTCAGCCCGCAAAATTCCCAGCGACATGATAAGGCTTTTCGGAAAATTTAGCATTCCAAAACGGTGAGACCAAGACCATATGGTTTTCAAGGATGGTTCAAAAATATGTTTGCCTTTGATCAAGAGGAGAATGAGTGGAGGAGAAAGAGTCCATGTGTATGTTGCCCAAAGGTTGGGGAAGGAGAAGAAAGTTGAAATTGAGATTAACATGGGTACACAACATGTGATTGTTTTGACTTGAACAAAGTGATGGTAGAGTCGCATGAGAGGAATGGGATACAATGATTGATCATTAAGCATATGTTTTGAGATTTGATTAAGACTCAGTCAAAGAGGATTGGAAGCTCAAATATAAGGAAGAAAGGATAAAAGAGAGAACAAGTTAGGATATGAAAAGTTAGGGATTTTGAAAACATGAGCTTGGGTGTTCAGCAAGATGAATGTTTGGAGATCCATCAAGGATTTTTAGAACAAGGATCAAGGTATATTGTTCCAAGTATTTAATTATAGATGGAAACTTATCAAAGATCTTAGGATATTTTATTCCAATAAAACCCTATGCGCATTTGAAAACATTTAAAAATTATTTTTCATACAAAACACTATGCAAAGGCATGAATGAAACAAACCATTAAATTCAGTTCCAAAAATTTTGGAAACTCACATTTTTAATATCTAAATTGTAAATAACTTAAGCTAAGTTGGTATTTTCAGAAAAGGGTAAAAATCTTTTGTTTTGTTTTTAATGTTTTCTAGTCACATCCCAAAATAGAAATTTTGGGGTGTGACACTTGTGAGGGTGATTACAAACCTCCCGGGGCTGCCACAAGATTGGCAAGCTCACCGGGCGACGCTCTAGCCGGCTAGGAGCAAGCTCCAAGAGTAACAAATGCAAACCACTAGCTTGAACATGAACCAAGTGCTTGAGAAAGTTGAAGATCAATGGGAGAAGCTTGTTCTTGCTGAAAAACAGCTCACGCTTTCATGATTTGAGATTAGATTCAAAAGGGGAGAGTGGAGAGCTTGTGGAGTGAGGGAGAGAACAAGAGAGAGCCTTCTCTGGTGTCTGAGTCGAGCAAATGGCAGAAATGACCGTTGGGGGCGACGGGAGGGAGACTAAGAAGTCCCCTCGATTCTAACGGTCAAAACAAGTCACGGCAGTGCCACGCTGGGAGCGGCAGAGCCGCTCGACCGGTAGTGCCGGGCCTAAGGCCGGCAGTGCCGCGCTGTCAAACCAGGACAGAAAGATCTGAAAATTTGTGGCTGGCTTTAGCAGAGAAAATGAGGATGTTTAGTATAAAGATTTGCACTTGGTCACACTTTCAAACCTGTCTTTTGCATCCCCCTTAATAGTACGGCTTTCCTATACTCAAATTCAAAATAAAAACGAATTTAAACCTCCTTTGAGCCGGATGCCGCATCCTTTAGTTGTTAGGGGTCCACCTGCATAAGAATACATCCTCCTAATGTTTTTACCTGTCCATCATCTTGATAAATCTCATTAGTCTTCTAATCACGTGGTCATTATTACCAAAACCCACTTTAGGGCTTGATTGCACTTACAATCTCCCCCTTTTTGGTGATTGATGACGGAGTTATAAAAGATAAGGTACAACGAGATTTAAATGAGATTTTGAATGTAGAGTATCCCCGTGAATATGTGAATGAAATTTGAATTTCCAACTTAGCATGAAAGGTTAAGTTTCACACACTAGAGTGAAATGGGGTCTCCCCCTACATCTATGGTCTCTGTGGGGTGCAGCACACAGTGTCAAGAGTATAAACATGATGCGAATGACATGTGAAACAATCAGAGTAAGCTAATGCAGTTAGATAGGGCGGCACTGCCGCTCTGGGGCCGGCACTACCGCGGGCGTTGCACTGCCGCCCTGCCTGAAGACAGAACCTTCGCGGAAGCAAGGCACCTACACAGATTATAAATAAAATACAACTACTTTGCGCACAAACACAGGCTGGTTCTCAAATAAAGTACTTAGGTTCACAACCAAACGAAAGTAATGCAACAAAGTACTTATTACAAGCCAAATGAGTTTGAGAGACACTCTCAACTCTACAACTAGCAACTCTCAAAGATACACAACATGCTCACAAGCTGCACACTGCTGAACACTAGTAAAAATGATGAAAAAGTTATTGTACCCCTCTCTAATCCCCTTATCCCCCTTTGGCAACAAGCACCAAAAAGGAAGAAAAGAGAGAAAAGCGTGACACAACTACTCATCATCATCATCACTAGACTCCTCATCATCATCGTCGTCCTCGTCTTTGCCTTCTTCTTCTTCTTCCTCCTCAACTGAATCGGAGACAACAGCACGGCCCTGGCGGTGAGTGGTGGCTGTGAAGCGTACGCCGCGAGACGACGTACCGGGATGGTCCTCCTCCTCCTCACATGCAAGCTGGTCCCAATCGACACCCTCGACGTCGGAGCCAGACATCTCGCTGAACTCTGGAGGAGGTGTAGGAGGATCAATCTGTCACAGCCCTTGAACCTCACGTAACTCCCTGATCTCTAATTGAACCTTGTGTGCAGACTGAGAAGCATGCATACAAGCCCCGAAGATCCTCTGAAGCATGCGGGAGAGACGGCACTTCTTCTTGGGACGCTGCTGGGAGCCAGAACGAGAAGGACCTGGAATATCCAAAGACAAGGCAGCCCTCCTGCTGGAAGACCGAGTGGCTGCCCTACTCTCACCAACACCAGATTGGTGAGTCTTGTCCAACCAAAATGGCTCATGGGACACATCCTTCTTGAATATGGTGCCGGACACCCTCTCAATCACAAACATCAAGTATGGTGCATAAGGTAGGGCCTTCCTAGCATCCTCGTAAGTGATAATCAACTCGCGCCAAAGGAAGCGAGACACTGAGAAAGACTCACTACCTGGTTGTGTCCTGGCAAGCATGTTCCTCGCTGTCCCATAAAGATTTGAAGCTGATCCAACCTTGGGATGAAGAGTCTGGCGAAACATATTGTTCAAGATGTAATACCGACTCTTCAACCCCTTCACTAATCCATCTGCCTAACTGGGATGATCATATAGAGGTGCCAACTCCCCATCTGTGAGTGCCCTCTTATCATGAAGATCATAAGCATCCCTGTCCCACTCACCAAAACCAAGAATCCGAGCAAAGGTGGTGAAGTCAACTCGGTAGTGGTAAATGTCAGTCATCCAATGCAACTCATCATCCTCTCTATCAAAGTAATAGGTAGCTAGAAACTGATATAGAATCTTGTTGTTCCAATCATACCTGAAACCCAACAAATCATATATGCCTCTGTTCTTGCAGAAAGCGATGACCTGGTTGCAGACTCTGTCATCCTTGCTAGCCAAGTGCTCCCAATCAATGTACCTCATGGGAACAATCTTGGGCTTCTTGGAAGCAAAGAGAACGGACTCATAGAAATTCGACTGAAAGGCAGACCAAAACCTGCAGTCAAGATCAGTATCCATATGCCTAGCATAAGGATTGTCCAGCCTCTGCTCCTGCAAAGCCTTGAACTGGTTGTAGTAGCTGATTTTGTGCCTCTGCCTCCTCTCATCTGGAGCACGCACGTGATGATCATGCTCATCCCACTCCAGATACACACCATCGAACATAGTGAGATCATCTGGAGTCTCCGAGCAAGCACCATCTGGAATGGTCCTGCCTGCCTGCTCAACCAGCTCAGCGTCGCGGATCGCCTGTCGATCTGTCCTGTCCTCGGTGTTCCTTCCACCGCGACGGGCTGGCTGCTTGGTATGCGGGGGACGCGCTGGATTGTTGGACGCAGCCCCCACGTCGAAGGAGCCCTTCGTTTCCTTCACGCCTTCCACCATCCGCCATCTATGCAAATATGTGAAAAATTGTGTCAAAAATAGGAAGAGATGAGTGCTGACCGAATCTTAGGAATGAATAAAGCCAGTATGCTGATTCAAGGATTGAGGTGAAATTTGGAAGACAGAGTCTCACTGCACAGGGCCCAGCACTGCCGTGCCTAGGCCCAGTGTTGACACCAGAAGTGGCAAACGGATATACCGCAAGCGTACGGTAGTCAATGTAGCCTTCACCGGGAGTATTCCAGGTATCGTATTTTCCATGGGGAACGTGAAGTGTTCTAACTAGGTTCAAGGCCGTCCAGTGATGAGACAAAGGAGCTATGATAACTAGGTAGAGAGGTTCTTATGTAGTAAAAGATATCTGGTCTTGGCTTTCTAAGTATAAAGTGGTTTACCACCTCCTCCCTTTACAAGAGGCGAAACAGTAGGAGATATAACTCCTACCCGAGGCGACTGTACTATTGTATTGATGCCCTGCCGTTTTAATAACTTGTCTTACACACGTGGTGGAATACGAAGACCAGACAAGGCTATCACCACTTGCTGGCTACCACAAACAATCAGTGCGACAAGCGGCCTACACTGGCAAGATATAGCCTAGACACCACGTCTACACTACACTTACTACTCTAACTTTCATGAGAGACTAGAGCACTTTACTAAGTAAACCAATGTACAGGTAAAGCAAATATATACTTAAAGTACCAGAACCAGAATATCAAATACTAGAAGGACTCGAATGTAAAACTTACTTAAAGATTCGCATCCGCTGAGGTACACCTTGGAGAAGATTCCCGACAGGCCCAGGGCTTTCTCCTGAAGACTTCCCTCACTCTCTCCCAACTAGCACAACACTATAGCAGAGCTAAGCTACTACATAGTGTTTTCTCCTTTGAATCATGCTCTTAAATGAAGGCCTATGGGGGGTATTTATAGGGGGAAGTGGAGTAGGGGCTAGTCCATCGCCACGTCAGCGATCCGTGTGCCTCTCCACCTCCACCCTTGGATAAACCGACCTCTAAACCGCCTTTGGATGGACGCCTTAGATCAACCACCACGTGGGAAGCGTGCAGGGAGTCGGTGGAGTGCCAACCGCCTTGGATGGACACCTTGAGGGGTTCGGCCGACCCTCCCACTGACTTGTGGGCCTAGCCTGGTCTTCTAGAAGACATACCAAGTCGGGAGAGAAAGTGGGCCCGGGAGGCCACACTTAGTGTTTCAGGCGAACCCCCTTTGATAGGTGGGACCATCCCCCTTGCTTGTGGGCCCTCTCCTCCACTTCTAGTGTGGGTATGAAGTAGTGGGACCCCCTGATCACCTCGGATGATGGAAATGTGGGTCCATGGATCCATGTGACTTCATCTTTTACCGTTGAGAGGAAACACACTTGTGATCCGAGGGTGGAACTTGGCTTGGGAGTACTTCTCCTGGATCGTGCCACGTCACCAGAGTCCTGTGGGCCCCATGCATGGTTCGGCCGAACCAGGCATGTGCTCCATTTGCCATGATCTTCCTTGTGTATGCTGATATGACTCATGTACTGGAATGTCATGATCTGGTGCCACCATGAGTGGTTCGGCCGAATCACCTTTGGTGGAACCAAAGGTCCATCTTCTGTAGGTGGCTTCTTCATGCACCTCTAAGCACAATGGTGGCCCTAACTTGTCCATGGGTGGTTCGGCCGAACCACTCATTGTGCCCATCTTTTGCACATCGTCTCCAGAAGCTATGATATTAATGACTGTGAAGTTGGTTTGTCATTTGGCCATATTTGGTTGGTTGCCCAACCTTCATATAGAGCTTCCGGACACTGAAAAGTACATGTTCTGAGTGCCTGCAACCAAATAATGATAAGTACATGTGGAACCAAGTTATTTGTACCTAAGTCACTATGTGTTTGGTGGTTTCCTTCCAGAAAGAATGTCTTGTTGACGGTTTTGATGGGGTAAAAACATGGTATAACTACCGTCAACAAGATCCCCCACACTTAAGTCTTTGCTCGTCCTCGAGCAAAGGTTAGAGAGAGAATGATAAAATATGATTACAACATTTTTAAGGTATTAGCAAACACAAAGCTTTACTCAAGACATATCTCATACAAGTGGGTTATGTGGTTTTGTCTAGCATATATCCACTACAAGATTTTGACCCAATTGCCACACGATGCCATATGCAACACAACAAATTTCGTTGCAAAAGGGGTGTTTTTTGCAACATTTTCGTATGCCGTTGCAAGAGGTGAGACCTACAGCAACTCTTTTGTTAAAAGTGTTGCTATAGGTTCTGAATATTGCCATGATGACACTATGTTGCATTAGTACTGATTGGTGTTGCAATTGTCAGGTGCTCTTGCAACTATATAAGATAGTGTTGCTATTACTTGTACCTATTGCCACATTTTTATTGGGATGCCAAATGTTTCACAACCATTGCAATAGGTAGATCGTGTATTGCAACTAAATTTCTAAGTCGATGCAATAGTATGGTGCTATGGCCACATTTTTGTGTTGTTGTAATATTTATCAGGACCATTGCAATAGGTAACAGTGTATTACAACTATATTTTTAAGTCGAAGCAATAGTGTGAAGATATGACCACTGCTTTGTATCATTGCAATATTTATCAGGACCATTGCAACAGGTAGCTTTCTTTTGCAACTAAGTTTTTAAAGCGATGCAAATTTTCGTTTCTATTGCCACAGTTGGGTTTGGTTGCTATGCAATCCTAGCGTCGTTGCAATGTGCTGATGTAGCAAACATGTATTTTGTGGGCTTTTCGTGTTGTCAATACTCAAACTAAGGTAGGGCGAGAGAGGCATGCTGCTGAGATAGAGATGCATCTTTGAAAATTCCTTCTAGCTGCCTCTTCTCCACTCTAGTTGTGTGTTGCGATCGATCCAATCCAATATACATATAGGCAACGTCTATACATGTCGGCACACTATACATGTATACATGTTGGCACGGTATACATGTAAGCAACGTCATCTGATACACAGTATACATGTAGGCAGCATAAATAGAATTCATCACTGTGTATTCCTGCAATTTGCAAATTATTATGGAACCGTCATCTTGTGGAACCGTGGCTGCAGGAGGTCCTTCTTCTTCACTGTGAATTCCTGCACTTTGCAAATTATTACCTGTATATGATGTGGTGTCGCACTGATGCATGGCGTCTCGTGCCTGTTCTCCATCTGCCTTGCTAATGAGAGATATGGCGTGGATGTCAGCAGCAACTGCGTTGTGTACCTGCCAAACAGACCAATTTTTTCTATGGAATCGTGTGTCATTTCTAGCCTTCCATATATACCAGAGAGTGGTTAGAATCCTCTGAATCAGATCATCAGAGGTGGTTCGGCTCATGATAATCGCTAGGGTATCAACTCTTTGGATACTAGAACAATTCTTAATTGTTTGTTGGATTAAAAATATGGTATAATGCAGAGTAGCAATTGGATTAAAGTGTGATAGATCTTTTTTAAGAAGGTAATAATGAATACCACATGGTTGTCCATTCTGCATGATCGTACCTCTATATAGATTATACTCCTATCTAGTTGTACCTTTAAGTGTTTGCATTTAGTGACCTTCCAACCAAACTAATAATATATTTGTAATGTGATATGAAGCTTCTCTTTTAGAATTTTGCATTTAGACTTTCATTCTTGTCTACATTGTACACATAGTGAACAGTGAGTTTTACATATGAATTTTCTCCAGGATTAACTCGACTTTTGGTGGAGCGCAAGACTGATGGGCAGTGGAGTTTACGAGTGATGGGATCATCCAAATCAAGCCAACAAGCGAAGCAGCAGTGTCTAGTAGTAGTCACCTTAAATATTTTGGTTTAGAAATAACTATGTTGGATATCTTTGTTTCAATACTGTGTGTAGCCTAAGTTTGAATGAAGATGGGAACAAATTAAATAGTTACTATTTTGGTCTAATGGATTTATTCAATTGGTTTGTTGATGCCTATTGAGTTTCAAATTAATTAATGATGCTGTGATATTGTCTGGCACCAAATCGAAAACACTGTAAAATTGGCTATTGGAACCACATTTTTTGTGGCAATATATCCTATAGCAACGAATAATCCATGTAGCAAGAGATCACACCTTATTGCCACACTGTTTTGCGAAGCAATAGAGGTTACACCATATTGCAACCAAACTTTAAGCGTGGCAATTGTACATATAGCCACCACTTGTTGGTGTTGCGATAGAATTCTTGTTGCCACGCACATTGTGCGATGCAATAGAGGACACACCTTATAGCAACGAAATCTTGGCCGTGGCAATTACACATATCGCCACCACTTATTAGTGTTGCAATAGAATCCTTATTGCAACACATAGTTAGCGTGGCAATACATTCTATTGCAACACACATTTGTCGTTGTTAGTGCAACATTTGCTACGCCATGGACGCGTTGGCATTGAAAGGTCTGGCAACACTGAAGGCGTTGCATTAGTCGCACTTGCCACAGCTACAACCATAGCAAAAGTTTAAAATTGCAACATTCTAGGCGTTGCAATTTCAAAATGCAGTTGCAACGGTTTGCAGAAAAGCGTTGTCCAAAGAAATACCCACGCAAGCGTTTGCAACGCCTCCCAACGAAAAAAAAGTGTTGCCATTTCTGCAATTGCAACAATTTTGGGCCTATTGCAACACACTTCAAGCGTTGCAAAAAAGTATAAATTTAGTAGTGATCCTTCAGATGTTGAAAAATGGAACAGTTCTCAAAGCAAAGTCATCTTCCATTTTCATGTCTTTAGCACTTAGAGTTTTTGATAATGGTTTTAAAAGAAAGCACATAATTCATTCTTACTCCTCAAATAGTACTCTCAAATCACTCAGTAAGTATATGATTTCTCACCAAGGCATAGCAGAAGATTGCCTTCTTTTGTTTTATCCTACATCTATCAGGCTTATGTGGGGCTCAGGTAGGGATAAACAAGATAGCATACTTGCATTGCATTTATTGTAAAGTCAAAATAAGGATCCAAGGAGAAGAATGTCATAATCCTAGATCATGATATGCAAGTGTGTGGAAGATGATGCAATCTAGTGCTCCTTTATTTGATAAGATTTCTATCTACTTTATTTTATTTGAGACATGGCTAGCATTTTTTTCTCTCTTTTTTTAAAGCAATGGACCTTCATGTGTCCACTCTTTTTTTGAATAGCCTTTGTGTCTCATCTACTAAGTCATACTTAGAGAGATAATCTAAACTTTAAAACATGGAGTATCTATATGGTGGAAGTGGATGGCATATTTTTGCGTACTTCCAGTGTAGAAGTAGCAAGCATGATATGTGGTGTGTGTGATCTTGATCTTGGTACTATGACATAATTCTCAACTAGGGTCAACATGGTTTGACCAAACTCAAAACAATTGTAAATAGCATGATTAGAAGGGTTTTGAACATGGTATGATCATATATGGTTTTGGTAGGAATTTCCTTATTATTGAGGAGTGAGTGACACTATGGTTTTATGATGTTTTCAGAAAATAAATCTCTAAGCACTTTTTGAATAGAAAAGGTATGAATCATGAGCTAAGAACTATATCACATTTGTCAACAACTAAATCAATATGATATTCCTATTAAGATATGTGACCCACAAGTATAAGCATATGCAAGAATTAAACTTTGTGACATTTTTACCCTTTAAATGTCATAAATCGTGTCATATTTTTTTTCAGATGCAAGTCTTCTTGTTTTTATTTTTATTTTATTTCTTCTAAGGAAAGCAAATAAAAAGTTAAAATGAAAGAACAGAGGGGAGTAGGAGTGGCAAACCAGTCAGGAAGCAAGTAGACGCTGGGTGGATGTTGACTGGTGGGTCCAGAGGTCCTAGGTGGTCCGGTGATCGCCATTCGAATCCTCACCTTTGAAGGTGCTCCTGCACTTGCGTTTTTTGTGTTCTGTGCTCATCGCCCGACCTGCATTTAAAGGCTTCTAGGGACAGGTTTTGTTGAGCAGACGTGTATCGTGTTCCTTAGTGTGTTGGGGAGGTCACCAACCTCCCCCCACACTTGGCTTGCTGCATACTGGGTTAGAGAGACAAAGGAAATGTCAAGTGCAGGGGCCCTGCTGGTGGCAACACACCAGCAGAACCAAAATTTTTATTAAACATAGGCACAACTTACTAGGATAAAGATTGAATGAACTTAGCTATGTGCGTAGCATATTTGTGAAGAGGTTTGAGATATCTAGCGAAAGAGGTCAAAGGAGGATGTCCTCATATCCCATTTTGTTTTTGTTTCTAAGTGCAAACCATACTAAGGTCCTTCTTCAAGAATTTCTTCTCAAACAGTCATCCTCGAAGAGCCTTGACGGCTTCTTTGACATGGAGGTTTATCCTTTCACCTCATGAAGTTCAGCTCCTCCCACAACTACTTCTTCTCCTCTAAGGTGAAAAGGGGAACAAAGCAACTTCCCTTGTTTAGCCCACCGCCAATGCCCTTGTGGTTCTTCATGAAAGGTGGGCGTCGAAGGCGTGTAGGGGCTGGAATACTCCATAGGGCTCAACCTCAAGCACCTTGACCTCCACGATGACCTCTAGGGTCTCGAAAAGTGATCTCTCGGATGGATTAAGGTCGAAGGAAGGTGCTGGAATGGTGAAGAATGGAGGTGGAAGGAAGAAGAAGGAGAGGAAGGGGTTAAGAAGACGAGTGCCAACGTTCTCCTTTTCGAAATCGCGAGAACATCGGGGGAACGTTGGCACAACGTTCTAGAGCCGACGGGTGGCACCAGGTTGCCATTGGTGGTTCGGCCGACCCCAATAATTGGTCATATGGCCGTGGCCACTTTCTCACTCATTTGCCAAGTGATTCCCAAAATGTGATGAGTTTGGGGGATGAAAAGTATAGGTCGGCTGACCCATATATTTGCCCCAAACTTTTGTCACGTGGCCTACAAGAGCTCCTGAACATTGTCCCATTTTCCAAAATTTTAAATTGTGCCAAGTACGGGTCGCCCAACCTGGGTTTGAATGGCCCAGTGCGACCAGATTATGCATTTCTAAAAATTATATAGCTTGGCCTAATTTTGGTCCCAAGTGGTCACCGAATTGTCCACTTCTAATTGGGGGTTTTGGGGACCCAAGGTAAAGAAAGGAAGGACTTCTAGTTAATTGAGAACCTATCTAGTGATCAAGCTATACAAACAATTGAAAAAGAAAGTAAGACATGTAGATTTTAATTATATCAATTCATTATCAGGGATGAATTCTAGCATGTCAACTTATTTTTCAAAGGTTCATGTAAATGGAAAACTCTAAGAAGGTGGCCACTTACCTTAAAGATGATGAGTTGTAGCAGTGGTCCTCCTCAGTTGCATTTAAGTTCTCCTTGCCCAAACAACTTGACTTTTGACCATGAGGATCTCAATTTATCTCTTGAATGATCTTATGACTTACCCATAGAGATTTCGAGGTTCTTGCTACAAGGGTTAGTCCAAAAGTGCATCCAAGTTTCATGCAAGTATGTTTTGATTCAATAATCGAACTTAACACCATGTCATGTTTGATTAAGGTAGTCTATTTAACCTAAACACTATGCTTAATTTAAAAAGACTATGGAGGTATGATCGATGCAACGATCAGTACATCCAAACCAAGGCATGCTAACATAGAAAAAGGAGTCATGATAGGATAAATAAGATTCATTCTACTAGAGACAATAGAGTGAATGGTGAAGACAAGAAGCATTTTTTTATTATTATTTTATTGTAGAGGGTTGAAAAGAAACATAAGAGGAATGCACTAAACAAGAGAAAGAGAAAGTGACAAACCAGTCAAGAAGGATGGCTCAACGTAGTGGAGGTTGACTAGTGGGCTAGAGTGTCCATGGTGGGGTCGGCCGACCCCATCTTGGAGGTTCCAGCCTCTTTGGTTCTTTCCTTGTGCATTCTTACCTCTAATGATGTGTTCATGCACTGATGTTTTTTGCTCGGGATGTCCATCAACACCCAAATGTGTTTGAGGGGGTCAAATGACCCCCCCATACTTAGTGTAAGGTGTGTCCTGAGTCATGGAAAATAGAGAAAACATCAAGTGCAGGGGTTCTATTGGTGGCAACACACCAATAGAACCAAAAGTCTTACTACCCTACTTAAGTTAGGCACACAAGTTCAATGATGTTAATTTGAAGCCAACTTCTGGGGGCCTAACTGCAAGAATTCATACCACTACGAATTTTGGAGAACTTATGATAAACAAAAGCATCTACAACCTCTATTGCAAAAGTTTTGGACACAAGAAGAGTGAAGGGGTTGTAGATCTCTTGCTGTGTAGTGGTAGAAAGAAAGATTGAGTCAGGAGATTTCTCAAATGAGCAAGGACTTGATGAGAGGATCGACGGATAACTTCTATGCCCTTTGATGAAATTCTCCGTCTCAAGGAGTGGGTGAGCGATTTTCTTCTCATGACATTCCAAATCCTCCTCAAGGCTTGGATATGTCATGGTTGTTTGTGAAATCATCTTAAGCTCACCCCTTGGGTCATGAATAGGATTGGATTCTACCCTTGTGCTAAGAGATTGGGAAGACCAAACAGGTAGATATTCCTTGCCTATTCTATGACCAAGCTTCTCATTTCTAATGTCCTCCAAGAATCGCATGATTGGCCTTCCAATGAATGTGAGATGAAAGGAAAGTCCAGGAAGGTCAAAGATGTGAAAATCTAGGGAGATCTTTAGATCATCAATCACTACAGGTATGCCTTGAAGGACTCCTAAACAATCAAGGACTTGATCATTTGGGAGCCTAAGGTGTTTTTAGGATTGTAGCAGGTGATTCTTTGATGAACCTTGAACATGGAAGTGAGGAATGATGTTAATCCCAAGGCTAGGATCATAGCAAAATTCACTATAGATGCACATGACTTGACAAGCTATTCTCCTTACATGAGTGGGCATCTTAGTGATTTCATTAGAATCTTTGGTCTCCTCTAACCATTCTTGACTTACAACAGCGGGTGGATTCTCCAACTGTTGTTGTTTCTCTTCTTGGTTAGATTTATGGGCCTGATGACTCTCATGCCTTGGGTGTCTTAATGAATCTCCAGAGTCAATGACCGGATCATCATAAGACTTTGGAGGAAGGGCACAATTGGAATCATTGGGATCAAGGATGAGTCTAGAGATGGGTTCAAAGGACGTGGTGGATGTGGGCACAGAAGGGGAGAGTATAAAATTTTCTTCTAAGCATTTTAGTAATCCTTCTATGGTCACAGTCAGCATTCCTTTTGGAGGTTCATCCAAGATCCTAGGTGTTTTCCTATGTGCCACATGGGACATCGAGGCGTCAGATGATGCTAATTTGGGAGATTGTTGAAGAGATCCTTTCTTGAGGGGTTTTGAATGATGTTTCTTAGAAGGACTCTTTTGGATAGGATAATTGTAGGCATTCCCAAAACTAGCACGGTTAGCTAAGAGATTATCCTTGAAATCGAAGGAGTGGGTTGGAGGATGGATTTCTTCCTCTTTCGATATTTGTGGTATATGTGGTTCAGGGTCGATGGTAGAATCTTTGGATGAGACTGATTTTGATTCGGCCATCGAGATTTCTTTTTGCTTGGGGATGAATTCCTTTTCTTCCTTAGGAGACTCATTATACCCTTGGGTGTGTGGAGTGTTCTCAAGGATTTTAGCAAGAAGTTTCTTCCCTTCACCAAAGGTATAACGAAGGAATGCTCCTCTAGAAGATATATCAAGGAATTCTGTGGAATTTTGGCTAAGACCGAGGTAGAAGTGTTGTAAGAGTACTGGCTCAGTAATAGCTAAATCAGGGCCAGAAGATACTAAGTCTGTGACACGGGCCCATGCCGCACCTAGAGTCTCCATTTCCTTTTGCTTGAAGGTTAGGACCTCTAGTCGAAGACGAGCAACACGAGAGACAGGGAAGAAGGCTAAGCAGAATTTGGATTGAAGGCTTTCCCACTCTCCATGTGCACTCTCTACGTGTCGAGCATACCACTGTTTAGCTGCTCCCGTCAAATAGAACAGGAATAGCATCCATTTCAAGGTATATCGTGTCATACCTTCAATGTGAAGACATGAACACAATTGCTCAAAATCACGTAAGTGAGTGTACGGGCTTTCATCTTCTTCCTAGCAAATGATTGTTCTCGAACCTTAGCTATGAAACTAGGGCGAAGCTCATAGCTAGGCGAAAGAATAGGATGGGATGGCGGTGTGGCTCCAAACTAGCACCCTTTGGAGCGGCGAGATGAGATGGTGTGGAAAGGATAAAAAGAAAAGAAACATAAAAGAAGGGTAACTCGGATGACTCGATTCTAGTTAAGATAGCTACCGTTCCCCGGCAACGGCGCCAGAAAGCTTGTTGACACCAGAAGTGGCAAACGGATATACCGCAAGCGTACGGTAGTCAATGTAGCCTTCACCGGGAGTATTCCAGGTATCGTATTTTCCACGGGGAACGTGAAGTGTTCTAACTAGGTTCAAGGCTGTCCAGTGATGAGACAAAGGAGCTATGATAACTAGGTAGAGAGGTTCTTATGTAGTAAAAGATATCTGGTCTTGGCTTTCTAAGTATAAAGAGGTTTACCACCTCCTCCCTTTACAAGAGGCGACAGGCGAAACAGTAGGAGATATAACTCCTACCCAAAGCGACTGTAGTATTGTATTGATGTCCTGCCGTTTTAATAACTTGTCTTACACACGTGGTGGAATACGAAGACTAGACAAGGCTGTCACCACTTGCTGGCTACCACAAACAATCTGTGCGACAAGCGGCCTACACTAGCAAGATATAGCCTAGACACCATGTCTATACTACACTTACTGCTCTAACCTTCATGAGAGACTAGAGCACTTTACTAAGTAAACCAATGTACAGGTAAAGCAAGTATATACTTAAAGTACCAGAACCAGAATATCAAATACTAGAAGGACTCGAATGTAAAACTTACTTAAAGATTCGCATCCGCTGAGGTACACCTTGGAGAAGATTCCCGACAGGCTCGGGGCTTTCTCCTGAAGACTTCCCTCACTCTCTCCCAACTAGCACAACACTATAGCAGAGCTAAGCTATTACATAGTGTTTTCTCCTTTGAATCATGCTCTTAAATGAAGGCCTATGGGGGCATTTATAGGGGGAAGTGGAGTAGGGGCTACTCCATCGCCACGTCAGTGATCTGTGTACCTCTCCACCTCCACCCTTGGATAAACCGACCTCCAAACCGCCTTTGGATGGACGCCTTAGATCAACCACCACGTGGGAAGCGTGCAGGGAGTCGGTGGAGTGCCAACCGCCTTGGATGGACACCTTGAGGGGTTCGGCCGACCCTCCCACTGACCTATGGGCCCAGCCTGGTCTTCTAGAAGACATACCAAGTCGGTGGAGAGAAAGTGGGCCCGGGAGGCCACACTTAGTGGTTCGGGCGAACCCCCTTTGATAGGTGGGACCGTCCCCCTTGCTTGTGGGCCCTCTCCTCCATCTCTAGTGTGGGTATGAAGTGGTGGGACCCCCTGATCACCTCGGATGATGGAAATGTGGGTCCATGGATTCATGTGACTTCATCTTTCACCGTTGAGAGGAAACACACTTGTGATCCGAGGGTGGAACTTGGCTTGGGAGTACTTCTCCTGGATCGTGCCACGTCACCAGAGTCCTATGGGCCCCATGCATGGTTCGGCCGAACCATGCATGTGCTCTATTTGCCCTGATCTTCCTTGTGTATGCTGATATGACTCATGTACTGGAATGTCATGGTCTGGTGCCACCATGAGTGGTTCGGCCGAATCACCTTTGGTGGAACCAAACGTCCATCTTCTGTACGTGGCTTCTTCATGCACTTCTAAGCACAATTTTGGTCCTAACTTGCCCATGGGTGGTTCGGCCGAACCACTCATTGTGCCCATCTTTTGCACATCGTCTCCAGAAGCTATGATATTAATGACTGTGAAGTTGGTTTGTCATTTGGCCATATTTGGTTGGTTGCCCAACCTTCATATAGATCTTCCGGACACTGAAAAGTATATGTTCTGAGTGCCTGCAACCAAATAATGACAAGTACATGTGGAACCAAGTTATTTGTACCTAAATCACTATGTGTTTGGTGGTTTCCTTCCAGAAAGAATGTCTTGTTGACGGTTTTGATGGGGTAAAAACATGGTATAACTACCGTCAACAAGATCCCCCACACTTAAGTCTTTGCTCATCCTTGAGCAAAGGTTAGAGAGAGAGAATGATAAAATATGATTATGACATTTTTAAGGTATTAGCAAACACAAAGCTTTACTCAAGACATATCTCATACAAGTGGGTTATGTGGTTTTGTCTAGCATATATCCTTTAGATGTTGAAAAATGGAACAGTTCTCAAAGCAAAGTCATCTTCCCATTTTCATGTCTTTAGCACTTAGAGTTTTTGATAATGGTTTTAAAAGAAAGCACATAGTTTATTCTTACTCCTCAAATAGTACTCTCAAATCACTCAGTAAGTATATGATTTCTCACCAAGGCATAGCAGAAGATTGCCTTCTTTTGTTTTATCCTACATCTATCAGGCTTATGTGGGGCTCAGGTAGGGATAAACAAGATAGCATACTTGCATTGCATTTATTGTAAAGTCAAAACAAGGACCCAAGGAGAAGAATGTCATAATGCTAGATCAAGATATGCAAGTGTGTGGAAGATGATGCAATCTAGTGCTCCTTTATTTGATAAGATCTCTCTCTACTTTATTTTATTTGAGACATGGCTAGCATTTTTTTCTCTCTTTTTTTAAAGCAATGGACCTTCATGTGTCCACTCTTTTTTGAATAGCCTTTGTGTCTCATCTACTAAGTCATACTTAGAGAGATATTCTAAACTTTAAAACATGGAGCATCTATATGGTGGAAGTGGATGGCATATTTTTGCGTGCTTCCAGTGTAGAAGTAGCAAGCATGATATGTGGTGTGTATGTGATCTTGATCTTGGTACTATGACATAATTCTCAACTAGGGTCAACATGGTTTGACCAAACTCAAAGCAATTGTAAATAGCATGATTAGAAGGGTTTTGAACATGGTATGATCATATATGGCTTTGGTAGGAATTTCCTTATTATTGAGGAGTGAGTGACACTATGGTTTTATGATGTTTTCAGAAAATAAATCTCCAAGCACTTTTTGAATAGAAAAGGTATGAATCATGAGCTAAGAACTATATCACATTTGTCAACAACTAAGTCAATATGATATTCCTATTAAGATATGTGACCCACAAGTATAAGCATATGCAAGAATTAAACTTTGTGACGTTTTTACCCTTTAAATGTCATAAATCGTGTCATATTTTTTTTCAGATGCAAGTCTTCTTATTTTTATTTTTATTTTATTTCTTCTAAGGAAAGAAAATAAAAAGTAAAAATAAAAGAACAGAGGGGAGTAGGAGTGGCAAACCAGTCAGGAAGCAAGTAGACGCTGGGTGGATGTTGACTGGTGGGTCCAGAGGTCCTAGGTGGTCCGGTGATCGCCATTCGAATCCTCACCTTTGAAGGTGCTCCTGCACTTGCGTTTTTGTGTTTTGTGCTCATCGTTTTTTGATGATGTACCGCCTTGCTCAAATTGAGCGGCTTGTGACATGCTCCTTGTCACCCTTCTTGGTCCTGCAACATTTTGGCTTCTTGCATCTCGGTCCCAATTTATCGTTTGCATGCGCAGCGCATACAACCGACGCCTCTGACAAGGGAGAGAGATTTCGGCTGTATGGCCGGGATAAATTATTTTTATATCACTATTTTCATCTCTTTTTAGGACTTGAGTGCTTATGAAGAAATCTTCGGTTACAATATCTCTAGGAGAGGCAATGTATACAAAGTAATGTTTTCCATCTAGCAAGTCCATTGTTTCAGCAATTCGCGTGATAAAAGAAGTGAAGAATATGGGCTCGCATCTATGGAAAATACCAATTCAAAAGTGGACTAACATCTTAGCAGGTGAAACTTTTATTTTTTTGTCATGGCATAGAGCAGTCTTAATTCATCATTGTAAAGAACTTGCACATTAGAGCCAGGAAGAAAAGTTATAGCCATCCAATATCAGATCAAGCGCAAAGTAGGATTATGAATTTCATCGGTTTTAGGGTCAGAACAATCATTAGATCCTGTTATAGCTTTCCAAAATTTAGCTGTATCAAATCTTCTTGTTGCATTAACAAGATCTAGATGACAGTCATTATCAAAATCAGGTGCCATGCTAAAAACTCCCCATGTTAAATTATAGTCTTGGTTAAACATGCGGAAGTAGACATTATTTTCAGTGGCTTGTAAAGAGCATAGAAATTCAATGGTGAGCTTTTCTATTCCAAGTTCTTGCACTTTCCTAAAACTTTCCCAACCGATTGTATTGAAAATAGTATTGAATTCTGCGGTCATACCTGTGCTGTCCAAAAGGACAGGGTCGATGATGCCGGTATGTTCATACCCTCGGTGTCGGATAGAGGTGTACCTTTGATACTCTTCTTGATTTAGCATGAGGCCACTCTCGGGGTCGAACGTCCTCTCGGAAGGCACTCCGAAGCTTCTTCTTGGTGGAGCTTCTCTTCCTTCATCTTCATCATGGCGGGGTCGTCGGGAGGAACTCCCTACGACGCTCTTGGCCTTCTTGAGTGCGGAGGAGAACTTCTTCATCCTGCAACAATGAGCTAACACAAGAACACACTACAACAACAGGGATTAGCATTAGCGTTAGCGTTAGCGTTAGCTATTCCACTGTTAGCAGTCCTTGCGGGGTATGGTTACCTCCACAAACAAGATTTTGAGAGCAAAGATGAGAGTGAGACAAGCTTCTACTACTACAATATTTTTGGGGATTTGGTTTGAGTGGCTAAACTTAAACTAAACTTGAGAAAGATCTTGCTCAAATGGAGAGAAAAAAGGAGATTGTGTGCTCGAGAGGATTCAGCTGGATTGGGTGTGGAAATGAGCACACATTGGAAGGGTATTTATAGGGGGAGAAGGGCTGGTGGCTAGGCCACTAGGCCCAGTTCGACCGACCACCCCCCCATGGCCAGATCTTTGTTGTTTTCCCCTTTGGACATGGAACCTAGGTGATCTCAAATTCAAATTTTCTGACAGGGCTTTGTTGATGGGTCAGCCGAACCCATTTATGACAGGTTCAGTGTTGCTTTTACCTTTGGACAGAAAATCTATTTGAATTCAAACTCCACTTTCTTGAAAGGAGCCAAAACATGGTTCGGCCGAACCAGGGTTTGTCCTCTTTCAGCTCTAAACAGCGTGTCCAGAAAAGTAGAGACTAGTGGTGGACCAAAAGTTTTGAAATTTTCAGAGATTCCCTTGTCTAGTGTTTTGTGGAGGTAAAAGGTGTATGACAAAAGTGGGGACATGTTTAAAGTGATTCCCATGGACCATGGGAGCACTCATGCATGCCAAAGTGTCCACTTTTCAAAATTTGGATGGATGTGGGTGTTGGATTCTCTTTGAAGCATATGAGAGTGGTCATGACAAAAGAATGGTCGACCAAAATCCAAAAGGAGCTGGTGTTCAAATTTTAGGAGCATGCTTAGGACACCAGGCCAACACCACCAGAGGTGGGTGGGCCCCAAGGTGGGGTCGGCCGACCCCACCTAGGTGGTCCCACCACCTTAGGTGTGAGCAGAAATGATCTTTTTTAAGTTTTATTCATCTACTTATTTTATTTTGTTGAAATAAAATATTGCCAAAATTAAACATGAAATGCAATGAAGAAAATGAAAAATTGAAATGCAAGAATTAAATATGGGATAAATACTGATTTACCTTACCAGCAAGGGCTCCATGTTTTAGGTCCGTAGAGCAGGACCTCTCCAGTTCGGGTTCACTCTTCGGGTGCTTCGATCGGTCCCGGAGATGGAGACCGTGATGATCGCACCTCTTTCTTCCGCCATTCCTTCTTGGTTGATGCTTGTGATTCGGCGGAGTCAGCCTTATTTATCACCTCAGCCTTACTTACCAGTTCGGCCTTTTTGGACCTTGGCGGTTGATCCTTTCAGCGGGGTGCATATTGTGGCTTGTTTCTCCACAGATTCTTCCTTGCCTGTTGCATTGATTTATAACCATTGAAAGGACATTTAATTCTCTTACCTGGGAGTTGGAAGTGGACTTGGCCGGATCCCACGTAGATGATGGCATTCGCGGTGTTGAGGAACGGCCTTCCCAGGATGACGGGGACTTCATCATCGACCCCCATGTCAAGAATGATGAAGTCGGCGGGGATGTATTCATCTTGAACTTTGACAAGGATCTCCCTTGCCAATCCCTCGGGGAACTGGATTGATTGATCGGCCATCTGTAATTTGACAAAAGTGGGGTACAAGGGTCCCCCTAGCAAGTTCTCGTACATTACCTTGGACATGATGTTTACTCCAGATCCAAGGTCGCAGAAGGCGTTGTTGAAGGTGTGCGGCCCGATCTCGCAGGTGATGGTAGGATGGCCGGGGTCATACTTCTTGGCCATGAATGGCGGATCAAGAAGACAACCCTGGTTTTGCCTAACCGGAGGCTTACCAAACCTCGTGGAAATTAACTTAACACCCTCAATTGGTTCCTCAGGTTTCCCTGGGATCTTACCTTGTTCGAATGATGGGACAGCTACTGCTATTTGAGCTAATTGGGTTTCTAACATTTTATTAAAGCTCAATTGGTTTTTCATAGCAGTGTTAAAGCTATCCATTTTCTCACTAAGATTTTCAAGAATCTTATCATTAGCCATGATTTTCTTGTTTATGCTATCATTAATTTTAGATTGGCCTAAGACAAGATCTTTAAGAGAAGGTTGGTTACCATAAGAATTATTAAAATTATTGCAGTAACTATTACCTTGATTTCCTTGGTAGAAGAGGCGCGAGTTTCATCCTCCTTGTTGCTGGGGTCGATACCCATTGTTGTTGCTGTTGTTGATGAAGCTCACTTCCTCCTTCGTCTCGGGACAGTTGTTGCCCGAATGATCTTCTCCACCACATACCTCGCACCATGGATCAGCTTCAATTGCTCGTGCGGTGGCAGTGAATCTAATGGCCTCTTGTTCCTTCTTGAAACCTTCTTTGATCTTTTTCATCAAGAGGTCCATTTTTGCTGAGAGCATGTCCACCTCATGAACGGTGTGCATACCCCTTTTCTTGGGTTGGAGGCGTTCCTCATTCCATCCTTGGTTGATAACCATTTTCTCAATGAGGTCCTTAGCATCCTTGACATTGTATTGCAGGAATGCTCCTCCAGTGGCAGCATCAAGGTGACTACGGGCTAATCCAGTTAGCCCATGGTAGAAACCTTGGATTAGGAGCCATTCTTCAATTCCATGATGAGGACAGGCACGAATGTACTCCTGGAGACGTTCCCATGCTTCGGGAATCGTCTCGTCCGCTTGTTGTTGGAAGCTTGAAATTTTGCCACAGAGAGCACTTGTTTTGCCCATTGTGAAGAACTTCTTGAGAAAAGCATTGGCACATTTCTCCCAGGTGGTGACTTCACTCTTGTTGGCATAAAACCATTGCTTCGCCTTCCCAAGCAGTGAGAATGGGAACAGGCGAAGACGGATAGCATCAGCCGAGATGTTCTTGATGGTGAAAGTCCGACATACCTCCAGAAAGTGCTTGCACCATGTTGATGAGTGCAGGCTTGAGCTCAAAGGTAGCATCTCCAAAGTTGAGCTGTGGTCCGGTGGCAATGTTGTCAGCAGACGGCGCAGAGAACTCAGAGATGGTCATTTGGGCCATAGCTTCCTTAATTGATACTGCGGAGCCTCTTTCCTCGAATGGATTCAGGTTTGAGATGAACCTTTGAGGTGGAACTAGACGGCGTCTAGTTCTTCTCAACAATTGCTCGGTATCTTCAATATAATTCGATGGCAATTGGAAACCGCTCATAGACTGTCTAGCTTCACGATAACGAGAAACACAGACAGGGGTAAGCCCCTAACAGTAATCGATAACTAAATTGATAGTAGACTCCGGATTCAATTTTTTTATTAATATTCCTAGACTGATGCTTTCCCCGGCAACGGCGCCAGAAATTCTTGTTGAGAGTTCTTAGCGCAACCACCAGAGACACGGTGTTAGGCTATCTCTGATAACGGCGCCAAAAGTGCCTGAGGGTATTTCTTATGTCTATTAGATAATTCCGCAAGCGCACAGAATATACCGCTGTAGCACTTCACCCGGGAGTATTCCAAGGTATCGTTATTTATTTTTATCCCAAGGGAAAGCGATTGCTAGGAATAATTAATAAAAAGAAAGAGAGATCCTTAAGTCTGTACCAACTTAGTACCCGCTAGTGGTAGGGGGTAAATCGATAGGTAGAGGAAAAGGTAATGACATCAACACACAACAAGTATTAAGATAACTAAAAGATAACTAGTAGAGTATAGCTAGGTGGGAGGACAACGAGTGAGTATAAGACTCTTATGACACTTACTTTACTCTTGTGACTTACCCTATCAAATAGATGACTTATACTAAGATAGTTACCATACTACCGGTGTGCAGGGGGTAGTGCGAGACAATAGAGGACAAAACCTCTACCCGAAGCGCCAACTCCTATGGGAGCCTACCTTTTAAGAACTTGCCTAAAACACGTGGAGGGATACTAAGACTAGACAGGGCTGTCGCCACCTGCTAGCACCCACAAACAATCCGTGTGACAAGCGGTAATCAAAGGCAAGATCTAGTCTAAGCACCACGCTTACACTAAGTCTTACTATTCTAGCTGCGTACCAACAACTAGAACACCCTATGACAGGCGATGAACTAACACACGTTGAGTTGGGACAAGATCACTATCAATTATAAAACAACTATAGAAGAAGACAAGACACAACAATACTATGAAGAATAGTAAAGACTAAGTAAGAACTTAGTGAAGTAAAGTAAAGATAATATATTGAAAAGGATAAAGTCTTACAGAAGGAAAGGTACAAGAGCTATACCAGACTCTCCAGTAGACGACTCTGGAGACTCCGAGCGTAGCTCGACTCGACTCTAACTCCCACAGTAGACTAATACTACTACTAAAGAGTAGAACTTCACTCTAGCTTGCTTCTTGTGTTGTATAGTGTGTCTTGAAGAGGAGTGGGCAACCTCTATTTATAGTGGAGGATGAGGGGGTGCCACGTCAGCGATCCGCGTGATCCTTGCCTCTCCACCCTTGGATCCACCGCCTTGTAACCGCCTCAAGATGGATGGCTTTGGTGATTTGAGCACATGGGAAATATGCTTGGTGTCGGTGGAGGCCAACCGACCTGGCTGGGCACCAGGGGGTTCGGCCGAGCCCCCTATGACTGGTGGGCCCAGCCAGGAGCTTCTAGAAGGAGTCTCCACCAGTCAGTGATGGTGTAGGTAGCCTGGGCCCACCAATGGTGGTTCGGCTGACCCACCCCTGGTGGGTTGGGCCCACCACCGTGGTCCCCACCTGTCATAGAGACTCCCCTGGTCTTTGTTATGTCTCGTTTGCTTTGTTTCACGCCTCAATCCGTGTGCCTTTGATCTCCACCATTGAATGAAAGCACATGTTGATCTGATGGATGAAATGACTTGGTTGGAGTGTCACATGGATCCTGCCATGTCACTAGAGCTAGGTGGGCCCCATGGGCAGTTCGGCCGACCCATGGGTGGGCCCACCCTTGACTCTGATCTCTTCTATTTGATATTGTATGCACTGTGTTGAAAGTTGGTGGCCCGGGGCAACATGACATGGTTCGACCGAACCATGTAGTTAGCCCCTAGCTGCTCACTTTTGCACTGATTTATTGTTCCCTGCAATCACAAGCTAAGAGTACAAGTGGAACTCGTTATTGATAAAATACGCTCATGTTGTGTTTATTCTCCCTTGGATCCGAGGCTTGTTGACGGTGTTTGAATGTGGAATTTTATGGTATATCCACCGTCAACAGCCACCATGAGTGGTTCGGCCGAACCACCTTTGGTGGAACCAAAGGTCCATCTTCTATAGGTGGCTTCTTCATGCACTTCTAAGCACAATGGTGGTGCTAACTTGCCCATGGGTGGTTCGGCCAAACCACTCATTGTGCCCATCTTTTGCACATCGTCTCCAGAAGCTATGATATTAATGACTGTGAAGTTAGTTTGTCATTTGGCCATACTTGGTTGGTTGCCCAACCTTCATATAGAGCTTTCGGACACTGAAAAGTACCTGTTCTGAGTGCCTGCAACCAAATAATGACAAGTACATGTGGAACTAAGTTATTTGTACCTAAGTCACTATGTGTTTGGTGGTTTCCTTCCAGAAAGAATGTCTTGTTGACGGTTTTGATGGGGTAAAAACATGGTATAACTACCATCAACACCCGGCATTGTCACGCCTGCGCAGTGAGGCTGCTCTGCCTCCAAATCTCCTCACTCGTTGAATCAACGGATCAGCAATTTCCAACCCATAAACTCGATGCAATACACATCAAACAATCCTAAATGGTAGTTTTCTTCAACCACAATCAACACATCTCATAGATCGGGGAACTTCTTCGCTTAGGACTTGAGGTTAGCTAGAGAATAGAGGGAGAGGGAGATCTAGTCGTGCCTACAGGGGGCCTAGACACCGGCAAGGAGGAGGTGCAAAGCCTCCAACGCACCCGGCAGCAGGCCTAGCAGAGGAGAGGCGCGCGGCAGGGGAGCAGCGGTGCCGGGGATGGCGCCATCGCCCTTTCTCTTGGTTTGAACGATAGAGAGAAAGAGAGAGAGATCGAGAGAATGGAGAGAGGGAGGAACAATCACGGGCCTGGAAAGAGATAAGGACAGAAGCCCTACCGTTCTGACTAAGGTGGCCCACGGGCCGCCAAACTGGCAAGGCGCGGCATTGCCAGGGCAAAGGCCTGACACTGCCGCGGCTAGGAGCGGCACTGCCGCCCTGCCTTTTAGCAGAGAACCTAGTCCTAAACTAGGCTTCACCTAGGTCATGGTTATAGGATATTACTTGTGCAATCACTTGGTCAGAAAGATTAAGAATTAAATACCGTGACCAAGATTGCACAAGCACTCATCCAAAGTAGTTTTGAAGACATAATTTAGCTTTTCAAATCCTTTTTCAATCAACCTAGCTTATGCAAACAGGTATGTGCTAGGTTTCAAATCATGTTTTGAGAATCAAGGATATTTAGTTCACTACGCAAAGCACAAAACCTTGACTCGTCGAGAGGCTTAGTGAAGATATCGGCTAGTTGCTTTTCGGTGCTCACATCACGTATTTCGATATCTCCTTTGGTTTCGTGGTCTCTCAAGAAGTGATGTCGGATGTCAATGTGCTTTGTTCTTGAGTGGGTTATGGGATTGTTTGCAAGCTTTATGGCACTTTCATTGCCACACAATAATAGGATTTTGGTAAAGTGACATCCGAAATCATGAAGGGTTTGCCTCATCCAAAGTAGTTACGCACAACATGCACCGGCTGCAACATACTCAGCCTCGGCGGTGGAAAGGGCTACACAATTTTGTTTCTTAAAACTCCAAAACACTAGGGACCGTCCAAGGAATTGACACGTCCCCAAAGTGCTTTTTTGATCTACTTTGCAACCAGCGTAATCGGAATCCGAATACTCAAGCAAATCGAACTTAGAGCCCTTAGGATACCACAAGCCAAGGTTTGGAGTGTGCACTAGATATCTCAAGATTCTTTTAACGGCCATCAAATGGTACTCTTTCAGGTTAGCTTGAAATCTAGCACACATGCACACACTAAGCATAATATCGGGTCTAGATGCACACAAATAGAGTAGAGAGCCGATCATGGAGCGATATACCTTGATGTCCATGGCTTTCCCTTCCTCATTGAGATCAAGATGTCCATTGATTGGCATGGCAGTCTTGATGGGCTTTGCATTTGCCATATCAAACTTCTTGAGCATATCATGAGTGTACTTGGTTTGACTTATGAAAGTTCATTCCTTCAATTGCTTGACTTGAAACCCGAGGAAGAACTTGAGCTCACTCATCATGGACATCTGAAATCTCTTAGTCATTGTCCTACTAAATTGCTCACAAAAGACATGGTTAGTACTACCAAATATTATGTCATCGACATATATTTGGCATACAAATAAATCTTTACCAACTTTGTGAGTAAAAAGGGTAGGATCAGCTTTGCCTATTTTAAAGCCTTGTTTGAGCAAGAATTCCTTAAGGCATTCATATCATGCTCTTGGTGCTTGCTTAAGCCCATAGAGCGCCTTATAGAGTTTGTAGACATGGTTTGGGAACTAGGGATCTTCGAAACCTGGTGGCTGCTCCACATATACCAACTCTTGTATTGGGCCATTGAGAAATGCACTCTTCACATCCATTTGATATAACTTGAAGTTGTGATGGGCAGCATAGGCTAGAAGCATTCGGATTGCTTCTAGTCTTGCTACCAGTGCATATATTTCTTCAAAGTCCAAGCCCTCTACTTGAGTGAATCCTTGAGCCACTAATCTTGCCTTGTTCCTTGTCACCATTCCATCTTCATCTTGCTTATTTCTGAAAACCCACTTGGTGCCGATGATATTGGTGTTGGGTCTTTCAACTAGAGTCCATACTTGATTTCTCTTGAAGTTGTTCAACTCTTCTTGCATAGCCAACACCCAATCCGGATCACCAAGTGCTTCTTCTACCTTGAGAGGTTCCAACGAGGAGACAAAAGAGTAACATTGATAAAAATTTGCCAAATGTGAACGAGTAGTTACCCCCTTCGAAGACTTCCAAGAATGTTGTCAACGGGATGGTCCCGTTGAATGATTTGTCGTAGCCTTGGATGATCAATGGATTCTTGTTCTTCTTCTTCTGCCCAATCATCTTTATCTACTTCAAGAATAGGTGCTAGATCATCCCTTAGAAGCGGTGTCCTCTCAGCTGTTACAGGAGTTGATGGCTCTGCTGGTTGGGGGAGCGACACTGCCACGCCATAGCCCGGCACTGCCGGGCTCCCTTCAGCAGCAGCCTCTGTAGTGGCCTTCTCTTGAGGCTTTTCCACCTTTGTAGCCTTGTCTTCTTGTGGTCCTATATCACCAATTGCTACTTGCTTGATTGCTTCACAAGGTGGAGCCTTCTTTCCTACAACACTTTGATCAGTTTGCTCTACTTGAGAGCTGTTAGATTCATCAAATGTCACGTCTATCGCTACTTCAACACGGCCGGTGGTCTTGTTGAAGACACGATAAGCGTGCTCATTTGATCCACAACCAAGTAATAAACCTTCATCAACTTTAGGTGCAAACTTAGAGCTTTTGGGTCTTTTGTTAAGTATGAAACGCTTGCAACCAAAGACTCTAAAGTAAGACACCTTTGGCTTGTTACTGGTGAGCAGCTCATATGAGGTCTTCTTCAGCTTCTTGTGTAGGTAGAGATGGTTGATTGCATGGCAAGCGGTGTTGACGGAATCACTCCAAAAGAGATCCGGCGTCTTGTACTCATCAAGCATTGTTCTTGCCATGTCAATGAGAGTCCGGTTCTTCCTCTCTATTACACCATTTTGTTGAGAGGTGTATGGAACTGAAAACTCATGCTTGATGCGCTCTTCATCAAGAAAGCTATCAACTTGGGTGTTCCGGAACTCAGTCCCATTATCACTTCTCACATTCTTGATGGGAAGCTCAAATTCCTTTTGTGCCCTTCTAATGAAGGTCTTCACCTTGTCTAGTACCTGGCACTTATCATACAAGAAAAATACCCAAGTGAAACGGGAATAATCATCAACAATAACAAGTCCATATTTGTTACCCCCAATGCTTAAGTAGGCCACCGGTCCAAAGAGATCCATGTAAATCAACTCCAATGGCTTGGTGGTGGTCATGATGCTCTTTGGTGGGTGTGGTGCTCCTACTTGCTTTCTGGCTTGGCAAGCGCTGCATATCCTGTCTTTCTCAAAGTGAACATTCGTTAGTCCAAGAATGTGGTTGTCCTTTAGAAGTTTGGCCAAGTTCCTCATCCCAACATGAGCTAGCCGGCGATGCCATAACCAACCCATGCTAGATTTTGCCACTAAACAAGTCTGAAGGTTGGCTTTACTTTTGTTGAAGTCGACTAAGTAAAGCTTCCCATTCAAACGACCTGTAAAAGCAATAGAGGAATCCTCCCTTCTAGTGACTTCCACACCCTTATCCGTAAATAAACAATTGTAGCCTATCTCACATAATTGTGATACGGACAACAAATTGTTACCCAACAAATCAACATTTAAAACATTAGTAATTGAATGTTCATGAGTTATAGCAATTTTACCAAGACCGATTACTCCCCCTTTCGAGTTGTCTCCAAAGACTATGTTTTCACTTGGATTCTCAATAGAGGAGTATGCGTTGAACATACTATTTTCTTCGGTCATATGATTTGTACATCCGCTATCAAGCACCCAACTTACTCCACTGGAGGAGTATGCCTGCAAAACAATTTAATTCCTCGATTTAGGTCCCCAAATAGCATTGGGGCCTTGCATGTTAGTCACAAGTATCTTAGGAACCCAAATTGCCCTTCCTACAAGCTTGCTAGCCTCTTGACCAACAATCTTAGCAACAACTTTACCACGGTTGTTGCACTTCAACACATAGCAAGATTCCAAACTTTTACGAGTGACACTTGGCTTTGGTTGATGCACAAACTTGTTTTTGGTCACCCATATTGATTCCTGTGGCTTCTGAAAAACCTGCTTCTGCTGGGGCACCCTCTGGATATGTGCCTTGGAATGATCAGGCTTCAGGTTTGTGGCCTTCCCTTTCTTGGGGCGTGGCACTGCCGCTCTAGGCCCGGCACTGCTGGCCGCCCTAGAACGTGGCACTGCCGCGGTCTGTGCAGGCCTAGCTGTGCCAATCTAAGCCTTCCTCTCAAATCTGACACACTCCACTCCATTTATGATGTGCCTTCCATTGGTTTTACCCCCAGCAACATGGCCTAAGCCACTTTTGATGTGAGGATGCCTCCCATCCTTGTATTGCACCTTTGGTTGCTCTCTAACCTTGCCCTTGCTGTTTTGCACCTGAACATTCATGCACTTACCAGCAGCTAAGACATTGAGCCTTGCTACTTCCTTCTTTATTGTTTCAAGATTGGCAAGGTTAGTGGCATAAGCATTCAAATCAAGTTTGGTGCATTGTTCACATGTTTGACTAGTGGAAGAGCTAGATGCACTTTTGCTTTTGATGAGTTGTGAGTTACTATCAGCAGGAAGTTCATGTTGCTCTATAAGTTCATTGTTCTTAGAAAACAAGCTGTTATATCTTTGGTTTAGATCAACATTGATCTTCTTAGTGATAGTATGGGCTTTTTGCTCTTTGGTCAAGGCCTCTTGCAAAGAATTCACCTCACTACTCTTCAAAGCAAGAGCTTCCTTACTAGCAATATAGAGATCTTCTTGTTTAATAAGAGTCTTTTCTCTAGATGCTAGCTTAGCTTATGTGCTCTCTAATTCTTCCATTAGCCTAGCAATGAACAATTTAGTTTTGCTATCCAAGTTCTTAGTTAGTTTATCAATTTCTTCATCACTAGAGCAATCACTTGTATCACTACTAGAGATGTCACTAGGAGAGGGAGTTTTGGACTTGGATTTGTGTAACACCCGAAAAATTGCATTCTTTTAAATAGTAGAAATTTATTTAATTGTGCAATTAATGGATCATTCCAATATAGGGAAATAATAATTTTTCTCAAATATAAAATCAAACCTAGGTCATACACATGTATGATGCATTCATGCTGGAGCATTTCTTCTTTGTACTATTGTAGCTTATTTGAATTTCTCAAATATTTCAAAACCCAATTTGAAAATCCTTTTGGAAAATGGAAAAAAGGAATTAGAACAGAGCCCTTCCCCTCTCCTTTCTGGCCCGAGCAGCAGCTTGGCCTGTTTTCCACTCCCTGGCCCCACCAGGCCCAGGTCGGATGGCCCGAGGACAGCTCGGCCGACCTGCTCCCTCCCTTCCCCTTACCCCATCTGACTGACGAGTGGGACCCACGGGTCAGCCCTTCCTTCTACACCTCCCTCGCCGCGCGAACAGAGACGCTGCTGCCGTGTCCATCCACCGTGGCCGAGCACGCGCGCGAAGCGTCCCTCTGCCGTGACTGCCAGCCCGACCCCAGCGCTCGGTGCTACCGACCTGTGGACCCACAGGACAGCCCCTTCCCTGTTTCCCTCTGCTGCTCGCCGAGAGTCCGACGCGGGCAAGAAAGAAACAGCCAAAGCCGAGTTCGTCGCCGCGCCGAGAGTCCGAAGCAGAGAAGAAACGGCCGAAGCCGATTTCTCCGCTCGCCGAGTTTGTTTCAATCTCCGAGATTGACGCCACACCTCGGGAGTATTTAAGCAGCGCCACACCCCCCCCCCCCCCGTAGCCGTCACCTAACCCTAGCCGCCTCTTCTCGCCGCCATTGCCGAGCTCCCGCGAGAACCGAGCAGCCGCCGCCGCGAGCAATTAGCTCGATTCGCCACCAATTTCCTCCCGGTAAGCCTTTGACGAGCTTCGCTGTGATCTTGTGAAGTTCCTGAGCACTTTCCCCCTTCGATTTGTGCACTGACACGCCTCCGCCGCTGTTGCAGAGATCCACCGTCCGCCGGATCACGCCGCGAGCTATCACCGAGTCGATTTCCGACCTTCCCATCACCCTAGGTCAGCTTGCGACGCTCTTCCCGATCTATGGGTACCCTTCCCGACCTATTTCACGCACCGAAGGCCGAGTTCACCTTCTTCGGCGGCCTTCCGGCCATGGCGCTGCCGTCGGCCTCTGTTTTCCGGCCGAGAGCACCGCCACCCCTCCCCTCTTTTAATCTGATCCGCCGATTTTGAATCGGACGGCCGCAGAGCAGCCCATACCGATTCGGCCGGTGTTTTTACGAATAACCCCCTGCAGTTTTAATGCTTAGCCGCAGCCCTCAGCATATTCAGTAGATTACGTTTGAAGGCGTATTTATTTTCGGTATATATGAAAATGTGTATTCAGATTTGAATTCAAAATTGTTTCATTTATAATTTCCACGTTTTAGTTCTGATTTGAACGATTCAAATTGCGTTAGATTCGTAATTTCATAATCTATCTGATGGTACCACTGTTTCAAATATTTTCCACTCTTAAAATTCGAGATTATATTTAATCTATTATCATTCTATTATAAATCTTGTAAAATTCATATCTCCCCCGTTTTAAATCCGATTTTCGCAAACTTTATATCGATGTGATCGTAGCAACGCGTAGATTTGTTTTATAACCTTTTTAATTTATTTTCTCTCTGTTGGTGTACTGTTCTAATGAAAACTCTTGTTTGAATGCATGAATGCCCCTGTATGCGTGTGTGTTGTTATGATGTATCGAGTATAGACGGTGAGCCATACGTGGGTGATCAAGATCAGTACTGCGACGACCCGGATCACCAGGAGTTTGCTGATCAAGGCAAGTATTAGTATGGATCATCCTTGTTGTCCTCTTCACCAAATAAATAATTGCATTTGCATGTGTCTTCCTTGTTAACCATAGTTACTTCCTAGTTTTGTTATCCTGTTCCTTGCAACCTATGGGATATGCATATGGTAATTGATGCTAGTGCGTTATGGATATCATGATCATGTAAACTGATTAATTGAATATGCAATAAGGATTAAAAGATGCCTTTTTAGCAACATGAAACTAGGGGATTGGAGCATAGTTTTGTGATGCACCATATCCTTCCCCCTTGGTAATGATCTGTCAGCAAAAGCTGGGACTTACAGTGCAACTATGAGGGCTATATGGCTCTGGTTTTAGCTCAGTATGAGGACCTTTTCTAGCTTGTTAGAGGTTACCGAAAGACGCAAGAGGGGCTTAGACGACTCGGGTATAGTGCGGCCTCTGTCCATATGTGTATAACCTGCGTGACCTTGTGCCATATGGAAGGGGGGCTCTACATCTGCTTACCGAGGAAACCTCGCGGCCCTAACATGTTAGACGAACCTTTGAAAGGCTTCATAGTGAAACCCTGCTCTCTCACCTTGGTAGTGTTATGGGAGTAATTAACCCAAGCAGATGGGAATCACGGCTCATAGTGAAAGTGCACAACCTCTGCAGAGTGTAAAACTGGTATACTAGCCGCGCTCACGGTCACGAGTGGCCCGGAAAACTCACGGAGTAGTTATCTTACAGGGTGATGTTTACTTGTTGCTAATCTATTTATTGCTACTCATTAATTGTGTTTACTCTGATCATGAGAAAGGGCTGAATAACTTGTTGCTATCCAACTGCATAAAAGATGATTAATTAAAAGCAACCTGCTGTTAAACCGTGTCAACCTTTTGAGCCTCATGAACCCATGCTAGTCTTGTTGAGTACGACATGTACTTACACTTGTTTATTTTCATTACTTGGTTAAAAATCCCGGATGGGTAACAGATGGTGATAGTGATGAGGACTACCCAGAGGACTACTAGACTTGTGCTTCACCAGTCGACGTCCCTGTGCTATGGAGCTACCGCGAGAGTTATCCTTATTTTTCCGCTGTGTAATGACTTTGATATTATTCGCTATGTATTGAACATTGGTTATGATACAATTTATGAAATTTATTGGCTTATGTGTGTGACTGATCTCTGGGCGCACATAAGATTATGCATCCCATTTTATCCTTAAAAATTGGGTGTGACAATTTGTTTCGTACCTTCTCACCCTTTGCCATGAGACAAAGGTGAGTGGAGTGCTCATCACCATCATCATTATCGGACATGTTGTTGAAGAGCCTTGGTGTAGAGGAGGGTGCATGAATGGCAATGGTTGTAACTTTTCTCTCCTCTTCACTTGAGCTGTCCACGGTTGAATCCCACTCATGTGAGCTTCTCCTACATCTCTCTTGTATCTTCTCTTGCTGCCCTCTTTGTAATTTTTCTTGTCTTACCTCTTGTCTTTCTTCTCATGTTGGCAATCGGCTATGAAGTGCTCCGTGCTGCCACAATTGTAACATGTTCTCTTTTTCTTGTTGGGAAAGGTCCTCTTCACCAACTTGTAGCCATTGCTTTTGATTCCTTTGTGAAATCTTCTCATGAACAAAGCAAAGTCATCAATTTGTTCTTGTTGTTGCTCACTATTACTCTCTTCTTCACTAGATGATGATGTTGTTGGCATTTCTTCCTTCACTTTCTTGGCTACCCTTGACTTGAAAGATGCACCTTGCTTGCTGCCTTTGTGCTTCCTTGATGTGGACAGCTTGCTTGTTGCGGGCAGCATGCTCTTCTTGCTTGCCTTGAGTGCTACATCCTTGATCTTCATGTCCTCAAGCTTTGTTTGCAGTGTCACAGAACCGACCAATTTATACGAGCACAAGTACAACATCGCATTTTTAATAGCAATCAAGTCGCACTTGAGCCAATATAAAACCGCTAGTCCGGAAATCTCGAAGGATTTCAAACACTTTCATACCCCAAGGATCATTCATTCAGCAACACACGATCACATGATACATAAGTTCGCAATCGAATTTAAACATCAGAGTACAACATAGTCTTTTACATAAATATAGTCGTAGCGGAAGTCAACATAGTTTTACACCACAGAGTTCAAATACGAGTACCATCAAGTGACCATGTCACAGCAATCTTACAATGACTAAGGATAGATAATGACCCTGCCCTCGGGTTTAGTCTTCTTCGCCCGCAGGGGTGAAGCAATTCTTGCAATACGCGTAGTAGACTACACCATCTGCAACAATGGGAATAAAACCCTGAGTACTCAATTGTACTCAGCTAGACTTACCCTACAGGGAGTAAATAAAAAGACTCTCAAGGATATGCAGGCTTATTTGGTGGAGCTCAGAGGATAGCAACATTTTGCATAAAAGGCATTACTACAGTAGTTCCTCAACTTATTCATTTTAATTGTGATAAGCTTCGATTTCAGTTAAGCTACTTAAACTAAGATTTGCCACTATACTAAGCATTCACTGATTATTATAGCAATCAATAAAACCATATGATTTCTGATATCCACAGATATCAACCTCATCTCACCAATATCATTATGTTCAAGTTATTAGCCTCTACCTCACCAGAAGATCAGTTCAGTTTCTCACTAACCAGGAGAGATGGCGATTCGAATCGATTGTATCAGCTGGCAAATATGCCAATCACAAACCCTGTCAGCCGAGCCACTGGCTTCTTGGGTAACCATTAAATCTTTCTGAGTCATAATGTATCGCGGGTTTGGAGGGGTCCATATTCTCAGAGACAAACCCACTTCCAGGATGCCTCAGGTCCCTGACCTGCCCTTGGTAAGATGGTGTCTCCGCACATCCTTCCTACCTCAAGAATATGTCTGCCTTATCACACCCAATTCCCAGCTCAGAAAGAAATACTCGGCTTCGCGGTCGGAATGACTTATCCGGCCAGCTATGTGACGACGTCTTTCAATCTCAACTGATGTCTAGTGGCCTCAGTCCTAGTCGGCCGCAAGCAGCACCGAATACGGCATGACCTCAATCATGTCATGCGGCTCCCCGCTACCTAGCCTTGATTCTCTCATTAGACACTATGGCATGGTGGCACATATAGTCCATCATGTGGAATCCAATCCCCATCATCATTAGTAGCCACCTATGCTCGCGAAGGACAGGAAATCCCTCGACTTCTACCGGTCTAAGCATGGCTAAGAATAAGATCGAACCCATCCCTTGTCTAGTAATAACTTCAGGATCAAGTATAAGTGGACAAGGTATAAATGCAGCAACGGTATCATATCAACTCCTATACTTAAGTGCACAATCATACGATTTAATAAAGACCAGTGCATTTGTAAAAAGAGTAGGTGGAGACTTAAGGATGCTCCGGGGCTTGCCTTTCACAAAGTTAGTAGGTTAGTGATCAGGGCACTCAGGAAGTTCAGCCTCCTCCTCCTGGCCTTCGGGAACTTCTGGCACCTCAATCTCCGGTGGAACTCCCTCCTCCGGTGGATCGAACTATAATAGCGTCACTCCTCTCGGCGATCCTGTATGCATGATATGCATATATGAGAACTGAGAATGCACATGAAATGCAAGGTAGAGATGCACAAATTAACCCATGATATGCAATCAGTTTAACAATCCACACTCATTTACTGAGTACGTGCATATTTCTTCTCTAGACAACCAACTCATACTCACCCTTCTTAAGCAAAGCATAGAACAATTTCTCGTCCCGGCTAAGAGGTCTACAACCTGCACTTAATAATTAACATGCATCAACTAACCTACCACAATCAACTTATAATTAAAAAGCGCGAGCAACATCATATAAACAAAACATTAACCTTGCTGCCCTAAGCTCAAATGAGGATCAACTCCACTATTTTAAACAAGTGACAATGCTGGAGCATCACAGAAATACATAAAAACACCTCCCAACCAAAAGATACTTGCTTAAAGCAATTAAACAAACCCTAGCTTATAACTGGACCTATTGTTTGCTGTGCCCAGAAAAATCCAGAAAAATTACAGTAGCTATTACACATCCAGATTAGCCTACTGACAAAATTTCAAGTCATTTGGACAAGTATAACAGTCCACACAAAAATAACAAACAACCAGCCTTTTAAGCAATGGAAAATACTTAACACAATGAAAGTATCAAACAACAGATTTCCCATTTTTCTTAGCTTCTTCACAACATAACATGGTTTAGGAAAAATATTCATGACCTTATCCTTAACACATTAAGCATGGTGATTTTTGCAAGATTAAAGAATAAAAGGCACATTATACAAGACATCATATAATTAACAGTGCAACACCAGCAAACATATTTTTCTTAGATTCTACTTCCCTAAACAAGATTAATGCAAGTGGAATCACATTTTTAGCACATTCCTACAATTACTTATGCATTTATCAAGTTTGCAAGCAATTAACAATTTAAATATAACTGCACAGAAAAAGTATCCCAAAAATATATTTTATATTTTTCCTTGATAGACCTTAGAAATACAAACACAACAAAATTTGGTTCACCCCAATTGGACACTCCTAGCTCCAGATATGAATTTTGGAAGATTTTACACAATTTCTGGAAATCAATTTCATAAATCATAAAATTTAAAACCGGCTTTAACTGCTACGTTCACCCGGCTCAGTGAACCAGAGGCGCACCAGAGCGGCTGACTCGCGGGCCCCTAGGTCAATCCGACCCCACACGTCAGAGAGAGGGGCAAAGCCGCCGGCGCTGACCGGCGAGAGCTCGCCGACGGCGAGGTCTCCAGCGACACCACGAGCACCAACGGACTCCTGACGACAAGACAAACTCAGCGCACTAACTTCCGAGGCATGTCCCCCACCGGAGCAAGCTCAACGGCGGCAATGGCGGACGGTGGCGGTCCGGCGAACTTGCGCCGGCCGATTCCGACCTTCACCGGCGAAACCAACCCACGTTCTGCACTCCCTAGACCCTAACGGAGCTCCGTGCTCGATGAATCGAACAGCGATGCACGACAGCTTGCTCTAACCGCGTGCATGGCGACGCGGTGGCGGGCGGGTTCACGGCGAGCTCGGGTTCCAGCGAACCTACGGTGAGACCGACCCAACCAGAGACCTAGGCTAGATCTATGACTCACGAGGACACCACAACGAGCAAGAACTAGAAAGAACGGCTACGGCATTGCTCTCATCGCGGCAACCCGAGAGCTCGGCGGTGCTCCGACGAGGTCATGGCGGCGAGAAGCTCGCTGGAGCTATACCTTAGCTCGAATGAGACTGGAAACGGGTCAAAGATGAAGAGCAGAGCAAGGCGAAGCTATGGCGGAGATGGAGCGGTCGGAGATGGCTCGGTGGCGGCGGATTTTACCGCGGCGACGGCGCGGCGGTGATGGCGACGGCGGAGGGGAAAAGAGGAGAGCAGAGAGGCGAGGGAGCGGGGGAGAGTGAGAGGAGCGTGCTGGGGGACAGGATAGGGTGCCCTTTTGCCTTTGCAGGGCGACGGCAGGCGGGCGTGGCCCGACGCCGGCGTACGGTCGCCACTTGGCGCCGTTTGCCTGCGGTCGCGCCAGCTGCTCGGCTGAATGCCAATTTGAATCGGCTCGATTCAGTTCTGAAAACCGACTGAAACCCGATCTTTGATGCACCATATCTCTCGATCCATTGAGTGTTAGCCAAAACTTCACTAATATGGATCAAAGAGCTACATGAGTACTCCATTCCATATTAGAACACTTTACTCTAGATCGTCCTGGATTGAGAGATATGGATCGAAGAACACAGCTACTTGGAAACTGTTTTCAGCTTTAGACTTAACAAAATTTTGAAACAGCAAAACAGCCCCAAATCTGCACTAATCCAACTTTTTCACCACCTTCCACCCATTTTCATGAGTTGACCCAAAAATAAAGTTTGTTGCTTATAAAATTCTAGACAACTTTGATTAAGGGTGCACTGACATGCAAAATCTCTAAAATGCCCTTCTTGTTTGGTCAAACAGAATAGCTTTTAGAGGGCTCTCTAGTCAACTATGAGCTAGAGGGGTGTTTTGGGGATTTCACCAACATGAACATTGTTCCAAATGTTACCCCAAACATGTCTAAAGCATCTAGAACAATAAACAAGCATCACATTTGCATGCTAACATATCTACCACACATGAGCATAAAGGAAACATATAGTATATAAGAAAGGCAATTTAACTTGAATAGTGATGATGCATGAAATGACATGATAGGTGCTTGATGACATGCAAATGCAAGTGTGAAAATAGCAACTAACACTAGGGTGTTACAGCCCTTCCCCCCTTAAAAGAATCTCGTCCCCGAGATTAGAGTTAATTACCATTGTTTATAGAAAGAAGGATAAACTTCCTTAAGATAATCTTCTCGCTCCCAAGTCGCATCCCAATAACTTTGGTTGTTCCACACCACCTTGTAGAACTTAATCACTCGGCTACGGGTGACTCTTTCCGTGTAATCTATTACTTCAACAGGCTTTTCTTCATAGGTCAAATCTGATTTCAACTTGATATCACCGAGATCCACTTGTTCTTCCGGTACCCGTAAGCATTTCTCAAGTTGGGATACATGAAACACATTGAAGATAGTGGACATGTGTGGTGGCAACCGTAACTTGTATGCTACTTTCCTACTTCTTTCTAGAATTTGAAAAGGACCTACAAACCTTGGAGCTAACTTTCGTTTCACTCCGAAGCGTTGTACGCCTTTCATAGGTGACACCTTCAAGTAAACATAGTCACCGATTTCAAATTCCAATAGCCTTCTTCGCCTGTCCGCATAACTCTTTTGACGAGTCTGAGCGGCTTTGAGATGTGTTTGAATGGTATGCACTCTCTCTTCGGCCTTTTTCACAAAGTCAATGCCATAGTACCTCCTTTCGCCTGATTCAACCCAATTGAGAGGAGTTCTACATTTGCGCCCATACAAAGCTTCAAAAGGAGCCATTTGAATACTCTCTTGATAGCTATTATTGTATGAGAACTCGGCCAAAGGTAACCATTCTTCCCACGAACCTTTAGACGATAGAACACAAGCTCTCAACATATCTTCAAGGATTTGGTTTACCCTTTCGGTCTGACCAAAAGTTTGAGGATGATAAGCTGAGCTGCGAACCAAATTGGTTCCCAAACACTTGTGTAGATGCTCCCAGAAGCGTGCAATAAATTGCGGGCCTCTGTCGGAAACTATCGTCCTCGGCACACCATGTAACCGAAGTATCTGAGCAAAGTAGAGCTGTGCCAACTGATGAGGACGATCTGTAGTTTGAACTGGTAAGAAATGTGCAATCTTAGTCAATCGATCTACAATCACCCAAATAGAATCATGGCCTTTTTGCGTTAGAGGTAACCCAGATATGAAATCCATGGTTATCTCATCCCATTTCCAACCCGGAACTGGTAACGGTTGCAATAGACCTGCTGGCTTAAGATGAATAGCTTTCACGCGACAACAGGTATCACACCTGGCCACATAAGCCGCAATCTCCTTCTTTATTTTGGTCCACCAGAACCTAGGTTTTAAGTCTTGATACATCTTACTACTACCAGGATGGATAGACAACTTGGACAAATGAGCCTCGTCCATAATCTGATTCCTCAACTCGCGGTCTTTTGGTACTACCAAGCGATCCTTGAACCATAATATACCTTTTTCATCTACTCGGAAATGAAGTATTTCTTGTTCTTTCATCTTTCTCTTGATATGATATATGCCAGGATCTGTTTTCTGACCTTCAATAATCTTGCTTTCCAAAGTACAACTGAGAGTAATAATATTCAACACCATCGGATGCATAAGATTTAATCCGTCTGCTAGCAAAGGCTGCAATACATTCCAATGAGACTTTCGGCTCAAAGCATCGGCTACGACATTAGCCTTGCCCGGATGATAGTGTACTTCTAGATCACAGTCTTTGATCAACTCCAACCACCTTCTTTGCCTCATGTTCAACTCAGGCTGAGTGAAAATGTACTTGAGACTCTTGTGATCGGAATAGATATGGCATTTGTGACCCATCAAATAGTGGCGCCAAATCTTCAATGCATGAACTACAGCGGCAAGTTTCAAATCATGAGTAGGATAGTTTTGCTCACGTTTTCTCAATTGACGCGAGGCATAAGCAATGACTCGGCCTTCTTGCATGAGAACACATCCTAAACCAGTGCCACAAGCATCGCAGTACACATCAAAAGGCTTTTCAATATCAGGTTGTGCGAGAACTGGAGCAGTGGTCAACAACGTTCGCAAGGTGCGAAAAGCTGTTTCACACTCCTCACTCCACACAAACTTGGTATCTTTGTGCAACCACTTGGTCATAGGTTTAGCTATCTTAGAGAAATCTTGGATAAAGCGGCGATAATACCCAGCTAATCCTAGAAAGCTACGAACCTCAGACACATTGGTAGGTGACTGCCAATCCAACACCTGCTGAACTTTTGACGGATCTACAGAAATACCTTCAGTAGATAAGATATGGCCCAGAAAAGGCACTTTAGTCAACCAAAACTCACACTTGCTGAACTTAGCATACAGCTTAAGTTCCCTGAGTCTAGTCAAGACTATCCTCAAGGATCATGAATATCGTCAATAAAGACTACCACGAACCTATCCAACTCAGGCATGAATACCGAATTCATTAGATACATGAAATGTGCAGGAGCATTGGTTAATCCAAAAGACATAACCAAATACTCATACAATCCATACCGAGTGGAGAAAGCCGTCTTGGGAATATCTTGTGGTCTAATCTTAATTTGATGATACCCAGATCTCAGATCAATCTTGGAGAAAACCTTAGCCTTGGACAATTGATCAAACAAGATATCAATACGAGGTAGAGGATACTTGTTCTTAATTGTCACAGCATTTAGTGGCCTGTAGTCCACATACATACGCAAAGTTTCATCCTTCATCTTAACAAAGATTGCAGGACAGCCCCACGGAGAAGAACTAGGACGAATAAATCCTTTGTCCAATAACTCCTGGAGTTGTTTCTTGAGTTCAGCTAATTCATGAGGAGGCATTCTATACGGCCTTCGAGAAATAGGTGCCGTACCGGGAATAAGTTCTATTGCAAA
This sequence comes from Eremochloa ophiuroides, assembly GCA_038502445.1. Taxonomy (NCBI): domain Eukaryota; kingdom Viridiplantae; phylum Streptophyta; class Magnoliopsida; order Poales; family Poaceae; genus Eremochloa; species Eremochloa ophiuroides. The sequence continues at coordinate 29,610,451 of JAHLJS010000006.1, read as the reverse complement.
CTCCACATCTCGATCAGGAGGAAGTCCAGGTAGATCATCAGGAAAAACATCAGGAAACTCACACACTACAGGGATGCTCTGAAGTGTTACGGCCTCAACTGAGAAAGAGAGACTAAAAAGATCTCCCCTACGGGGCAGATGAAACTGAAAAATGCCTTCACCTTGGGGTTCCTTCAGTGTCAACATCCGATTAGGGATGTCCAACACCGCACCCCATTTGTTCATCCAACTAACTCCTAGAATCACATCCAGACCTAGCCCAGGCAACACAATGAGATGACTGATAAAACTCCTATTATTAATCTCAATACTCGCTTGCTTGATACCCTCACGTGTGCATATTTCAGCCCCAGCTGAGGTTATCCGGAAATTACATCCCAAATCAACGATTTGAAAGGCATGCTTTTGTGCAAATGCTTGACTCACAAAAGAATGCGACGACCCTGAGTCGAACAAAACGATAGCAGGGTGCTGATTAACTGAAAACATACCCGCAGTGACTGGTTCACCTTCTGGAATTTCTTCAATAGTAGTGTGATGCACTCGAGCCTGCTTTGGATGAGGGCAATAGCGAGCAAGATGCCCCTGTTGACCGCAATTAAAGCACGGCCCCAGACCTTGGTTGGTCCTCACCGGAATGGCATTGCCTGGAGGAGCATTGTTCTTGTTCAAAGGCACTGTGAAACCTTTCTTGTAGCGTTGTGGTGCTGGCTGCTGCTTCTTGGGAGGAGGTCTGAATTTTGCTCCAGGAACAGCCGGACGGTAAGCAGGGCGATTTGCCACAGCACGACTAGCTGCCGGGGTCCTTGGCTGAGAAGAGCCTCCTTCAAAGAGCCTCTTGCCTCCCTTGGAAGCAGTGTGCAAGTTGTTCTGTTTCTCTTGGATATAAGCTTCACTGATAAACTCGTTGAAAGTTGTATGAGCGTTGTTCGCCAAAGTCTTCATGAGCTTGGTACTAAGGCCTCTCTTGAAAGTTTCAATCTTCTTTTCATCAGTATCCACCATCCACGGAGCATACCTTGACAGATTGTTAAAGGCATGATGATACTGAGTGAGGGTCTTGGTACCCTGAGTAAGCTGCATGAACTCATTCACCTTCATCTTGATCAAGCCTGCTGGAATGAAATGTCCCCTGAAATCCTTAGTGAACTGCTCCTAGGTGATATCAGCAACCACAGGGTAGGCAGTCTTGCGATTGGCCCACCATATTCCAGCTTGGCCTTACAGTAACATAGCAGCAAAACTAGCCTTCATGGTTTCAGTCAGTCGCAGCACATAGAATGACTGCTCAATAGTGTTCAGCCACTCATCAGCTTCCAGTGGCTCAATAGCCTGTTTGAATACCGGAGGCTTAGAGTCCATGAAGTCCTTGTAGTCACTGTACTGGCCATCGCCATTCCTGCGACGCCTATCACGATCACAATTGTTGTTGTTGTTGTTGTTAGCAATCATCTGCTGCAAAATAGCCTGCTGAGTATCCAGGAACTAAGTAAACATCTGCTCCTGGGTACGTGGTGGAGGAGGCGGTAACTCCTCATCCTCATGCTCATTTCCACCACCACTGGTTGACCCATGACGACGGGTATGAGGTGCCATCTGTAGCAACACACAACAACCATTGTTAGGTGTCAGTTATGCCAAAGAAAACCGAAAGATTATGCCCAGAAGATATCAATAATCATTTTTGATAACCAACAAATGGCACAATAATTCAATAATCATCACACAACCGCACAATAACAAGGCGCAACCAAAAAGGGTTTCCAAACTGCATAAGTTACCATTACTTAATTAGAAGTTTGATGGTTCCAGCCCTGAACACATAGGGTTCACATAGTACAAACCAGGTTCTACCCATTACATTACATTAAAGGTTTTTCCACTACAATAGGGTGCTGATCATGGCAAAAGCACTAGAAAGAGCCTAGTCATCGTGGTCACTGTCCATGCCGGACACGTTCCCACCATGGTCATCACTCTCGTCAATAGGCACGATCTCCTCGGGGTCTTCTTCCTCTTCTTCCTCACTTGCTTCACCATCATCAGCTGCAACGAAGATCTCAGGAGCAAACTCCGCTGCACCCAGAGGATGAAACGGATCAACACGGTTGTTCGGACGATGAACATCCTGCTGCAACTCCCAAACTTGCTGCTGACTAGCACGCAACTCCTGCAGAAACTCCTCGCGCTGATGTGTCAAACTCAAATTGCGATTTTCAAGCTGGCGGCGAAGATCTGCATTCTGCCTCTCGAGCACCTCAACACGGCGATCAGCCGCCAACAAAGCGCCAGTGCATCATAACAACTCATTGCGACAGGCAGTGAGAGCAACAACCAAGTCATCTGAGCTACGACGAGCCATACGTGCCCACTCTTCAGCTCCTACCTTCTTCTCCACAGCATCATGCAAGGCTTCAACGCATTTCATCCAACCATCCCTAGTGGAATAATGCATCCTCAGGACAGCAAACATAGCACTCATAGAAGCACCCGTGCTATGAGCACGCTCATCTCTGCCTCGCTCCAAGGAAGGCTGGCTAGACTGAGCCCACTCACCCTGAGAAGCATCCACCCTGGAAAAAACATTTGCTGGCCCCAAATCAGCTCTCTTATTGAACCTGGTGCAAATGTCCGTCAACACCTCGAAAGCTGCAAGCTGCGCACCATCCCATGGCGTCTTCATGTCAACTTCCACCTTTATTCCTGGAAACGACCAGCCACTTTCAAGCACCGGGATAGTCACCCAAACATCAAACCAAGGCTGCACCATGGTTTCCGCTGGCTTCCAGAAATACAGTGGTGGCTCTGCATACCCCACAGACTTCAACAACCTCCATAGCACAGTGGGTGTGCCAAACTGCTCCAGAAACTGACCACTCTGCGGCTCACCTTCAGCTGCCATCTGGTACATTACAACATCTTTCAGCATTTAGAATAAGATAGAGCAGCACAAATTTTATCATAGGGGAGGGAAATAGTACAAATAGCTTGAATTAATCTCATGATCATGATGCATGCACGTGCCAATGACCTCACACATAGTATATATTAACTAACATTATAGTCGGTGGCATACCACGTGCTCTCATATACGTAACTAACCGTGCTATACGTTTTGCGTGGTTAGTGTACCTGCAGAAGATTCATTTCAGCCTAATTCCCAATGTATGCAGGGCAACAAGAAGCACTTTTCGCCGGAAATGTTCCCATGAACATTTGCGACCCCAAAAGTAATTACTCCACCTTACTTCCATAACTACACATATGGATCACATGTACTCACTTCAGTAATCATAACACTCACCATCGACCGACGGTTGTTCGATCTTACACTCACATCTCACCTTACCTCAGGCGACGTGGCACATTGACCCATAAGAAGCAATAAGAAACCGACAGTTCATAATTATCCGCACGATAAAACCAAATGAACCACAAATAGAAACATAATGCAATTTCCGCCAAGTCAGTACTTACATAAGCCACCTAATTACCACATATATATAGGGCTATAGGACTGGGTCATTGGTACTCATAAGTTTTGCAAACACTTGGTTTAAATCACCTATACACACTACTAGTTGGCAATTAGTTTGTAAAACTCAAAACTCTTTTAATTTTTAAATAGTCAAGTGACGGTATATGCTGAATTATGCTCTGGTACCAGCTGTCACAGAACCGACCAATTTGTACGAGCACAAGTACAACGATCGCATTTTTAATAGCAATCAAGTCGCACTTGAGCCAATATAAACCCGGTAGTCCGCAAATATCGAAGGATTTCAAACATTTTCATACCCCAAGGATCATTCATTCAGCAACACCCGATCACATGATACATAAGTTCGCAACCGAATTTAAACATCAGAGTACAACATAGTCTTTTACACAAATATAGTCGTAGCGGAAGTCAACATAGTTTTACACCACAGAGTTCAAATACGAGTACCATCAAGTGACCATGTCACAGCAATCTTACAACGACTAAGGATAGATAATGACCCTGCCCTCGGGTTTAGTCTTCTTCGCCCGCAGGGGTGAAGCAATTCTTGCAATACGCGTAGTAGACTACACCATCTGCAACAATGGGAATAAAACCCTGAGTACTCAATTGTACTCATCTAGACTTACCCGACAGGGAGTAAATAAAAAGGCTCTCAAGGATATGCAGGCTTATTTGGTGGAGCTCAGAGGATAGCAACATTTTGCATAAAAGGCATTACTACAGTAGTTCCTCAACTTATTCATTTTAATTGTGATAAGCCTCGATTTCAGTTAAGCTACTTAAACTAAGATTTGCCACTATACTAAGCATTCACTGATTATTATAGCAATCAATAAAATCATATGATTTCCGATATCCATAGATATCAACCTCATCTCACCAATATCATTATGTTCAAGTTATTAGCCTCTACCTCACCAGAAGATCAGTTTAGTTTCTCACTAACCAGGAGAGATGGCGATTCGAATCGATTGTACCAGCTAGCAAATATGCCAATCACAAGCCCTGTCAGCCGAGCCACTGGCTTCTTGGGTAACCGTTAAATCTTTCTGAGTCATAATGTATCGCGGGCTTGGAGGGGTCCATATTCTCAGAGACAAACCCACTTCCAGGATGCCTCAGGTCCCTGACCTGCCCTTGGTAAGATGGTGTCTTCGCACATCCTTCCTACCTCCAGAATATGTCTACCTTATCACACCCAATTCCCGGCTCAGAAAAAAATACTCGGCTTCGCGGTCGGAACGACTTATCCGGCCAGCTATGTGACGACGTCTTTCAATCTCAACTGATGTCTGGTGGCCTCAGTCCTAGTCGGCCATAAGCAGCACCGAAGACGGCATGACCTCAACCATGTCATGCGGCTCCCCGCTACCTAGCCTTGATTCTCTCATTAGACACTGTGGCATGGTGGCACATATAGTCCATCATGTGGAATCCAATCCCCATCATCATTAATAACCACCTATGCTCGTGAAGGACAGGAAATCCCTCGACTTCTACCGGTCTAAGCATGACTAAGCATAAGATCGAACCCATCCCTTGTCTAGTAATAACTTCAGGATCAAGTATAAGTGGACAAGATATAAATGCAGCAACGGTATCATATCAACTCCTATACTTAAGTGCACAATCATACGATTTAATAAAGACCAGTGCATTTGTAAAAAGAGTAGGTGGAGACTTAAGGATGCTCCGGGGCTTGCCTCTCACAAAGTTAGTAGGTTGGTGATCAGGGCACTCAGGAAGTTCAGCCTCCTCCTCCTGGCCTTCGGGAACCTCTGGCACCTCAATCTCCGGTGGAACTCCCTCCTCCGGTGGATCGAACTGCAATAGCGTCACTCCTCCCGGCGATCCTGTATGCATGATATGCATATATGAGAACTGAGAATGCACATGAAATGCAAGGTAGAGATGCACAAATTAACCCATAATATGCAATCAGTTTAACAATCCACACTCATTTACTGAGTACGTGCATATTTCTTCTCTGGACAACCAACTCATACTCACCCTTCTTAAGCAAAGCATAGAACAATTTCTCATCCCGGGTAAGAGGTCTACAACCTGCACTTAATAATTAACATGCATCAACTAACCTACCACAATCAACTTATAATTAACAAGCGCGAGCAACATCATATAAACAAAACATTAACCTTGCTGCCCTAAGCTCAAATGAGGATCAACTCCACTATTTTAAACAAGTGACAATGCTGGAGCATCACAGAAATACATAAAAACACCTCCCAACCAAAAGATACTTGCTTAAAGCAATTAAACAAACCCTAGCTTATAACTGGACCTATTGTTTGCTGTGCCCAGAAAAATTACAGTAGCTATTACACATCCAGATTAGCCTACTGACAAAATTTCAACTCATTTGAACAAGTATAACAGTCCACACAAAAATAACAAACAACCAGCCTTTTATGCAATGGAAAATACTTAACACAATGAAAGTATCAAACAACAGATTTCCCATTTTTCTTAGCTTCTTCACAACATAACATGGTTCAGGAAAAATATTCATGACCTTACCTTAACACATTAAGCATGGTGATTTTTGCAAGATTAAAGAATAAAAGGCACATTATACAAGACATCATATAATTAACAGTGCAACATCAGCAAACATATTTTTCTTAGATTCTATTTCCCTAAACAAGATTAATGCAAGTGGAATCACATTTTTAGCACATTCCTACAATTACTTATGCATTTATCAGGTTTGCAAGCAATTAACAATTTAAATATAACTGCACAGAAAAAGTATCCCAAAAATACATTTTATATTTTTCCTTGATAGACCTTAGAAATACAAACACAACAAAATTTGGTTCACCCCAATTGAACACTCCTAGCTCCAGATATGAATTTTGGAAGATTTTCCACAATTTCTGGAAATCAATTTCATAAATCATAAAATTTAAAACCGGCTTTAACTGCTACGTGCACCCGGCTCAGTGAACCAGAGGTGCACCAGAGCGGCTGACTCGCGGGCCCCTGGGTCAATCCGACCCCACACGTCAGAGAGAGGGGCAGAGCCGCCGGCGCTGACCGGCGAGAGCTCGCCGACGGCGAGGTCTCCGGCGACACCACGAGCACCAACGGACTCCTGACGACAAGACGAACTCAGCGCACTAACTTCTGAGGCCTGTCCCCCACCGGAGCAAGCTCAACGGCGGCAATGGCGGACGGCGGCGGTCCGGCGAACTTGCGCCGGCCAATTCCGACCTTCACCGACGAAACCAACCCACGTTCCGCACTCCCTAGACCCTAACGGAGCTCCGTGCTCGATGAATCGAACAGCGGTGCACGACAGCTTGCTCTAACCGCGCGCATGGCGACGCGGTGGCAGGCGGGTTCACGGCGAGCTCGGGTTCCGGCGAACCTACGGTGAGACCGACCCAACCAGAGACCTAGGCTAGATCTATGACTCACGAGGACACCACGACGAGCAAGAACTAGAAAGAAGGCTAGGGCATTGCCCTCGTCGCGGCAACCCGAGTGCTCGGCGGTGCTCCGACGAGGTCACGGTGGCGAGAAGCTCGCTGTAGCTATACCTTAGCTCGAATGAGACTGGAAACGGGTCGAAGATGAAGAGCAGAGCAAGGCGAAGCTATGGCGGAGATGGAGCGGTCGGAGACGGCTCGGTGGCGGCGGATTTTACCGCGGCGACGGCGCGGCGGTGATGGCGACGGCGGAGGGGAAAAGAGGAGAGCAGAGAGGCGAGGGAGCGGGGGAGAGTGAGAGGAGCGTGCTGGGGGACAGGATAGGGTGCCCTTTTGCCTTTGCAGGGCGACGGCAGGCGGGCGTGGCCCGACGCCGGCGTACGGTCGCCACTTGGCACCGTTTGCCTGCGGTCGCGCCAGCTGCTCGGCTGAATGCCAATTTGAATCGGCTCGATTCAGTTCTGAAAACCGACTGAAACCCGATCTTTGATGCGCCATATCTCTCGATCCAGTGAGTGTTAGCCAAAACTTCACTAATATGGATCAAAGAGCTACATGAGTACTCCATTCCATATTAGAACACTTTACTCTAGATCGTCCTGGATTGAGAGATATGGATCGAAGAACACAGCTACTTGGAAACTGTTTTCAGCTTTAGACTTAACAAAATTTTGAAACTCCAAAACAGCCCCAAATCTGCACTAATCCAACTTTTTGACCACCTTCCACCCATTTTCATGAGTTGACCCAAAAATAAAGTTTGTTGCTTATAAAATTCTACACAACTTTGATTAAGGGTGCACTGACATGCAAAATCTCTAAAATGCCCTTCTTGTTTGGTCAAACAGAATAGCTTTTAGAGGGCTCTCTAGTCAACTATGAGCTAGAGGGGTATTTTGGGGATTTCACCAACATGAACATTGTTCCAAATGTTACCCCAAACATGTCTAAAGCATCTAGAACAATAAACAAGCATCACATTTGCATGCTAACATATCTACCACACATGAGCATAAAGGAAACATATAGTATATAAGAAAGGCAATTTAACTTGAATAGTGGTGATGCATGAACTGACATGATAGGTGCTTGATGACATGCAAATGCAAGTGTGAAAATAGCAACTAACACTAGGGTGTTACATGCAGCTCCCCAAGCCTTTTCCTCTCAAGTGCTTTCTCTCTATGCATGCCATGAGTCAATAGCCTTTCAGGAACAGCACTAGGAGTGAATTGCTCAAATCTCTTCTTCTCTCTAATCAAAGTCACAAGAGTTCATTTCTTGGTGTGAAAGCTTCCAACATGACCCTCACAACCTTGTGATCATTTACCTCAGTGCCACCAAGACCTCTAATCTTGCCCACTATGACCATCAACCTATCAAACATCTCTTATGGTCCTTCTCCTTTATGAATTGCAAACCGATTGAGCTTGGCCATCAATATCTCAATCTTGGACCTTCTCACCTTGTCAACACCCTCATGTGCCATGTGCAAGGTGTCCCAAATCTCCTTGGCCACCTCCAAACACATCACCTTGTTGTACTCATCTCCATCCAAGGCACTAAGCAAGACATTAGTAGCTTGGGCATTGAGATGAATGTTGCGGAACTCCGCATGTGTGGGCTTCTTTGCATCAACCGGTGCCTCCAAGCCATGATGCACAATCTCCCAAATTCTGGGATAAAGACCTACAAGATAAGTTTTCATCAAGTGCTTCCACTTGGCAAAGTTAGTCCCATCAAAATGAGGCAACATTCTCGCGGGCACATTGATGACACGTCTAGTATCAAGGCTAGACAAAGATGAATAATCAAAGGATACGGCTCCATAGTCGGTGTAGCCGCTGCCCTTCTTGTTCTTGCTGCTCTTGCTGCCCTTGGTAGGTTGATAGGTGCTATCATCATCTCCATCCTCGGTGCTACTTGAGTCATAATCACTTGATACCTTCTTCTTGCCCTTTTCTTCTCTTTTCTTCTTCTCATCTTCTCTTCTTTTCTTTTCTTCTCTTCTCAGCCTTCTGTCTTCTCTTCTTTTTAGCTTTTATTCTTTTCTCTTCAACTCTTCCTTTTCCTTCCTTCTTTCTTCCCTTCTATCTTCCTTTGCTTCTCTTCTTCTACCTCTTTCTCCTTTGGAGACATCAGCTGGTGGCAGCGTGGATTGGCTTGCCGTCGACACGATGTCACTGCTGCTTTCGGTGGTGTGAAGATCATCACCATCGACATGGACACGAGCTGTACTTGCCTCCGCTTCTCCTTCCTTGGCCATACCTCACGCGGTTAAGCATAAACCAGAGGTAACCTGCTCTGATACCACTTGTAGGATCACGGACTTGCCTAGAAGGGGGGTTGAATAGGCCTGTGAAATTTCTTCGCAAACAAAGGTTAGTACCTGGCGCGGCAGTGCCGGCCTGGAGAGCGGCACTGCCGGGCTGCCCGGCACTGCTGCTCCTAGAGCGGTAGTGCTGGACCTCGCAGAGCAGATTCTACACAATTCAAAATTTAACCAATGAAACTTAAATCTATTAATTTACTGAGGTTCTCTGGGTTGTGTAGAGTCTAGAGCACCACTTCTTCACAGCTAGAACTTCACCAAAAAGTAGATCGGAACCAAACCTTGAAATCAAGAAACTCAACAAGTAGAGAGTAAAACAAGCAACACAAGTGACACAAGATTTGTCCAGTGGTTCAGCTTGCCACCAAGGCTTGCCTACTCCACGTTGTTGAGGTTCCACAAAGGAAACTTGGGTTCACAAAGCCCAATCCTCGTTCTCAAGTCAAGAGAGTTAACTCTTCAAAATAGGGGGTGATTCCACTAGCTTGTGAGGGTGATTACAAACCTCCCGGGGCTGCCACAAGCTTGGCAAGCTCACCGGGCGACGCTCTAGCCGGCTAAGAGCAAGCTCCAAGAGTAACAGATGCAAACCACCGCTTCAACGCGAACCAAGTGCTTGAGGAAGTTGAAGATCAATGGGAGAAGCTTGTTCTTGCTGAAAAACAACTCACACTCTTCAAGATTTGAGCTTAGATTCAAAAGGGGAGAGTAGAGAGCTTGTGGAGTGAGGGAGAGAGCAAGAGAGAGCCTTCTCTAGTGTCTGAGTCGAGCAAATGGCAGAGATGACCGTTGGGGGCGACGGGAGGGAGACTAAGAAGTCCCCTCGAGTCTAACAGTCAAAACAAGTCACGGCAGTGCCGCACTGGGAGCGGCTGAAAGGGTCGAGATGGCAAACTAGAGGGGGGTGAATAGTCCGACAAAAATTAATCGCAGCGAAAAATTAAACCTAATCGGTTCTAACGACAATTCACCCCTCTATCTAAGACTCTAAGCATCTTGCAAAAGATCCTAGCAAGAAGCAAAGGTGCAAGCCTAGCTTGAGCTTCCCTAAACCGTTCTAGCGCAAGGTCACACAAACCTAAGCACTAGTACTTTAAACACCGGGGAGCTCCTACCAACTAGCAAGCAAAAGCGCACTAAGCACCTAAGCTCACTACGTGCTCAACGACAAGGATACACAATCCTAATCAAGGAGCGCAACTTGTTTAGTTACACAAACTAAACAAGAAACTACTTCTAAGCTACACAATCTAAGAAGGTGAGTGGCAAGCTACACAAGCTAACCGGTCTCACAAGAGCAACTACAGCTACACAAGTAAAGTAATGCACAAAGGAGTTGTGTAGAAGGGAACAAACCATTGTGAAGGATGGGAAGATGTTGACACGGTGATTTATTTCCCAGAGGTTCACCTGTCGCCACAAGCTACGTCCTCCGTTGAGACAAGCTCTAAGGTTGCCGCTGGTCCTCTTGCTAGTGGTGACCCGCAAGTCACACTCTCCCATATGGAGTGCTTACCACAAGCTCTAGCACTTGACTTGGCTGGACCACTTGTCGCTCTTCACGTCTCACTCTACTAGCGATGCTCTTCGCGATCTTCCACAGGGTGAGCTCCAACCCCTCACAAAGCTTCTCCGGAGCCAAGCACAATCTTCTTGCTTGCTTCGACGGAGCCTTTCACCACCAAGCCATCTAGGAGGTGGTGACCTCCAAGAGTAACAAGCACCACCGACTTGCAACTCGATCACTTAGTGCCAACACTTGTAATCTCTCAATGCAACGCACTAGAATCACTCACTAGCGATCAATTGGATGAACACTAAGCACACTAGTGAGTTAGAGGGCTCCCAAGCACACCTACACAAGCCACACAGGCACAAGGGTGCTCAGCACTATGCCAAGGCTGGCCACAACATCTATTTATAGCCCACAAGCCAAATAGAGCCGTTGCCAACCGAAATCGGCCGTCGGACCGACCGTCGGACGCTCAACGCGCCACCGTCGGACTATTGTCCATGGTCCAACGCCCTGGATCTCCGCCACGTGTCACTAGCCATTTAACGTCGACCGTTGGAACTTAACAGCTACTTCACACGCCAACTTAACCACCCGTCGAACGTTCACCGTCGGACTAATCCAATGGAGCGTCCGACGCTTCCAGAGAGCTACCCGAGAGCTGAAACTCGTCGAACGACAGTCAGACGCACAGCGTCAGACCAACAGCCAGCGTCTGACACCGTGAACACTGCTCGCCACGTGCAACGCCAGAGCGTGAACTCTGCACGCCACACTGTCGGACCGTGAACCAACGGTCCGACGCTCGGCCTTCTCCCACCGTCGGACTGTCCGAGTCTCGCAGCTCGAGCAACCGTCGGACGCAAGAGAATAGTCAGACGCTGTCACAGCAGACAGCGTTCGACGCTCTCGCCATAGCTCAGAAAACTAGGGTAAGTCATTGGACCGAAACCAATGGTCTGACACCCTTCTTCCTTAGCGTCCAACGCTTCTCCACTTCTCCGAAAACCTCTGAATCCTGCCGAGCATGCTCGGCAGGAGGAGGAGAGAGAACCCAACCCTCTCTACCTCATAACTTCACCTCCAAACACCTTCACCTTGGCAAATGTGCTAACACCAAAAGTGTTCAACCTCAAGTGCATGTGTGTTAGCTTTTCACAAATATTTTCACAAAGGATTTTCTCTCATTTCACCGCGCCACTCGATTCTAGCAACGTATGCAAGTTAGATCACTCAAGTAGCACTAGATGACCGATATGCAAACAAGATTGCCCCTCTTGATAGTATGGCCATCTATCCTAAATCCGTCAAGCACTTCTCTACTCAACCTTAGACCAGTGAAATGGAAACACCCTAGGTTATACCTTTGTCTTGCACTTTCCATTCCGATCACCATCTTCATCTCCGTCTCCGACACCATCGATGCCGGTGCAACACATGTACCAATACCTCAACAATGATATGATCCACATCATATCATCACGTGGCTTTTGGTTCATCGAGCCTTGACTTGCTTGCTCTTCACCGTTGCGTTGGTCCATCAGCGCCAAGCCATCACCCGACTTGCTCTTCACACTTGCAACCGGTCCGTCGATGCGAAGACTTGTCTTGATCTTCTCCACCTAGCCACATGACTCCATGTCATGTCTCATGTGCATTTAGCTCCTTCATCACCACATGTGTGAGCTAAGCAACACTCTCCAAGTCATATCCACCTCCATGGCATAATTGCTCACACACATGTACCTGTGGACTAACCTCCTATGTAATCAACACTTAAACACATATTAGTCCACCTAAGTTGTCACTCAATTACCAAAACCAAACAAGGACCTTTCAATCTCTTACTTTTTGGTAATTGATGACAACTCTACAAAGATATGGAAATTATGCATATTAACCAAGTTAGCTCTTCACACATGTGTAAATTACTAACTTGGGTTTGGATTTTATGTTACTTATCCATCTTTAAGCTCAAATCTTTAGACTTAGATAAGCTCCATAAAACCTAACTTGGTAGTGTTAACTCCCCTACATGTGTGCTCAAATGGTTTGGTTTCAAATTTGCACACATGCATAAATATGGAATTTGTGGGAATGCCAACACTACTAAGTGATGCTAAGGTGCATAGAATATACCTTTATAGCGTGATACCAATTGCTCGATACCAATTGCTTGAAGCCAATTGAAGTTGCACCATTAAGTCCATCCTTAGCATCATGATTATCTAGACAAGTAAAAATACTAGATACCCCGTGAGATCAACATTATAAGCAAGGTTCTAGTAAATACTTGAAAAGCACAAGTCTAGCTTACACCTATGCATGCTAGTTATCAAATCATCAATCAAAACTATATTAGCATACACCACACAAGTAAGATACCACAAATAAATAATCTAAATGCAAATGCGAGCAAGCATATGAATATGCACAATTCAAATGCAATCAATCATGTCCATGAGCTTGCTCCCCCTACTTGTGTGTTTCTCTTGTCCAAGAATTTGATCCCCTTGTAATCTTCAATCTTGTGGATCATCCTTCTTGTTGGCCTATTGCTCTCCCATCATCAGCCTCCATGATGGTTCATCGCGTACTTCCATCCATCTTGATAAAATCTCCCCCTTGATCATTGCTTCCACAATTCTCCCAATACACAATTTCATATCTTTGTCCAATCTCTCCCCCTTTGTCATCAATTTCCATAAAAGGTCAATGCTCTATTGTGACAAAGGTGTGTGGGAGGGATGTTGAGGGTAGATACTTGCACATTCAATGGACACCACCATTTTTGAGTTGGAATGACACCACTTGAAAACCATCCATAGGATGAGATACCACATGTTAGGACCTTGCATCTCTTGATACCAAATGAATAAGTATCTCTCATATGTCATATGATTGGTCATCCACTTGAACATGAGCTCTTCTTGGTGTGGGAAGTCTTCATCTTGATGATCACTTAAAGTTGAGGATCACTTGCACAAATGTTGGATACCACTTGACTACTTGATCTAGACACATGGGGTTGGACTTATACCACTTGTATGGATGCCATAATGATTATCACAGTACCACCTTGTTGGTTCATGTACATGCTACTAGTGAGTGAGTCTAGATACACTTGAAAGATAAACTTGATATCCATTTTCATTGTTGTCTTGTGCTTCTTGAACTTAGATTGTTGTGATGAGCTTCTTTCTTGATTAGTTCAATCTAGCAAACTTGCATAAATAATCTAACTCGGTTTGAACCAAAGACAAGCTTCTTCACGCCACTAGGGGTTATCTTGCCTATGTTGAATTAGATCCTTTGTGCTCATTTAACTAGATCAAACACTAGGTTCACATGCTCATGAACAAGTCATATGTAGCCACTAGATCAAACAAGAAATAGAAGCAATAGTGGCATCATATGAACTAAAATCATTTCATTTTTCATGAATGCATACCTATGTATGACTATATGCTCTAATCAAGCCCTTAGCAAAATATTGATGCATATGCCATACAATGATACCTTTGCTATCTCGGAGTAGAGGATAGTAATTTTCATTCAATCTCCAACAATAGCAACGGTGAAGTCCATTTGAATAGCATGGTGAAGACCAATCATCATCATGAAAACCATTCTTCACCCATATGAATTAAATACCACTTATGATCAAGTGGTAGCTTCAATGTTGTGGTTGACTTGCTTTTCTTTTCTTGATCAAGCTTGCATGAGAATACCACTTGTATAAGCATGACTACCACTTGTATGTATATGATTTCTTTTCATTTGGATGTTGCTTACTTTCTAGATAAATCTCATGATTTCTTCAACTAACCATCTCCAATGCTCCTTAGAATTCATCACTTCCATATTAGCCATCCAAGCATCACCCACTTGGTTTACCTTCACCAGGCGGCAAGCCCCGACACTCGGGAGAAGTGAATTATCTCCAAAAGAAACATCTTCAATACTCACTTGAATTACTTTGTTTGATTGATCCAAGGACTTAACATGATGATCAAATGAATTCCTTCTTTAAGTCATTTTCTTTCTTCTTCATTGCTTGGTCTTGATATTCACTTGAGTGCCAATCTTCATGATCCAAAACCAAACAAATGACTCTCAACCACTTGTATTATATTTCCAACTTGAGAGTCTTTCAATGCAAGAGATACCAAAGATTTCCAATAATTCTCTCTTGTGGACAGATTCTGTACACTCCAAAGAATAGATCATAACTGCCAATTTACTTGTCCAAATACCATGAAATTTTGTGAATACTATCTTCAATGAGTCAACTAGCAGCCACAAAACTTTGAGCTTCGTTTGACAAAGTATGAACTGCCAGTTAACATTTTGCTCCACACTGCTACATGCTGAAAACTGCTGCACTTGTGTTGACAAGAACTACTCCAAAACAAAAGCAATTCTTATCCAATTCTCATAAAACTTTCACAGCAACTTATATCATAAGTATAGAGCATGTATACCAAATTTCAAACCAATCCAAATAGATTGATCACTCAAACATGGCCTTCTTCTTAGCTAGCTCAGATTTCAGATTATGGACATATTTGAACAATTGAGCTATTCTTCAACAAGTTGAATCAAACTTGAGATCAACTAGCTTGAATACTTTCACAAGATATAAATCCATTCAATCCACTTACTAAAAGTCATATTATGATCATATCCAACCAAGTTTACTCAAATTTGATCACTAAGCAATTATTCCATTCAAACACCTCATTGCAAGCAACATTTGCATATTTATCCAATTCAATCAACTCATATGCATCCAAATAGATGTGATCAACAAAAGATATACCTTGATGGTCTATGATCACCCATTTGCAAGCTTCAACTTCATTCTTTGCAAGTCATCAAATAATTAACCAATTGACCACCCACAACTTGATCTTTGCACTTGTATGAGTTTTGCTCTTGGACTTCACTTCATTTGACTTGGCATTGGTTTGGATATGCACTAGGTTTCATGACTTGACTCAACATATGATGATTAATATGAAATACTAATTGAATCAAACCTCCAATGCCATGATACCTACACATATTCATCCACCTTTTGATGGTGCCCAAACAAGTTTGGGTCCTCTCAAGTTAGGAGCAACATACTTAGGCATAGCCTTAGTATGGATAGCGGGATGTTTTGCAATAGAAACCAACGAGGTACCATTGTCATCCTTCTTCCTAAGCATAATATGTGCACTAATTGAAATTGTCTTAGGAGTGTTACCTAGGGGACATGAATGAGCCATGTGTCCCCTTCTCGGCATGAGTAGCACCTTTGCTTTACTTGAACCTTCTCTTTCTTGCTCATTTGGTGCTTCTCCTTGCCTTGCCTCTTGTGGGTTGCTTGAGCCTTCTTCTCAAGCTTGCTAGAACACTTTGAGGCAAAGTGACCCATTTCTTTACACTCGAAGCACTTGATGTGAGCCAAATCTTTCTTCTCATGATTCTTGCTCATCATCAACTTGGCATCATGAATGTGAGTTGGATGCCTTCCTCTTCCACTACCCCTTCTTGTTTTCCTCTTCTTGTTCAAGTCACCATTGCAAGCTTCATGGTTGGTCTTGGCTTGATCTAGGGGTGTCTTGTCTTGTGGCTCTAGTTGAGGCCTCACAAATCTTTTGTATAGATTTTGTGAGCGTGTGAGCCTCTTTTCTTCCTTCTTCAACTTGAGCTTGTTGGGGCATGTTGAAGCTAAGTGACCCATCTCATGGCATGTGAAGCACATGAAATGAGCAAGCTGTTCTTGCTCTAGCTTCTTCATCTCTTTCTCAAAAGTTCTCTTGCCCCATCTTTTGTCTTTGATCTTGCTCTTGTTGAAGTGAATGCCACTTGTATCTTAGCTTCTTCGTATGATGACTTTGCTTGCCTTGAAGCCAAGACCACTCACGTCGCCCACCATTCTTGTGTTCTTCAACATATGGTTGAGGGCGGCACTTGAGTTATTCCACCTCTCTATTGTGTTGCTCAAATTCTTCACTTGACTTTTGAGCTCATTGTTGGTATTTATTAAGTGCAAATAGAATATGAAAGATTCTGCAAGCGCACAGAATACCATTGTAGCATTTTATCGGGAGTATTCCAGGTATCGTTATTTATATTTTACCACAGGGAAACAATGATTAAAGAAGTTTGATAGTTGACCATCATGTGTCTACTAACTTAGTACACCAACTAGACTATAGTAGGGGTAAACAATAAATGATAGGAGCTATGCTTAAATGACATAGACACACAGGAGAATTCTATGATAAAAATAGCAAACCATAGGTCCATTTCGATCGTCTCAACGAGCTCTATGCAATGGTGAACTCCAATTCTTCATTTGAGATACTTTTAATCATTGAAAAATTGAATATCCCTGCATACCCTGCAAAACAAGTGAGAACACCAAAACTCGTGGAACTTGTTAGAATTAAACCCTATAACTATGTTGTGAATTGTTTTATGCCCTTGATTCATGTTTAGTTGATGGGTAAAAATGAGCAATAACTACCGTCAACAAGTTCCCTAAGCTTACCCTTTGCTAGTCCCTTAGCAAAGCCAAACTTTAGCATATATCAAAAGTTATAGCTACCCCTCACAAGTATTCGGTTTTAAACCAAGAAGTACTCAAGGATTAGAGTAGACCAAGCTAACCTTTAGACTTACCTGTATTACCTTTACCATGGAGCTTGTAGCTTTCTCTTGAGTCTTGGGTAATTGAAGGATAGAATGTCTAAATTAAACACTATGTCTCAAGCTCTGTCGTTCAACTCTTATCCTGGAGCTTTTGCAAGTTTTCAAAATAAAACTCAGAGTTTCCTTTGCATGACTCTCTCAAGTCTCTCAATATGTGATATTTGTGGATCCTCGCCAAGGCAATAGTGATGCATGCCTTCTCTTCTCTCTCTCACCCTATAACTAATAGCTTGTGTGGAGCTTATGGGTAAGGAGACAGCTCATACATACTTGCAATGAATGTATTGTAAAGTCAAACAATGGATCCAAAGGAACAAGTCATACAATCAAATCAAAATGTGCATGTGTGTGGATGTGAGGTGGTACGTGGATATATATGGTGGCTAATCCTAATTCTACTCGTTTGCTCCTTGAGACATCTCTCTCTCTTTTTCAAACACTAGGGAATTGTGTTGCACGACAACATGGGCTATCTTTCTTTTCTTTTTTTTTCAGGTGGGTATCAGAGTACCCATTATTTTGATAAATTCGGACACTTGTACATTTTTACCTCTCAGGTGGGCATCTTTGTACCCATTGTTTTCTCTCATCTCACTCTTTTGCACAGTCACATGCCTCTTCTCTACAACAATACTTCCATTTTTCTTTTTCTTTTGAGAGATAGCAACAAGAACTTTGGAGCACTGATCTGGGGTAACCAATGGGATATTTTTAGTGTTCACTCCTAATGTAGGAGTAGAACATTTTTAGGTGGATCTAGATGGAATATGTGGAATGTGGATGCGCCCACTCGGATATGAGTAGTGCGTTATAGGTGGAGTGCATGTGATCTTGATTGTAAAAGCATGACGAGTTCCTAAGGTATCAACAAAGATTGACTAAACTCAAAACAAAGTAAGTAGCATATAATGTGTATGTTTTCCTAATCTAGCATGTATGGCTATGGTAGAATTATAAAGCTCTTGTCATGCAGGAACTCATCATGTGGTTTTAAGGATTTTCAAAATAAATCTCCAGAATTCAAGTATCACTAGGAACAAGATAAATAGCAGCTCAAACTTTGCATATCATATCCCTCAATTACTTAGACTCAGATCAAGCATTTGCAACCCACAAGTTTCAGGTTCAAAGTAAATCTTTAAGTTAAAATGGTTGCGTCTAAAACTTGGGATGACTCAAGGTTGAAAACTAAGTTGGTATGAGGAATCATGGTGAGGTGCTACTTATCAAATTCCTGAGGATGGTTTCCATCTAGTCTGAGCAAAATTATTGTAAGCACTCTCTTTTTATTTTATTCAAACACACTAACTAACCTAAACACTATTTATTTGGTTTTCAAATTTTATTTAACTAGCTAACTCACACGAAAAGCATTATGATACAATAATAAAATGGAAAACTTATACTTAGCTGGATTTAAGTGGAGGGTGCCCTCCCTCAAGCTGGATATTGACGAGGTCTTTGATGTTGCAAGTTGAGTGATCCTTATGGGAGCAGGTGTACCGGCAGCATAAGGGCGTCGGGTTGACTAGCTCTTTGATCTTGTATTATCCTGTAAAACTCAATTGCCAACAAGAATACCAAATTTCATGGAGAGGGGTTAGGTTAATACCACTCCATGGTAAGTGATTGGTTTTATATTTCCAGCAGAAGTTTCCTAACTGGGTGACCTTCATGTGCCCACATATTTTTGGGTTTTTTCTAAAAAGTGTGGACCTTCATGTGCCCACATATTTTTGCTATTTTTAGATATTCTTATGGTACTTTGGTGAACCTTCATGTGTTCACATATTTTTGGTATTTTATGACCATATAAAACAGACTCGATAATCGCATAGGTATAGTTACCTGATAACTAGGTGATGCTCCTTTTCCAAGCTAGATGTTTGCAACACTTAGTGTTGACGATCTTTACAGTGTGCTTACCAGCAGCAGTCTGGTGGGCGTCACTGATGGACTCACTCCTCAGACATAGTGTTATCCTGCATAATTATACTCCAACAAGAAAACCAAAACTCGAGGCTCGAATGTGTTAAGGGGTTAGCGGTTAGCCAATAAGTAATTGATTATTCTCTGAGTTGATTTTAATTGACAGATTCTAGCAGGATTCTCTTTTTAGGGTTTTCTTACTTTCTTATTAAACAATCAAATATGTATGCATGCTATATATTTTTATGCCACCACGGAGAATATTTATTCTCAAGGGTGAAAGGACCGGATAGGCTAGAGGGGGGTGAATAGCCTATTAAAAAATTCTACAAAGTACTAGACCACAAGTTAGAATATAACAAGGCTATCGCAAAGCACTAGCTTTAAACTACCCTATGCAAGTCACCTAGCATAATATTCTACTTCACAAGAATATGCACTCAACCGCAAGAAACCAACTCCTCCGAACCTAAGGAGATGGCACCTAGACAAATAGTAAGCGCAAGGAAGAGTGATCGAGGATGATTATACCGAGGGCTTGATGAAGTGAAGACTAATCACGTGAAGAGCCAATCACCAAGAGATAGACAATATGAAAACCAATTGATCAATCACCAAAAGGAAGCCGGAAGACCAATCATCCACTCGATGATGGAGAAGAGAATGAACACCTGATTTTTTACTGAGGTTCACGTGATCGCCGTCACGCTACTCCTCGTTGTGGCACCGGTCTTCCTTGGTGGATTGCGAGCTAGGCTTCACACTCCAATCCCTCACTGGGAGCCGCTCACCAACACAAGAGAAGTGGCTATCAACCACGAGCAATCCACTAGAGCTGGTTTTGGCACTCCGCCGAGGATAACCACAAAACCTCTCACAATCAATCACCTCGGTGTGGGCTTGAACAATCACCAATCAACCTCAACACTGGAATCACCTCCAAGCCGCTAGGGACACGGCAATGCTCCAAGAGAATAAGAACTCAGCCTTGGCTGGCTCTCAAGTGCTCTAGGATCCAATTCACTAAGAAACCAAGCACTCGAGGATCACTCAACTCACAAAGATGATCAAAGATGAACAAATGAGTGAGTGGGAGGCTAGAGAATGCTCACAAGAGTTAGGCAATGAATCAAATGTGCAAAAGTATCACCAAGTGACCAGGGAGGGAGTATAAATACCCCCAAGTTTACTCCTAGCCGTTACCCCACACAAAACAGCCGTTAAACAGCTTTTTATACCGTCGGACTGAGTTGTCGGACTGGACCCGTCGGACCAATCCTCCGAGTCCGACGGTTTTTGATCACGCCACGTGTCTGCTCCGTTCAACCACAGCCGCTGGATCTCAATGGCTAACCGCTTGTGCCACATACCACAACCGTCGGACGGGTTGGCGTCGGACTAAGCAACAGCGTCCGACGCTGTGCCCAGAGCACGCCACGCGCCTCGCCACGCCAAGAACTCGCCGCGACGCGTCATCGGACTGTCAGCTGATGGTCCGACGCTCACACCACACACTTCGTCGGATTGTCCGACTCTCACAGACAGCCATAGCACAGAGACACCGTCGAACGTCTTCAAGTCAGTGCGTCGGACTAATGAAATTCATCGTCCGACGCTTCCAGAGAGTTACAGAGAGCTCAAAAGACCGTCGGACGGAGACCGACGCTCACTGTTGGACCAACGCCAACCGTCTGACGCTTTCAAAGTTTAGAAACAGAGCCTGGGAGTCAGATTCTTCGCGCCAATAGTCTGACGCCTCTGATCCCAGCGTCCGACGCTCAGAAGCTTGCTCTACTCAAGTTAGTTTCGCACCCTTTGCTTTTATGTGCTAACACTCAAGGTTCTCAACACTTGTGCACAGTGTGTTAGCATTTTCAAAACATTTTCAAGGGTTTCTAACTTGATCTCTAGGTTGTGTTATATTCAATGCCATGAAATGCAACCTAGAGCACTTGAAGGTAATTCAACACTCGTTCTCTCCTTAATAGTCGGCTATCTAACCTAAATGTGATCACACCCACTAGGTGTCTTGATCACCAAAAGAAAAGCCTATTTGAGGTTATACCTTTGCCTTCAAATCTTTTCTTTTCACCTTGATCAACTTCACTTGATCCACCTTGCTTCTTGTTCCATGGATGAGTCATCTTGATCAACACCATCTCCTAGACTCCATGTTCCATGGTTTGACCAACCTAAACCTTGCCATACTTAGCAACTTAGGTTAGTCCATAGGATGTCATTAATTATCAAAACCAAACTAGGGCTTTCAATCTCCCCCTTTTTGGTAATTGATGACATCCCGTACAAAGATAAGAGATAAAAATGTTTTTGAAACTTGTAAGCTTGTCCAAACAAGATTATCATATTTTGGAATGGACAAACACCACAAATTTGGTTTTGTGGCTATTTAGCTCCCCCTACATATGTGCATGAGTTTGGATTTTGAAGCTTGCACATATGTATTATTAGAGAGTAAATTTCCACCAATATGTGCTAGGATGGTTAGGATAAACCTTTGAAGCATGATACCAATTGAAATTTTCATCGAAGTTGCGGAATCTCCATCCTTGGCACTTTGATAACTAGATGATCACAAAACTTGAGCATACCGGTGAGATCAATAATATAAGCAATGCTCAAATACCACTTGGAAAGTACAAGATCATCTAGCTACCACCTAAGCATGCTAGTTATCAAATCATCAATCAATTTTATATTAGCATACACCACTCAAGAACATGACAATTGAAAATAAGTACATATGCAAATGCCTCAAGCATATGTAAGTGCACATTCCAAATGCAACAACCAAGTTCATGAGTTTGCTCTCCCTCAATGTGAGCTTATCTTAAGTAAAGGTTTTGATTCAAATTTTTGATCCCTTTACTTTGGCCTATTGCTCTTTCATCATCGGCCTTAATGATGGTTCATTACGAAGCTTAAGTTCTCTCCCCCTTGTTCTTTACCTTGCTCTTTATCTTTGTTTTTCTCCCCCTTAGCGTCAAGTACCACAAAAGGGTCAAGTTAAAGGAGTGAGAGACATTCTTAGTCAAGTTTGGTTCAATCTAGCAAATTTGCACAAGTTTCATAGCTCGGTTTGAACCAAAGACAAGCTTCTTCACGCCACTAAGGGTTATCTTGCCTATGTTGAGTTAAGCACTTAGTTGCTCATTAACTAGATTCAACACTAGGTTTGCATCCCCATGAACAAGTTATATACCATCACTAGATCAAGCGAGCAATAGTGATGACATATAGACTTCAAAACCATTTTGGCTTTCAATGAATGACTTAGAGAGAACAAAATCATGTCTATATGATCTAGCAAGTCCTAGTAGAGTATGAATGCACATGTCAAACAATGATACCTTTGCCTTGCTTGGAGGATAAACATGTCATAAGATATTCATGAAGTGCATCAACACATGTTGGAGTAGTCAAGTATGTTCAACTCATTCCTTACCTTGCAAAATCTAGTTTCATCAAGTGGCTTGGTGAATATGTCGGCTAGTTGATCTTCGGTGCCCACATTTGTGATTGCAATATCTCCCTTTGCTTGGTGATCTCTTATGAAATGGTGCCTCACATCTATATGCTTGGTTCTAGAATGTTGCACCGGATTTGTTGTGATCTTCACCGCACTTTCATTGTCACATAGCAATGGAACCTTGTTGAATTTTAATCCATAGTCCTTCAAGGTTTGCTTCATCCACAAGATTTGTGCACAACAACTTCCCGCACTAATATATTCGGCTTTGGCATTAGAGAGTGCAACACTATTTTGCTTCTTGGATGACCATGATACTAGTGACCTTCTCAAGAGTTGACAAGTACCGGAAGTGCTCTTTCTATCAATCTTGCAACCGGCATAGTCCGCATCCGCATAACCAACCAATGTGAAGTTTGATCCCTTAGGATACCACAATCCAATATTAGGTGTGCTTTTCAAATACCTCAATATTCTCTTTGTAGTCTTCAAATGACTTTCTCATGGAGAGGCTTGATATCTTGCACACATGCACACTCTAAACATCACATCGGGCCTAAAAGCGCTCACATAGAGTAGACTACCAATCATTGACCGATATTGCTTTTGATCAACCAATTCACCTTCTTCATCCAGTTCCAAGCTTCCACTAGTGCTCATTGGAGTTGAGATTGCCTTTGCATTTTGCAATCCAAACTTCTTCACCATGTCCTTGATATACTTGCTTTGACTCACAAATGTGCCATTCTTCAATTGTTTGATTTGGAGTCCAAGAAAGTAACTAAGGTCACCCACCATGGACATTTCAAACCCTTTGGCCATCATTTCTCCAAACTCTTCACAAAATGCTTGACTTGTTGACCCGAAGATGATATCATCAACATAGATTTGCATGATGAATAAGTCATTTCCAATCATCTTAGTGAAGAGAGTGGTGTCAACCTTTCCCATCTTGAACCCTTTAGAGAGTAGAAAATCCCTCAACCTCTCATACCATGCTCTTGGTGCTTGTTTCAAACCATTGAAAGCCTTCTTGAGCTTGTACACATGGTCGGGCTTCTTGTCGTCTTCAAAACCGGGAGGTTGCTCAACAAACACTAACTCATTGATGTAGCCATTTAGGAATGCACTCTTGACATCCATTTGATAGAGCTTGATATTATGAGCACATGCATAAGCCAATAGAATCCGGATTGCTTCCAATCTTGCCACGGGTGCATATGTTTCTCCAAAGTCTAAGCCTTCAATTTGAGTGTAACCTTGTGCAACCAATCTTGCTTGGTTCCTCACAACAATCCCGTCTTGATCTTGCTTATTCCGGAAGACCCACTTGGTGCCAATCGCATTGTACTTGGTAGGTCTTGGAACTAATTCCCATACTTGATTTCTCTCAAAACTGTTTAGCTCTTCATGCATAGCATTGATCCAATCTTCATCTTTGAGAGCCTTCTCAATATTAGTAGGCTCCTCTTGTGAAACAAAAGAGTAGTGCTCACAAAAGGAAGCTACCCTTGATCTTGTTTGCACACCTCTACTAGTATCCCCAACAATTTGATCTAGAGGATGATCTCTTGTAATATGAGTAGGTTGGAGCACATGACTTGAACTTGCATTTTATACTTGGTCCTGATCTTGACTTTGATCTTGATCTTGGGCTTGAGAGTCACTTGAGATTGCTTGATTTGCATCATCTTCCACTTACACAATAGGAGAGGTAACTTCATCAACATTTTCTTCAACTTGTCTTGGCCTAATGTCACCAATGTCCATGTTCTTCATAGCATAAACTAATTGAGGTCCTCTCACATCATCAAGATTATTCTTCTCATCTTGTGACCCATTAGTTTCATCAAACCCAACATCATGGACTTCTTCAACTATCTTATGTGCCAAGTTCCACACCCTATAGGCTTTGCTTGTAGTTGAGTATCCAAGTAGAAACCCTTCATCACACTTCTTCTCAAACTTCCCCAAACGAGTGCCCTTCTTCAAGATATAGCATTTGCAACCAAACACTCTAAACTATGCAATATTGTGCTTTCTTCCATTCAAGAGCTCATAGGGTGTCTTTGTCGACGGAATACCGGCGATAGTCTACCGAGGGGTATGCCCTCGGTAGTAGATGAGATGGTGAGGGTGCGCCTGAGATGAACGAGGGAGCACAATTCGTGCGGAACAGAGGTTTAGACAGGTTCAGGCCGCCACGAGGCGTAATACCTTACGTCCTGTATGCTGCTGTGTTGTATTGCTAGTAGATTAGATGAATCGAGTAGACCCCCCTGCCCGCCTTATATAGTCCGGGGGGCAGGGTTACAAGTTAATCTTGCCATACATAACAGATTACAATCCTAGCCGATCTGGGAAACCAATCGGCTAGATCCTATGAAAGCTATTTTCTTGCCCGCCAAGGACTCGGCGGATATACGCGATCTCCTAGAGATCGTATGGGCGACGCGTCCTTGGTAGTTCAGGCCTGTTCGATAGACTTGGGCCAAGTATGACTATGCGGGTATACGGGTTTATACCCCCACAGCTAGTCCCCGAGCGCCTTGCATTCGTCGAAAAGTGCAGACCTTCAGCGTTGCTTGACCAGACGGATGTAAGGGGTTCAGAAAAAATTGAAAAAAGTTTCCCTTTAGCGAAGTGTATCCACTTTTACCAGGACAGAGCCAATACCTTCACCGGCAGGTGAAGTGTATCCACTTAGTCCCCGAGCCTGATAGTAGGTGATGCAGTCACGTGGTGTCAGGGTCAAAATCTTTATCCTTGTTGATCTTGTGAAGTGTCGACGAAGTCCCCAAGCAGCTTTAGTGCTCGAAAACACTTGATGAAGATGACGAAATCCCCGAGCAACTTTGCTGCTTGGAAACGCTTGACAAAGCGGCGAAATTCCCGAGCAACCTTGCTACTCGGGAACACTTGACGAAGGCGACGGAGTCCCCAAGCAGCCTTGCTGCTCGGAAACACTTGACGAAGGCGACGAAGTCCCCGAGCAGCTTTGCTGCTCGGAAACATTTGACGAAAACGACGGAGTCCCCGAGCAGCCTTACTGCTCGGAAACACTTGACGAAGGCGACGAAGTCCTCGAGCAGCTTTGCTGCTTGGAAACGCTTGAAGAAGACGACGGAGTCCCCGAGCAGTGTTTATTGCTCGGAAACGCTTGACGAAGGCGACGAAGTCCCGGAGCAGCTTTGCTGCTTGGAAACGCTTGAAGAAGACAACGGAGTCCCCGAGCAGTGCTTATTGCTCGGAAACGCTTGACGAAGGCGACGAAGTCCCCGAGCAGCTTCGCTGCTCGGAAACGCTTAACGAAGGCGACGAAATCCCCGAGCAGCTTTGCTGCTCGGAAACACTTGATGAAAACGACGAAGTATCCGAGCGGTGCTTTTCTATGCAACAAACGATTTGTAAACCGAAAACACCCCTGTGCCATTTGACAGAGAAATAAATAGAAACAGGGAACAGTTGGTTTACCTTCTTGCGCATTCAAATCCCAAAACACACATCTGTCTCCGCCTATTCCTCCATCGCCATCTAGGGTTCCATTTTTCTTCCGCTGCCGCCACAGAAAAAACATCGAATCCACCTCTCCCCCGCCCAGATCTGCTATGGCAGGTACCAGGAAGAGCACCCGCGAATCAAAAAAGTCGAAGGAGGCACAGCCGGGGGAATTCCGCATGTCGAACGAATGGCAACCGTCAGTATTGGGAAGATCGCAGCTCGATGCGCTCGTGGCCTGGGGATTCCTTCCTGACCAGGTGACCAGAGGCTGGAGAATATCACAAGGTGAACCATATCCAATGCCTGATTCTAGAGAAATAGTAGTCTTTTCTGATTATTTTACCCGCGGATTTGGTTTGCCATGCCATCCGTTTCTTCGCAAGTTACTTGATTATTACCAAATTTCCCTATGCCACTCGAATCCCAATTCTATCCTCTTGATTTCCATCTTTATCCACTTCTGCAAAGCATACCTTGGCATTCTCCCGCACTTCAATCTGTTCCGCCATCTCTTCGTTCTTGTGAAATCGAGCAGCATAGGTTCTCGAGTTGCTGGTGGAGTGTATCTGAAAATGCGTGACGGAATGTCCGCACATTACCTCTAGATTCCTCTGAATACCAGTGTGCATGACTGGAACAAGAGATGGTTCTATATCCCCAATCATGAACCAAGCGTCCGGTGCGCCGTGGATCAGATTCCAGAAAAACAGAATAGCTGGACAGAGAAACCGCATGTAGAGGAGCTAGGACAAGTAAACGAATTGCTGGAAATCATCAAGGGTTTAACCCTGAATGGAGTTGGGGTTGCTACCAATTTTGTATTTCGTCGCGTCCAACCTTGCAAGGATAGAGTTCATCCTGCCTTTGAATTTACCGGTCGGAAAGATCCGACCAGGTGCTCATCCGGAGATTTATCCGAAGCCCAAGTTAAAGAAGTCTTGGAAGAATATTTTGGAAAAAGCTCTCATATAGGCAACCGTGGCCAAAGTGCGGCTTTTAATCTGAAGAATCCCCCGCCAGAGGTAAGTTCCGAACTGCCCCGGCACTTCCATAGCTCATACTGTACTTATACCATAACTTCTGTTTGATCTCTTGAAGATAAATGGACAGGACCGAAAGGTGTACTTCTCCGATGTACCAACCGTAGACTGGCCGGGCCGAGTTGACGCGATGCACAGTTATCACCAGAGACGTGTCGAAGACGACTCTACTTAACTATTTGAAGAAGAAAGAGAGTCTTTTGACGAAGAAGATGAGGAGACACTGGCCCAAAGAACTGCTCGGGAGAAACAGACGTTGTCAGAAAAAGCTGGATCTTCTAGTGGCGTCCGAGCTGCTGAAGCTCCGGTAAAAATTTCCGAGGACCGTGCCCAAGCCGCCGCCGACGCCCCTTGCACGAATCAGGATGAACCGAGCACAAAACGCCATAAGGGTGATGTTCCTGCCGCTGCCGCTGGAGCTTCCGGTCAAAGAAAGAAATTCAGCCGCAAGCGTCGTCGCTCAGAAATGTAAGTAGGATTTTCTCCATATTTCTCCCTTTTTGATCCGAACAGTGTTGAGATTTTGTCTTGGAAATGTAGGGACCCTTCTAATGAAGACGCTGAGAATCCCGGCGCTGAAAAGATGACAACTTCAGAGGCTGGTGTAGCAGAGGGCTTCCGCGCTGGCTGGACTTCAGAACATGAATCACCCCAGAGGCCGCCCGAGAGGCCCTCAATAGCTGATGCGCAAGGCTCACCATCTCCTCCCAAACAGCCACGCATGCCCACCCCGACTTCTCCTCCGAGGCCAAATGTCGAGGACCCGAGCTGTGAAGATGAAGCTCGGACGTCGCCGCCGAGACACGGTAGCACTATTCCTCCTGGGAGTGCTGATCGTGGAACGGAGACCAACTCAGAGGCGCGAACAGGGCCATGTCCTCGGCCCTCCACAAACGCTTCCCCAGAGGGTGCGGATATCGAAGAAATCACCCGAACGGGGCTCGTGCCTTTGATTCGCACGTATCGGATGGTGGGGAACACCTATGCTGTCGCCACGGAGGAAGATCTTGCTGATGCCAAGATAGATGGACTAAAGAATGACATCCGCAATACTCGCGCGGACTTGAGAAAACTTCTCGGACGTCTGGGAAACCTTTCGTCGCGTGTGCAGGTGACACCTATCGTATTTTATCCAGATGATATAATGACTTGATAATCTGTTGCTCCTTTGGTCTTCCAGACAGTGTATGAAACCACCGAAGATCGCCAAAAAACCCTACACTGCCTTTGGGATGTAGCAGAGAAAAAACAAGCAGCTGCAGACCGAGGTGAGTCGCCTAGAGGGGGTGGTGGCAAGCATGCGTGAGGAGCGTGAAACCTTGTAGCTACACTGCTCGGACCTTATGAAATCCGAGAAACGTCTATTGCGAGAAAACAAAGGTATGTTGGAATGTTGTGCTTCTTGACAGCTATTCGTCCCGCTTTTGCTCTCTGAACGCCGATTTTGTGGCATGTAGGTCTTCAAGAGCTGCTGGATGGATCCACGAAGCGAAGTATGTGCGACATCTCGTCATTTGTAAAATGTCTTGGTTTGATGATCTGATTGTATTCTTTGTGACGTGCAGCCACTGAGCTGGAAGCTGAGGTGACGTTGATGCGAGAGGCCGCCCGAAAGAACCTGAAAACGATGACAGGTTACCTGTTTGTGTTCGGCTTTCCCCTTCCTCTCCTTTTTTTTGTAGTGTGACTGACTTGCTTCGTTGGTCAGAGATGGGACATAGGCATCGTGCGCAGGTTGATGAGCTTGCGGGTCGCCTTGAGGCTGCCAATGGAAGATTTGAGGCCTTGGTTGGTGGTGTTAAGCCTGTGCTTGACATCATTGAGTATGCGCCCGCCGTACCGCCTGCTGAAGGTCCCGGTGCCCTCGACATCGTACAACGTGGATGGGAAGCTCTTCGATTCTTCAAAGACTTCTGCGTGGATGCTGCTGAAAATGTGGCCGCCCATGTGCTTGGAGTCGTCCGATCGCATTACCCGGGAGTGAAGAACAACAGAGTACAGACCGGGTATGCTCGGGGAACCACCGAAGAGCAGGAAGACCAGCTTGAAGAAGAGGCTAGGGAAGCCGCAAAAATGTTGACCGCTGATGTTCAACTTTTTCCCACCGAAGGGATTTAAATTGAGACGCCTGAACATAGTCGAGATCTTGTATGGTCGAAGAATAATCCTACACGCCCTGCGTGTCGCCCGTGCTTTTGCCGTGGCTTTTGGAGACGCTGCTAAACTGCCCAAGCGTCCTCGGGGCTTACGTGTTAGTGAAGACCTAACGGCCCAGGCGTCCCTGGGGCTTACGTGGTGGCGAAGCTGCCCGCGCTAGGCGGGGGTTACGCTTATCGTGGGCGAAGGCTACCCGATATATCGGGGCGGTCGATGAAGTGTCGTCGGTAGGTGGCCTATCATTCTTAGGGCTTACGCGGCGTCGAACCAGATGCTGCCCGGCGGGTGCGGGGGTTACACATTGGTGAAATCATGCTGCCCAAGCAGTGGCGGGGCTTACGCATAGGCGAAGACGTGCGGCCCGAGCAGCGACGGGACTTACGCATAGGCAAAGACGTGCTGCCCGAGCAGTGGCGGAGCTTATGCATAGGCGAAGACGCGCTGCCCGAGCAGTGGCGGGACTTATGCGTAGGCGAAGACGCGCTGCCCGAGCAGTGGTGGGACTTATGCGTAGGCGAAGACGTGCTGCCCGAGCAGTGGCGGGACTTATGCGTAGGCGAAGACGTGCTGCCCGAGCAGTGGCGGGGCGTACGCATTGTTGAAGACGTTTAGCTGTACAAAACGTAATGGAGGCAAAAATATCGAGAATAACAATATATTTCCCTTATTTATAATAGAATGAAAATACACATATCTGTTTTGAACCCTGGATCAGGGGTAGAAACGTCGCAGGTGCTCGATGTTCCAGGAATTGGGGATGTCGACGCCGTCTAGGTCGGAAAGCCTATATGCACCTGGTCTTGTAACTGCCTTGACGATGTATGGCCCCTCCCAGGGAGATGATAGTTTATGCATCCCCTCCTTGCTCTCCTTTTGGCAGAGAATGAGGTCGCCGACTGCAAAAGCTCTGCCGTTGACATTGCGATTGTAATATCGCCTGATCCCTTCTAGATATTTAGCTGTTCATAGACAGGAGATCAGGCGCTCTTCCTCTAACTTGTTGACTTTGTCTGTTCTGGCCTCGTTGGAGTGGGCTTCTTCGTATACCTCAACCCTTGGAGATCGATAGATCACATCTGCAGGTAGTACCGCCTCCGAGCCATACACCATAAAATATGGCGATACTCCTGTGCTCCGGCTGGGTTGAGTCCGAAGTCCCCAGATCACCACCGGTAATTCGTCAATCCAGTTGCCTGGGCTTCTCTCCACGACTGCGTGGAGACGCTTCTTGAGGGCGTCAAGCAGCATACCGTTTGCCCTCTCCACCTGGCTGTTAGCTCTAGGATGAGCCACGGACACATATTTGACGGATATGCATCTTTCTTCGTAGAAATCCCAAAAATCACTTCCAGTAAATATTGATCCCAGGTCGGTGATGATGCTGTTCGGAAGCCCGAAGCGATAGGAGATGTCCTTGAAGAACTCTGCTGCTTTGGTTGCCGTAGCCTTGACTAACGGCTTGTACTCGATCCACTTGGAAAACTTATCAATGGCGACATAAATGGAGCGAAATCCCCCTCTTGCTGTTTTAAATGGACCAACCATGTCCAGTCCCCATGTAGCGAAAGGCCACGACGCAGGGATGGTCTGCAACTCTTGGGCTGGTACATGTGTCTGCTTGGCAAAGAATTGGCATGCCTCGCATTCTCTGACTATCTTCTCGGCGTCTTGGACTGCTGTTGGCCAATAGAAACTTGCTCGGAAAATCTTGCCGACCAGAGTACGTGAAGCTGCGTGATTGCCGCACATGCCACTATGAGCCTCATGAAGGATCCTGAGACCCTCTTCCCTTGGGACGCATTTTTGTAGGATTTCGCTCCTTGTATTCTTGCGCATGAGTTTGCTGTCGACCAGGACATAGCTTTTGGATCTTCGGACCAGGCGCTTGGCTTCTGTTCTATCTTCAGGGACCCTTGCTTCCAGTAGGTAATCAATGAACTGGGTTCTCCAGTCCTCTTCAGGGGTTAGGATATACGCCACTATCTGGTCGGTCGCGGAGCTGCTGGTATCGCCATCAGTCTGTATGGAGGGGCTGAACAGATCCTGGATAAAAACGCCTGCGGGGACGTCGGACCGGGATGATCCGAGCTTTGACAATTCGTCGGCCGCCTGATTTTCGCTTCGAATGATATGATGGTATTCTATTCCAAGGAATTTCCCTTCGATTTTTCTGATTGCGGCGACGTAGGAGTCTATTTTCTCATTGTTGCAGGTCCCAGTCTTTGTTAACCTGGTTGATGACCAGGGCCAAGTTCCCGTAGACCATGATGCGATGGATGCCGAGCTCGGAGGCTATCTGGAGACCATGCAAGGCGGCCTCGTATTCGGCCGCGTTGTTGGACGCCATGAAGTAAATTCGCAAGACGTAACGGAGGCGCTCACCGGAGGGCGATATAAGGAGTACTCCGGCTTCAGCACCGCTGGTGCTGAGGGACCCGTTGAAGAACATTGTCCAATACTCTTCCTGTGCCGGATGCGAAGTTTCTTGTATCTCTGTCCATTTAGCTATGAAATTGGCGAGTACCTGCGACTTGACTGTTATTCGGCTGCGGAAATCAATGTAGTATGTTCCTAGCTCTACTGCCCATTTTAGGATCCGGCTGTTGGCGTCTTTGTTTCGGAGGATGCTACCCAGGGGGTATTCAGAGACTACTGCTATGGAATATCCTTCAAAATAATGACGGAGCTTTCTTGAGGTGACGAGAACAGCGTATATCAATTTCTGCACCGTTGGGTAACGGGTCTTGGACTCGTTGAGGACTTCACTGATGAAGTAAACTAGTCACTGGACCGGATAGGCGTGACCGTCTTCTTCTCGCTCAACGACGATGGTAGTGCTGACGACGTTATTAGTCGCGGCGATGTAGATCAGCAATGTTTCGTCCTTTTTTGGAGCTGTGAGAAGCGGAGGACTCGTTAAGAAGCGTTTGAGTTCTCTGAAGGCTGTATCTGCCTCTTCTAACAAGGTGAACTTCTCGCCAGCTTTCAGTAACTTGAAAAATGAGAGGCCTTTCTCGCCCAGTCTGGAGATGAAACAGCTAAGGGCCGCCATGCACCCGGTGAGCTTTTGCACATCTTTGACATTGGTCGGAGGCTTCATCCTCATTACCGCGTTGATTTTTTTCGGGTTGGGGAGGATGCCTTGCTTGCTGACGATGTTACCGAGCAAGTTGCCGGATCGGACGCCGAATATACACTTGCCAGGATTAAGCTTCCATTGGAATTTGTCCAGTTTTTCGAAAACTGCTTCGAGGTTGGAGATGAGGTCTTCAGCCGTTCGAGTCTTGATGACGACGTCATCAATGTATGCTGCAGCGACGTCGGGGATAAGGTCATCCAGACAAGCTTGAATCGCCCGTTGGTAGGTTGCTCCAACATTCTTCAATCCGAAAGACATGGTCTTGTAACAATAAGCCCCGAAAGGGGTGATGAAAGACGTCTTCTCTTGGTCTTCTTCCTTCAAAGCGATCTGATGGTATCCGGAGTAGCAGTCGAGGAAGCTGAGTAGCTCGCAACCTGCTGTTGAGTCGACGACTTCGTCGATTCGTGGAAGACCGAAGGGGTCTTTAGGGCAGTGTTTGTTGAGATCGGTGTAATCAACGCACATTCTCCATTCATTATTCTTTTTTCTTACAAGCACCGGATTGGCTACCAGTCAGGGTGATACACCTCTCTGATGAAGCCGGCAGCTAAGAGCCAGGGCTATCTCTACCCTAATGGCCTCCTTCTTGTCTGGAGAGAATCGCCGGAGTTTCTGCTTGGTTGGCTTGGCGGTCTTTGAGACATTCAAGGAGTGCTCGATCAACTTCCTGGGAACGCCGGGCATATCCGCTGGTTTCCATGTGAAAGTGCTTACGTGCTCCCTTAGGAAGCTGACGAGCGCGTCTTCCTATTTGGGATCGAGGTCGGCCCCGATGCGAGTAGTCTTGTTTGGCTCACCGGGGACCAGGACAACCTCCTTCGTTTCCTTGTTCTTGGTGGCTGATCTTGATGGGGTCTTCTCTGGGATGACTTGGTCTTCTGGAGCTACTTGCTTTGCGTCCGCAGCACAGATGTTCATGAGTATGGATTCTTCGACAGCTTCCGCCATGGCAATGGCCTCTCGCTCGCAAGCATATGCAACTTGGAGATCGGCGCGAATGGAAAGGACGCCGTTCTCCGCTGGCATCTTCATAACGAGGTAGGTGTAGTTGGGGATGGCCCCGAATTTCGCCAGAGCTGGTCGGCCGAGGATAGCATGATAAGCAGCGTCGAAGTCGGCCACCAAGAAGTCGATGTGCTCGATGCGGAAGCACTGTGGGTGCCCGAACTGAACCGGGAGGCTTATCTGCCCTCGAGGATATGACGGCTGTCCCAGGACGATACCCCAGAAGGGAGCTGATGTGGGTCGCAAGTCTTCTTCTTTTAGCCCGAGTTCCTTGGCAGCTCTGGAGAACAGGATGTTGAGGCCGCTGCCGCCATCGATGAGCACCTTCTGGAAACGTGTCGTGTGTATGACCGGATCGACGATCAATGGAAAGTGACCCAAGTACTGGAATCTAGGGTCCATTGGTCAGCCCTGCTGAAGGTGATGTCTTGGTGGGACCAAGGAGGAAGCCTTGGATCAGCGATCGCGCTGTCGGAATTGGCAACGGAGTTGACACGTCTATTGACGAGTTTCTGCTCCCTCTTTGACTCGATGGTGGCGCGTCCACCGATGATGGTGGACACGGTTCGGTGTGCGTCAGTGAAGCCTGGAGGCTTGTCGGTGTCGTCGCGCCGGTCCCTGTCAGACTCTACGCGAGCCTTCTTCTTCTCTTCTGCTTGGAACTTCCTGGAGAAACCCTCGCACTCCCTCATGGTGTGCTTGTGGTGCTTGTGGACGGGGCACTGGGCAGTCGAGGAGCTTGGAGTAGGCCTCCTCGTAATTGCGCTTTGGGGCTGGTCGGGTGTTGTAAACTTGGTAGTGGCGGCGCCTCTCTCCAGCCCTGGAGCTCTCGGGTTCGTCGTAGCGGCGGTGTTCTGAGCATCAGTCGATGGTCGCGGTCATCGCGGCAGGTAGTCTCTCCGAGGAGCTCGATCACCCTGGTGCCGATCAGTTCGGTGGCCCTCTTCTTGGTTCCGCGACTGGTCGGGGAAGCGAAGGCTACTGTGAATGGAGTGATGAGCTGCGTCGTTTCCATCGGCATATTTGTTGGCGATGCGTAGCATCTCGGCAACGGTGGTCGGGCTGGTGCGGTATAATTTCTTCTGCAGTTCCTCGTCGGGCCTCAGGCCGCGCATAAACGCGGAGATGGCTTCTGCATCTGTGATGTCGGGGATGTCATTTCTGATTTCCGAGAAGTGCCGGATGTAGTCTCGCAGGGAGTCCCGAGAGCCTTGCCGAAGTCTTTCAAGATCATACTTCGTGCCCGGTTGCTTGCAGGTGGCGCGGTAGTTATTGACGAACTGCTCTTTCAACTGATCCCAAGTGTCGATAGGAGTTCGGCCTCAAACTATGAAGCCAGTTATTGGCGGAGGCGCTGAGCATGACCGGGAGGTAGTTGGCCATCACATCCCTGTTTCCACCGGCGTCTTGGACGGCGATCTCGTAGACGTTGAGCCATTTGTTGGGATCGGCACTTCCGTCGTAAGTCTTGACGCCGACAACTTTGAAGTTAGGAGGCCAGACGACTGCTCGGAGTGCCGGCGTGAATGGCAGTTCCGGGGCGGTCTTGTCGTTGGGGAAGCCATGCGTCTGATCATACTCTCTTCGTCACTCGGCCTCTGCTGAGTGTCTGGCTTCTCTCCTGTTCTCGATGCGGCCGCGTAGGTCTTTGGTCTTCAGCTTTGGCCGGAGGTCGGATTGGTTCACCTCTTGGTAGTCGTCTCGCCGATGAGGTCTCCGACCACCGCGAGACATCTCACCATCTTCGCCGACTGAGCTCTGTAGCCGATGCCGTGCTATGAGATGGCGCTTGTCTTCCTTCATTGATCTGGACCTGAGTTGCTTGGAGAAGAGCGGTGAGCCGCCCGAGCTCTGGAGTTTGGGGTAGCCTCTTGGCCTCGGCGATCGCGACGGCGACATTGGCGCTTGGAGTCGTGCAGACCTCGTATTCCCCGAGCATGCAAAATTTAGGCTCCAGATTCTTCACCGCAGTCCTCCTCGCTTCAGCTTGCTGCTCGCGGCGTCGTCTGCGATCGACGTTCCTTGCCTCGCGGGCTGCTCGGGCTTCTTCGGACTCATTGGGTGGCGGGTCGCTGTCGTTGCTGATGGCAAGGACCGGTCCCCCAAAAAATTGCCTGATGGGAGGCAGATCGGCGGGAAGGCCACCCTCTTGATCATCATTGTCAGGGCGGACGTTATCGGGGGTGATGAAGGAGCTGGTGCCGGCGTGTTGACACAGCGTTTGAGCGAAACTGGAAGCTGCGTTTTGTAGTCCGAGTGGCAAGTAGCCGTTCGGAGGACGATCCGCTCGAGGTCGCTCCTCGACGATGCGTTCGAGAGGTGTGACGGTGACGACTAGTGTCGTGTCGGGGGATAGCGAAGAGGGGCGGTGCGTTGTGGATGACATGGACTCCAGGATTTGGAGTCCCTCTGACAGCTTCTTGGTGACCCGATCTATAGACCCAATCAGGTCGTCTTTGTCGATGTTTTTTCGAACGTAGCATGGCAGCCTTTTCATCGGAGGCAACACGCAGGGGATCTGAGCTGCGTCCAGAATCACCCCTTCGCCGTTCGCGCCGACGACCCAGGTGATGGATCCCACCGTGAAGATCTGGCCCGGCGTCGGGAGCTCGATGGAGCTTGAAAAAATCACCTTGTTCGCCATGGAATCAGGTGGCACACCCCCTACCTGGCGCGCCAACTGTCGACGGAATACCGGCGATAGTCTACCGAGGGGTATGCCCGCGGTAGTAGATGAGACGGTGAGGGTGCGCCTGAGACGAACGAGGGAGCACAATTCGTGCGGAACAGAGGTTTAGACAGGTTCAGGCCGCCACGAGGCGTAATACCTTACGTCCTGTATGCTGCTGTGTTGTATTGCTAGTAGATTAGATGAATCGAGTAGACCCTCCTGCCCGCCTTATATAGTCCGGGGGGCAGGGTTACAAGTTGATCTTGCCATACATAACAGATTACAATCCTAGCCGATCTGGGAAACCAATCGGCTAGATCCTAGGAAAGCTATTTTCTTGCCCGCCAAGGACTCGGCGGATATACGCGATCTCCTAGAGATCGTATGGGCGACGCGTCCTTGGTAGTTCAGGCCTGTTCGATAGACTTGGGCCAAGTATGACTATGCGGGTATACGGGTTTATACCCCCACAGTCTTCTTCAACATAGGATGACAATATAGGCGGTTGCTAGAGTAGCAAGCCGTGTTGATAGCTTCGGTCCAAAACTCATCACTAACATTATATTCACTTAACATTGTTCTTGCCATATCAATGAGAGTTCTATTCTTTCTTTTAACAAGCCCATTTGATTGTGGAGTGTATTTGGCCGAGAATTGATGCTTGATACCCAAATCATCACATAGCTCATCAATTCTTATGTTCTTAAACTCACCACCATTGTCACTTCTCACTTGCTTCACCCTTGTATCAAACTCATTTTGGCTTCTCTTGATGGAAGATTTGAAGATTTCATATACTTCACTTTTGTCAACTAGAAAGAATACCTAAGTGTATCTAGAGAAGTCATCAACTATCACAAAGCCATACTTTCTTCCTCCAATGCTTGCATAAGTGGTTGGACCAAACAAATCCATATGCAACAGCTCAAGTGGACTAGATGTACTCATCATGCCTTCCTTAGGATGTGTATTCCCAACTTGCTTTCTAAATTGACAAGAACTACACAACCTATCCTTCTCAAAGTGCACATCCTTCAAGCTTCTAACCATACCATGCTTGACCAATCTTCCAAGTTGCTTCATTCCAACATGTCCAAGCCTTCTATGCCATAACCAACCAAGACTTGCCTTAGAGATCAAACAAGACGAGAGTTTGCTTCACTATCATTGAAATCCACCAAGTATAAGTTCCCATACCTAAATCCCTTGAAGATCAAGTTGGAACCATCTACACTCACAATCTCAACATCATCAATACCAAAGATGCACTTGAAACCAAGATCACAAAGTTGTGCAACCGATAATAAGTTGAAATTGAGAGATTCAACTAGCAACACATTGGATATACTCATATCATTTGAGATAGCAATCTTGCCTAAGCCTTTCACCTTGCATTTGCCATTGTCACCAAAAGTGATAGAATCAAACTCTTGGTTGCCACTTGTGTTGATAGAATTGAACATACTAGACTCTCCGGTCATATGTTGAGTGCATCCACTATCAAGCACCCAATGTTTTCCTCCGGCTTTGTAATTGACCTACAAAGAATAGATCAATTGGTTTTAGGTACCCAAGCATTCTTGGGTCTTTGGAGGTTAGTGACCAAAGACTTGGGAACCCAAATGGATCTTCTCCTTGGGTTACCACTAGGTGTACCAATGTACTTGGCTTTAACACCCTTCACTCCCTTGGTGAGCATGTAACAATAATCAAGGCGAATTGAAGTCACACTAGCAAATTTTACTTGCTTGACCTTGTTTGTCATGCAATGTTGCTCATAATGCCCCACTTGCATGCATCTTTGCCAATACCTGCCATTGCTCCTTACAAAGCTAGCTTTGGGAGTCACAAAAGCGGCCTTGCCTTTCTTGGGGGTATAGCCTAGTCCCTCCTTAGAGTGACTAAATCTTTGGCTACCCAAGCACTTTAGCAAGCTCGCATCCCCACCATAGGCATTGCCTAAGGCACGGGTGAGCTTGTTGACCTCCTCCTTGAGGTTTTTGTTTTCTACCACAAGTGAGGACTTAGAGTCATCAACTTTAGGTGAAATAGGAGTGGTAGAGCTGCAAGAAGGGTTAGTGACAATAATAGTAGTAGAGGGAATTGACTTGTCACTAAGGATGTCACATGATGAAACCATGTCACATGTCTTGATGGATGCCCTCTTCTCATTTTCGGCCACTAGAGAGGAATGAGCTTTCTCTAGCTTGGAGTGAGCCACCTTGAGATTCTCATGGGCTTCCATTAGCCTCTCATGAGACTTCAAGAGCTCATCAAAGGATTGCTCAATGGCTATCTTGCCTTTGCACAATTCTTTGCACTCCTTTCCCTTGGCCTCAATGTAAGTGTTGGCATCATCAAGCATGGACATAAGCTCATCACATGAGAGCTCCTCCTTATCACCCTCATCATCAGGATTGTACCTTGTATGGCTTGGCCATCAAACATGTGGATGGAGTGTCAAAGAGAGATAGCTTGTTGTTGAGAGCAATGCTTGCCATAACATTCTTCTTGATTGTCTTGTTCTCATCATCACTATCATCATCATCGGTAGAGGCATCACTATCATCCCAAGTGACACAATATGATTGCCCCTTTTTCTTCTTCTTGAGTGTCACATTCTTGTTCTTCTTTTCCTTCTTTTCCTTTTTCTTGCTCTTCTTCTTGTCATCATCACTTTCATTGTCATTGTCACTACTATGAGGACAATCGGTAATGAAGTGAATCCAAACTCTTGCACTTGAAGCATCTTCTAGGCTCTTGTTTGTTCTTAGAGATGAACTTCTTTTTGCCTTGACCATGGCCCTTCCTCTTCATGAAGCCGACCAAACTTGCACACTAGGAGAGCCATAGCCTCATCATCTTCATCATTACTTGAAGTAGATTCTTCATCAAGCTCAATCATCTTGGCTTTGCCCTTGCTCTTGGAGGATGTAGCCATAAGTGCTACACTCTTCTTCTTCTTTTCCTCAACCAACTTCTCATTGTTCGTGTCTTGAGTGATGATCTCACCGAGGATTTGGTTGGGCTTCTTCTTGCTCAAGTCTTCTCTTGCTAGCAATGTCTTGATGATGGCAAATCTTGCGGGCAAGCATCTCAAGAACTTATGAGAGAAGTCCTTGTCCTTGATGTCCTCACCCAAACTCTTCAAGTCATTGACTATCACTTGCAACCGGTTGAACATTTTTGACACACTTTCATAATCTTCTATCTTGAAGGTGCCAAACTTCTCTCTCAACATATAGACCTTGGCATTCTTGACCTCTTGTGTGCCTTCATAGGTCTCCTCCAACCGCATCCAAATGTCATGAGCTAAATCAAGATCCTTGATTTGCTCAAATACATGAGACTCAAGTGCGGTATAGAGAGCATTGATTGCATGAGCATTGCACTCCATCATTCTTTTATCGGCATCGGTGGGAGCTTGTGGACTTTCATACTCAATCTTTGTCTCCATTGCCTTCCACACATCAATATACATGGTCATCAAGTGCACAATCATCTTCCTCTTCCAATGATCATAGCTTGTGCCATCAAACTTTAGCGGCTTCCCCAACACATTGATTTGAGCCATTCTTGCACCACAAGGATGTTAAGCCTCAGACGGTGGTGACCTCGGCTCCGATACCACTTGAAAGGACCGAATAGGCTAGAGGGGGGCGAATAGCCTATTAAAAAATTCTATAAAGTACTAGACCACAAGTTAGAATATAATAAGGCTATTGCAAAGCACTAGCTTTAAACTACCCTATGCAAGCCACCTAGCACAATATTCTACTTCACAAGAATATGCACTCAACCGCAAGAAACCAACTCCTCCAAACCTAAGGAGATGGCACCTAGACAAATAGTAAGCGCAAGGAAGAGTGATCGAGGATGATTATACCGAGGGCTTGATGAAGTGAAGACTAATCACATGAAGAGCCAATCACCAAGAGATAGACTATGAAAACCAATTGATCAATCAACAAAAGCAAGCCGGAAGACCAATCATCCACTCGATGGTGGAGAAAAGAGTGAACACCCGATTTTTTACCGAGGTTCACGTGATCGCCGTCACGCTACTCCTCGTTGTGGCACCGGTCTTCCTTGGTGGATTGCGAGCTAGGCTTCACACTCCAATCCCTCACCGGGAGCCGCTCACCAACACAAGAGAAGTGGCTATCAACCACGAGCAATCCACTAGAGTTGGTTTTGGCACTCCGCCGAGGATAACCACAAAACCTCTCACAATCAATCACCTCAGTGTGGGCTTGAACAATCACCAATCAACCTCAACACCGAAATCGCCTCCAAGCCGCTAGGGACATGGCAATGCCCCAAGAGAATAAGAACTCAGCCTTGGCTGGCTCTCAAGTGCTCTAGGATGCAATTCACTAAGCAACGATGCACTCGAGGATCACTCAACTCACAAAGATGATCAAAGATGAACAAATGAGTGAGTGGGAGGCTAAAGAGTGCTCACAAGAGTTAGGCAATGAATCAAATGTGCAAGAGTATCACCAAGTGACCAGGGAGGGAGTATAAATACCCGCAAGTGCACTCCTAGCCGTTACCCCACACAAAACAGCCGTTAAACAGCTTTTTATACTGTCGGACTGGATCCGTCGGACCAATCCTCCGAGTTCGATGGTTTCTGATCGCGCCACGTGTCTTCTCCATTCAACCACAGCCGCTGGATCTCAAAGGCTAACTGCTCATGCCACAGACCACAACCGTCGGACGGGTTGGCGTCGGACTAAGCAACAGCGTCCGACGCTGTGCCCAGAGCACGCCACGCGCCTCGCCACGCCGTGAACTCACCGCGACGCGTCGTCGAACTGTCAGCTAATGGTCCGACGCTCACGCCACACACTTTGTTGGATTGTCCGACACTCACAGACAGCCACAGCACAGAGA
This sequence comes from Eremochloa ophiuroides, assembly GCA_038502445.1. Lineage (NCBI taxonomy): Eukaryota > Viridiplantae > Streptophyta > Magnoliopsida > Poales > Poaceae > Eremochloa > Eremochloa ophiuroides. The sequence goes on along the minus strand of JAHLJS010000006.1, from coordinate 29,569,113 downwards.
CACCGTCGGACGTCTTCAAGTCAGTGCGTCGGACTAATGAAATTCATTGTCCGACGCTTCCAGAGAGTTACAGAGAGCTCAAAAGACCGTCGGACGGAGTTCGACGCTCACCGTCGGACCAATGCCAACCGTCCGACGCTTTCAAAGTTTAGAAACAGAGCCTGGGACCGTCGAACTCTTCGCGCCAATAGTCCGACGCCTCTGATCCCAGTGTTCGACGCTCAGAAGCTTGCTCTACTCAAGTTAGTTTTGCTCCCTTTGCTTTTATGTGCTAACACTCAAGGTTCTCAACACTTGTGCACAGTATGCTAGCATTTTCAAAAAAATTCAAGGGTTTCTAACTTGATCTCTAGGTTGTGTTAGATTCAATGCCTTGAAATGCAACCTAGAGCACTTGAAGGTAATCCAACACTCGTTCTCCCCTTAATAGTCGGCTATCTAACCTAAATGTGATCACACCCACTAGGTGTCTTGATCACCAAAAGAAAAGCCTATTTGGGGTTATACCTTTGCCTTCAAGTCTTTTCTTTTCACCTTGATCAACTTCACTTGATCCACCTTGCTTCTTGTTCCATGGACGAGTCATCTTGATCAACACCATCTCTTAGACTCCATGTTTCATGGTTTGACCAACCTAAACCTTGCCATACTTAGCAACTTAGGTTAGTCCATAGGATGTCATTAATTATCAAAACCAAACTAGGGCTTTCAATGGGGCTTAGGATTTGCATAATGCAAGAAAGTAAATATAGATGCTATTATCATTTTTTATTTATTATATTTTTTATGCCACCATAGCGAATATTCTATAAGTTTATTCACATAGGGCTTTAATGTTTCATGATGCAGTAAATAAGGCAATAATGATTTTTCTCTCTCTTTTTTTTATATGCATAAAGATGAATATGCTAAAGTAAAATTACGAATGTAAATTATGAATACTAATTAATTAGATAACTACCATGTTGCCTTATGGCAAGGGTGCGGAATTTAAAGTTTACTGATAGGACTTTTTTTCCACTCTTGTGTATCTCTCCGTCTTAGAGATGAAGGTCTTGATGGTTGCACCTCTGGTGATGGTGATGTCACTTTTGTTCTTTGTTTGGCCAGCAGGTTGAAGTGGAGCATTAATAGTGGAAGCTGGTAGCATCTTACTCAGCGTGCATGTTCACAGAACTTTCACTTGTAGAATTTTGGGAATTAACAAATTTGTTTGAAGTGTTGTCCTATTTGCAAAACCAAGGTAGAGATCAAGTGCATGGGCACTGCTGGTGGAAAAACACCAACAGAACCGAATCTATTTCTTTATTTATTCTTCTCTAGCCTTAGACACATTGAACAAGACAAAGTTGATGTTACATAATTTGTTTTACTCATGACATGAGTGGTAAGATCAGACGATTAAGCATTAATGTTGCATTTAAGTTCATATGGCAGAAAAGATTTAAATTGCTTAACCAATGGAATCGTTGTCTATCTCTGCATAATATATAAATTTTCACATGAGTATGACTATCATCTTCCAAAGATAGAATGCAATGTTTTAGCACATTTAGTTAAGATTGAGATCAAAAGAATGATGCCATGAACAATCTTAAAGGACAAAGCATGTTGAGTTAATTAGGTTAACAAATTAAAGATGTAACTCTAACATATTTGTGTCTTTATTTATCTGCATTCCAAGATCAAGAGGAAAATAGTGACCACTTACATTAAGATATTACCTTCATTATTAGAGCGTGATGGCACTAAGTAATGAAAGGTAGATGATTGGTGGTCCTTTCCTTCTCTTGCATCTTGAGTTGTTCATGAGCATCTTGTCTCCTTTGTTGCTTATCCTCTTTGCCATCTTTTGCTTCTTTGATCTTATGACACCTTGTCACTCCATTCATTATTATGCCTACAACAGATTAGTGGACAACACATACCCGAAGGGATGTACAACTTTGGAACATAGGTTGTTTGTCCAGAATTTTATCATGTTCCATCTACGCTACTAAGAAGATAGGGTTGATATTATGTTAGTATAGATCATGTTCTATACCGACATGACTTGAGTCCAAGTAACTTGCAGCAGAAGATAAAGTGAATGAATCATTAATACTCACAGTTCTTCCATCCATAATGAATGAGCTATGTCTTCCTCTGCAAAGTTATCGAAGTTCAACATGTGCCCTGTCTCATCTCTGATTTGAATTTATCTCGTGACTTACCCAAATTAAATTGGAAGTTTTCTTCTTGATCATACTTACCATGACTTGTGTGTAGCACAGCCTCTATATTCGTCATTTGAGATGTGATTTGAATTGTTATGACGACGACCTCCTTCTCCTATCTACACAAGGTTAGAAAGAAATATATATGTGTGCAAACCTGTGAGATGGCATGGTTCCATTGTTGATGAATCTTGAATGTTCAGGCACCATGGGCTCTTCAATGTGGAAACTTGACGGAAGGTCAAAACGGCTTCTATTGTCCTGTCTTATTCCACAACTCAACAGAACAGGGGTAATCATACTAAATCTAGTAGTACACTAAATTAGCAGACACCAAGATCACTATAAAACTCTTATGCCAATTGCTTCCTCGGCAACGACGCCAAAAATGCTTGTTGGTATTTATTAAGTGCAAATAGAATATGAAAGATTCCGCAAGTGCACAGAATACCATTGTAGCATTTTACCAGGAGTATTCCAGGTATCATTATTTATATTTTACCACAGGGAAACAATGGTTAAAGAAGTTTGATAGTTGACCATCATGTGTCTACTAACTTAGTACACCAACTAGACTATAGTAGGGGTAAACGATAAATGATAGGAGCTATGCTTAAATGACATAGACACACAGGAGAATTCTATGATAAAAGAGTAGATAGCTAAAGTGAGAGGACAACGGGAGAGTTCAAGGTTCCTAAATACTTCTCTATTACTGGGGTTCTATAATAACTGATTCATGGTAGATAAAGCAATCACACAATAACACTTTGGAACATCAGAACAATAGCCACGGAACGAGATGAGAATGGGACTAGGAAGTCCTGACTACGGTCCTACAATCATCAACCTACACGAGGTAGAATACGTCGGCCATCAGGGCTGTCACCTCCTGGGGCTACCACAACTATTCGTAAGGTTGAGTGCAATCTCAGGTAACCTCTACTCTAGATACCATGCCTACACTATTAATTACTACTCTAATCCCATATGAAAACTAAAGCACTCGATGCGAGCAGAGATCCTATGCCAAAGTATAACAACTATACTAACCAATCAAATTCAAGGCATAAAGTAAATAGAGAAGATAAATATATTAAAGCATAAGTCTTACAAAGATGAGATACAAAGATATACCAGACCCCTGAAGACTTCTCTAGAACCGAAGCGCAGCTCCGCTCTCTCTAACTCTCAACTAGAACTAATCTACTACATTGGAAAGTCTAGCCCTAATTCTCTAGACTTGAGAGGTTATCCATTCGAGGGACGCCTCTACAACTCCATAATGGTGCACTTGACTCGGGGGGTCCTGGGTTCCTTCTATGGGGGCACTGGCTTCCCCTCCACCTTGGGCAAGCGATATGATACTAAGCCTTTCCACCATGTGCACATAGGCTTTAATGGGCAAAATTCTGATTTAGACCCAATTAATCCCGCAGCCTTTAATTAATCCCGCAGCTCAAGTTCTAGAATCTTACAGTGTTTGTAAAATCCATATCTCTTTATTCCGGACTCCAAAAATAGCAAACCATAGGTCCATTTTGATCGTCTTGACGAGCTCTATGCAATGGTGAACTCCAATTCCTCATTTGGGATACTTTTAATTGGTGAAAAATTGAATATCCCTTCATACCCTACAAAACAAGTGAGAACACCAAAACTCGTGGAACTTGTTAGAATCAAACCCTATAACTATGTTGTGAATTGTTTTATGCCCTTGATTCATGTTTAGTTGATGGGTAAAAATGAGTAATAACTACCGTCAACACTCATTATTCTCCTTCAAAGGGTTAGTCTCACAAGACATAGAAGTGGAACAAGTATTCAAAAGTGAAGAACAAGGCATAGAGAGTAAATCATCACATGAGGTGGATATACTCTTCAATCCTACATCACAAGGGTTAATAGCAACATATGATTGATCATTTGACCCAAGTGATGAGCTCTCACTAGTTTTAGATTTTTCTCATTTAGAAGCTCATTAGTGGGAAAAACATAGTCTTTTACCAAATTCTCATGAGCAACACAAAGCTCCTCATGAGTCAATTTTAACTCCTCGTATGAACAACTCATGACATAAAGTATATGCTTTTGTTGTTCACATGTGTTCTTTAGAAAAGAGTTTTCATTTGCTAATTTCTTTGTTTTGTTCATCTCTTTTTCTAAAGCATTAACGAGTTTGCATACAAGCTCAAAATTTGGATCATCACAATCAACAATCACATTACCAAGTGATACCTTGCCGCCACCGAGAGACGTGTAGCTATGTGATGAGGATGAAGACCTTGTTGATGCGTCACTCTCGTAGCCATCATCAAGTGAGCTTGAGGTAGCATCATCATTAGCGTCACTTGTGGCTTCATCAACTCCCTTGTCAAGTGCTCTTGTGGTATGATCATCATCACCATCACTTGACCAAGCGGAGGAGCAACTCTCCACAATCACGGAGTCATGGAGGTGCTCAAGATCTCCAAGCTTGTGTTCTTTGGCTTCAACATCATCATCGGAGAGCTTGCCATACTTGTCATTGAGAAATACCCAAATCTTATGCGATGTCTCAAAGTCCATGATCTCTCCAAAGATGCTATCATCCAAAAATCTATAAAACATGTTAATTGCTTGGACATCTAGATGTAGGCATTTATCTTGCACTTTGGTTGCATTCTTTCGATCAACCGCATGAGAAAAGCCCACATCTACCATCCACCACATTTGGGGAGAAATAAACTTAATACTGCATTCTATCCAATTTCTCCAATGTGCAAAGTGTGTGCCATCAAATGTGTGTGGACAATCAATATTTAGCCCATAAGTCACCATCCTCTCGGGTCAGTTAAGACCACAAATGAGAGACCAAGCTCTGATACCACTTGAAAGGGTCGAGATGGCGGACTAGAGGGGGGTGCATAGTCTGACAAAAATTAATCGCAGCGGAAAATAAAACCTAATCGGTTCTAACGACAATTCACCCCTCTGACTAAGACTCTAAGAACCTTACAAAAGATCCTAGTAAGAAGCAAAGGTGCAAGCTTAGCTTGAGCTTCCCTAAATCGTTCTACCGCAAGGTCACACAAACCTAAGCACTAGTACTTTAAACACCGGGGAGCTCCTACCAACTAGCAAGCAAAAGCGCACTAAACACATAAGCTCACTACGTGCTCAATGACAAGGATACACAATCCTAATCAAGGAGCGCAACTTGTTTAGTTACACAAACTAAACAAGAAACTACTTCTAAGCTATACAAGCTAAGAAGGTGAGTGGCAAGCTACACAAGCTAACCGGTCTCACAAGAGCAACTATAGCTACACAAGTAAAAGTGAAGGACTTGTGTAGAAGGGAGCAAACCATCGCAAAGGATGGGAAGATGTTGACGCGGCGATTTATTTTCCGGAGGTTCACTTATTGCCACAAGCTACGTCCTCCGTTGAGACAAGCTCCAAGGTTGCTGCTGGTCCTCTTGCCAGTGGTGACTCGCAAGTCACACTCTCCCACGTTGAGTGCTTACCACAAGCTCTAGCACTTGACTCGGCTGGATCACTTGTCGCTCTTCACGTCTCGCTCTACAAGCGATGCTCTTCGTGATCTCCCACGGGGTGAGCTCCAACCCCTCACAAAGCTTCTCCGGAGCCATGCACAATCTTCTTGCTTGCTTCGACGGAGCCTTTCACCACCAAGCCATCTAGGAGGTGGCGACCTCCAAGAGTAACAAGCACCACCGACTTGCAACTCGATCACCTAGTGCCAACACTTGCATTCTCTCAATGCAACGCACTAGAATCACTCACTAGCGATCAATTGGATGAACACTAAGCATACTAGTGAGTTAGAGGGCTCCCAAGCACACCTACACAAGCCACACAGGCACAAGGGTGCTCAGCACTACGCCAAAGCTGGCCACAACATCTATATATAGCCCACAAGCCAAATAGAGCCGTTGCCAACCGAAACCGGCCGTCGGACTGACCGTCAGACGCTCAACGTGCCACCGTCGGACTATTGTCTATTGTCCGACGCCCTGGATCTCTGCCACGTGTCACAAGCCGTTTAACGTCGACCGTTGGAACTTAACGGCTACTTCACGCGCCAACTTAATCACCCGTCGGACGATCACCGTCGGACTAATCCAACAGAGCGTCCAACGCTTCCAGAGAGTTACCCAAGAGCTGAAACTTGTCGGACGACAGTCCGACGCACAGCTTCAGACCAAAAGCCAGCGTCCAACGCCGTGAACACCGCTCGCCACGCGCAACGCCAGACCATGAACTCTGCTCACCACACCGTCGGACCGTGAACCAACGGTCCGACGCTCGGCCTTCCCCCGCCATCGGACTGTCCGAGTCTCACAGCTCATGCAACCGTTGGACGCAAGAGAATAGTCCGACGCTGTCACTACAGACAGCGTCCGACGTTCTCGCCACATCTCAGAAAACAAGGGTAAGTCATCGGACCGAAACCAATGGTCCAACGCCCTTCTTCCTTAGCGTCCGACGCTTCTCCACTTCTCCGAAAACCTCTGAATCCAACCCCTCTACCTCACAACTTCACCTCCAAACACCTTTAGCAAATGTGCTAACACCACAAGTGTTCAACCTCAAGTGCATGTGTGTTAGCTTTTCACAAACATTTTCACAAAGGATTTTCTCTCACACCGCGCCACTCGATCCTAGCGACGTATGCAAGTTAGATTGCTCAAGTGGCA